>CM034084.1:21825541-22378206 GCA_019845555.1 Aristolochia fimbriata | reverse complement strand
CTTCTTCAAAATCCCTTAGAATGGCCCTCACGATTGAATATTTTAAAAAATCCTTTACTATATCCTTTCGCCAAGATTTTTCATGAATTTAATGAACTGTTGCTTTCATCCTCGATTTTTTTTTAAAATTCTTTATCAATAGCCTTTTATCTTAATTTTTTTTCAAATTATTATACCGTAGCCTTGAGCCAAGACTCTTCTTCAAATTCCCTTAAAACAGTTTTCTGGGTTATTTTTCATCAAAATCCCTTATTATAACCCTCACAATTTAATTTTCAATAAATACCCATAGTATAACCTTCAACCATGTTTTTTATTAAAATTCCCATACTAAAGCTTCCAAAATTGATTTTTTTTTATAATTCCCCCATACTATAGCCGTATGTCATGAATTTTTTTCAAATTCCCAAACTACAACCTTTAGCCTTAAACTAGCTAACTATTGCCTTAAGCCATTTTTTTCTTAAAATTACATTACTATTGACTTCATCCAAGATTTTTTTTTGAAATTCCTTTACTATAAAATTTATCCATGACCTCTCTTAAATTTTCCTTACTATAGCCTTCAACATTGGTTTTTCTTAAAGTTCCCTTACTGTAGCCTTCTTCCACAATTTCTCTTAAAATTCCCTTACAATAACCTTCAAACTTGATTTTTCATAAATTTTCCTATCTATAACCTTCAGCCATGGTTTTTCTTAAAGTTCCCTTACCATAGCCTTATGCTCGAGTTTTCTTCAATATCCCTTTCTACAGCCTTCAACCAATATTATTCTTCAAATTCTCTTACTATTGTCATCTTCCATATTTTCCTTCAAAAGCCCTTACAATGGCCAACACGATTGAATATTCTAAAGAATCCTTTATGCTTCAGCCATGATTTTTCATGCATTTCATTAACTATTTCCATCAACCAAGATTTTTTTAAAAATTCTTTAACTAAAGCCTTTTTCTTAATTTTTTTTCAAAATCCCATACCGTAGCCAAGAGAAGTCTATTCTTCTAATTCCCTTAATATAGTTTTTTGGGTTATTTATCATCAAAATCCCTAATTACAGCCTTCTTGATTTACTTTTCATTAAACTCCCATAGTATAACCTTCCACCTTGTTTTTTTCTTAAAAATCCCATACTATAGCTTTCAACATTGATTTTTTATAAAATTCCCACTTACTATAGCCTTATGTCATGAATTATTTCAAATTTCCTCACTACGGCCTTTAGCAAAGATTATTCATAAACTAACTAACTATAGCCTTAAGCCATTTTTTCTTAAAATTACCATACTATAGACTTCTTCGTAGATTTGTTTTGAAAATCCCTTACTATAAACTTTAACCTTGACCACTCTTAAATTTTCTTTACTATTGCCTTCAATATTGGTTTTTCTTAATGTTCCCTTACTATAGCCTTCTTCCACAATTTCTCTTAAAATTCCCATACAATAACCTTCAAACTTGATTTTTCTTAAATTTTCTTATTTATAACCTTCAGCCATGATTTTCCTTAAAGTTCCCTTACTATAGGCTTATGCACGATTTTTCTCCAATATCCCTTTCTACAGCCTTCACCCAATATTATTCTTCAAATTCTCTTACTGTTATCTTCATGCATATTTTCCTTCAAAAGCCCTTAGAATGGCCCACACGACTGAATATGCTAAAAACTCTTTTACTATATCCTTCAGCCATAATTTTTCATGAATTTTACTAACTAATGCTTTCAACCTTGATTTTTTAAAAAATTCTTTTACTATAGCCTTTTATCTTAATTTTTTTTCAAATTGTTATACCGTAGCCTTGAGCTAAGACTATTCGTCAAATTCTCTTAATACAGTTTTCTGGGTTATTTTTCATCAAAATCCCTTATTATAACCTTCAAAATTTAATTTTCAATAAATACCCATAGTATAACCTTCAACCATGTTTTTTATTAAAATTCCCATACTAAAGCTTGCAAAATTGATTTTTTTTTAAAATTGCCCCGTAAAATAGCCGTATGTCAGGAATTTTATTCAAATTCCCTAACTTCGACCTTTAGCCTTAAACTAGCTAACTGTTGCCTTACGCCATTTTTTTCTTAAAATTACCTTACTATTGACTTCATCCAAGTTTTTTTTTTGACATTCCTTTACTATAAAATTTATCCATGACCTCTCTTAAATTTTCCTTACTATAGCCTTCAACATTGGTGTTTCTTAAAGTTCCCTTACTATAGCCTTCTTCCACAATTTCTCTTAAAATTCCCTTACAATAACCTTCAAACTTGATTTTTCTTAAATTTTCCTATCTATAACCTTCAGCCATGGTTTTCCTTAAAGTTCCCATACCATAGCCTTATGCTCGAGTTTTCTTCAATATCCCTTTCTACAGCCTTCAACCAATATTATTCTTCAAATTCTCTAACTATTGTCTTCTTCCATATTTTCCTTCAAAAGCCCTTACAATGGCCAACACGATTGAATATTCTAAAGAATCCTTTATGCTTCAGCCATGATTTTTCAAGAATTTCATTAACTATTTCCATCAACCTTGATTTTTTAAAAAATTCTTTAACTAAAGCCTTTTTCTTAATTTTTTTTCAAAATCCTATATCGTAGCCTAGAGCCAAGTCTATTCTTCAAATTCCCTTAATATAGTTTTCTGGGTTATTTTTCATCAAAATCCCTAATTATAGCCTTCATGATTTAATTTTCATTAAATTCCCATCGAATAACCTTCCACCTTGTTTTTTATTAAAAATACCATACTATAGCTTTCAACATTGATTTTTTATAAAATTCCAGCTTACTATAGCCTTATGTCATGAATTTTTTCAAATTTCCTCAGTACGGCCTTTAGCAAAGATTATTCATAAACTAACAAACTATAGCCTTTAGCCATTTTTTTCTTAAAATTACCATACTATAGACTTCTTCGTAGATTTGTTTTGAAAATCCCTTACAATAAACTTTAACCATGACCACTCTTAAATTTTCTTTACTATTGCCTTCAACATTGGTTTTTCTTAAAGTTCCGTTACTATAGCCTTCTTCCACAATTTCTCTTAAAATTCCCTTACAATAACCTTCAAACTTGATTTTTCTTAAATTTACTTATTTATAACCTTGATTTTCCTTAAAGTTCCCTTACTATAGCTTTATGCACGAGTTTTCTTCAATATCCCTTTCTACAGCCTTCAACCAATATTATTCTTCAAATTCTCTTACTATTGTCTTCTTCCATATTGTCCTTCAAAAGCCCTTACAATGGCCAACACGATGGAATATTCTAAAGAATCCTTTATGCTTCAGCCATGATTTTTCATGCATTTCATTAACTATTTCCATCAACCAAGATTTTTTTAAAAATTCTTTAACTAAAGCCTTTTTCTTAATTTTTTTTCAAAATCCCATACCGTAGCCAAGAGCCAAGTCTATTCTTCTAATTCCCTTAATATAGTTTTCTGGGTTATTTATCATCAAAATCCCTAATAACAGCCTTCTTGATTTACTTTTCATTAAATTCCCATAGAATAACCTTCCACCTTGTTTTTTTCTTAAAAATCCCATACTATAGCTTTCAACATTGATTTTTTATAAAATTCCCACTTACTATAGCCTTATGTCATGAATTGTTTCAAATTTCCTCACTACGGCCTTTAGCAAAGATTATTCATAAACTAACTAACTATAGCCTTAAGCCATTTTTTACTTAAAATTACCATAATATAGACTTCTTCGTAGATTTGTTTTGAAAATCCCTTACTATAAACTTTAACCATGACCACTCTTAAATTTTTTTTACTATTGCCTTTAACATTGGTTTTTCTTAAAGTTCCCTTACTATAGCCTTCTTCCACAATTTTTCTTAAAATTCCTTTACAATAACCTTCAAACTTGATTTTTCTTAAATTTTCTTATTTACAACCTTCAGCCACGATTTTCCTTAAAGTTCCCTTACTATAGCCTTATGCACGAGTTTTCTTCAATATCCCTTTCCACAGCCTTCAACCAATATTATTCTTCAAATTCTCTTACTATTATCTTCTTGCATATTTTCCTTCAAAAGCCCTTACTATGGCCCACACGATTGAATATGCTAAAGACTCCTTTACTATATCCTTCAGCCATGATTTTTCTTGAATTTCACTAACTATTGCCATCAACCTTGATTTTTTTAAAAATTCTTTAACTAAAGCCTTTTTCTTAATTTTTTTTCAAAATCCTATACCGTACCCTAGAGCCAAGTCTATTCTTCAAATTCCCTTAATATAGTTTTCTGGGTTATTTTTCATCAAAATCCCTAATTATAGCCTTGACGATTTAATTTTTATTAAATTCCCATTGTATAACCTTCAACCTTGTTTTTTATTAAAAATCCCATATTATAGTTTTCAACTTTGATTTTTTATAAAATTCCCCTTACTATAGCCTTATGTCATGAATTGTTTCAAATTTTCTCACTACGGCCTGTAGCAAAGATTATTCATAAACTAACTAAGTATAGCCGTAAGCCATTTTTTTCTTAAAATTACCATACTATAGACTTCTTCGAAGATTTGTTTTGAAAATCCCTTACAATAAACTTTAACCATGACCACTCTTAAATTTTACTTACTATTGCCTTCAACATTGGTTTTTCTTAAAGTTCCCTTACTATTGCCTTCTTCCACAATTTCTCTTAAAATTCCCATACAATAACCTTCAAACTTGATTTTCCTTATATTTTCTTATTTATAACCTTCAGCCATGATTTTCCTTAATTCTTCAAATTCTCTTACAATGTTCTTCCTCCATATTTTTCTTCAGAATCCCTTACAATAACCCACGCCATTGAATATTCGAAAAATTCCTTAACAATATCCTTCAGCCTTGATTTTTCATGAATTTCACTAACTATTGCCTTGAACCATTATTTTTTTAAAAATTCTTTAACTATAGCCTTTTTTCTAATTTTTTTTTCAAATTCCTATACCGTAGCATTGAGCCAAAACTTTTCTTCAAATTCCCTTAATATAGTTTTTCGGCTTATTTTTCATCAAAATCCCTTATTATTGCCGTCACGATTTAATTTTCATTAAATTCCGATAGTATAACCTTCAACCATGTTTTTTATTAAAATTCCCATACAATAGCTTTCAACCTTGATTTTTTTTTTAAATTCCCCCATACTATAGCCGTATGCCATGAACTTTCTTCAAATTCCCTTACTACAGACTTTAGCCTTAAACTAACAAACTCTAGTCCTAAGCCATTTTTTTTTTAAAATTACATTACTATAGACTTTATCCAAGATTTTGTTTCAAATTCCTTTACTTTAAACTTTAACCATGACCACTCTTATATTTTCATTACTATAGCCTTCAACTTTGGTTTTTCTTAAAGTTCACTTACTGTAGCCTTCTTCCACAATTTCTATTAAAATTCCCTTCCAATAACCTTCAAACTTGATTTTTCTTAAATATTCTTTTCTATAACCTTCAGCCTTGATTTTTCTTAAAGTTCCCTTACTATAGCCTTATGTCATGAGTTTTCTTGAATATCCGTTTCTATAGCCTTCAGCCAATATTATTCTTCAAATTCTCTTACTATTGTCTTCTTCCATATTCCTCTTCAAAATCCCTTACAATGGCCCACACGATTGAATATTTTAAAAAATCCTTTACTATATCCTTTCGCCAAGATTTTTCATGAATTTAATAAATTGTTGCTTTCAACCTCGATTTTTTTTAAAATTCTTTAACTATAGCCTTTTATCTTAATTTTTTTTCAAATTGTTATACCGTAGCCTTGAGCCAAGACTATTCTTCAAATTCCCTTAATACAGTTTTTTGGGTTATTTTTCATCAAAATCCCTTATTATAACCTTCACAATTTAATTATCAATAAATTCCCATAGTATAACCTTCAACCATGTTTTTTATTTAAATTCCCATACTAAAGCTTCCAAAATTGATTTTTTTTAAAAATTCCCCGATACTATAGCCGTATGTCATGAATTTTTTTTAAATTCCCTAACTACGACCTTTAGCCTTAAACTAGCTAACTATTGCCTTAAGCCATTTTTTTCTTAAAATTACCTTACTATTGACTTCATCCAAGATTTTTTTTTGAAATTCCTTTACTATAAAATTTATCCATGACCTCTCTTAAATTTTCCTTACTATAGCCTTCAACATTGGTTTTTCTTAAAGTTCCCTTACTATAGCCTTCTTCCACAATTTCTCTTAAAATTCCTTTCCAATAACATTCAAACTTGATTTTTCATAAATTTTCCTATCTATAACCTTCAGCCATGGTTTTTCTTAAAGTTCCCTTACCATAGCCTTATGCTCGAGTTTTCTTCAATATCCCTTTCTACAGCCTTCAACCAATATTATTCTTTAAATTCTCTTACTATTGTCTTCTTCCATATTTTTCTTCAAAAGCCCTTACAATGGCCAACACGATTGAATATTCTAAAGAATCCTTTATGCTTCAGCCATAATTTTTCCTGAATTTCATTAACTATTTCCATCAACCTTGATTTTTTAAAAAATTCTTTAACTAAAGCTTTTTTCTGCTTTTTTTTCAAAATCCTATACCGTAGCCTAGAGCGAAGTCTATTCTTCAAATTCCCTTAATATAGTTTTCTGGGTTATTTTTCATCAAAATCCCTAATTATAGCCTTCATGATCTAATTTTCATTAAATTCCCATAGTATAACCTTCCACCTTGTTTTTTATTAAAAATCCCACACTATAGCTTTCGACATTGATTTTTTATAAAATTCCTGCTTACTATAGCCTTATGTCATGAATTGTTTCAAATTTCCTCACTACGTGCTTTAGCAATGATTATTCATAAAATAACTAACTATAGCCTTAAGCCATTTTTTTCTTAAAATTACCATACTATAGACTTCTTCGTAGATTTGTTTTGAAAATCCCTTACTATAAACTTTAACCATGACCACTCTTAAATTTTATTTACTATTGCCTTCAACAAATGTTTTTCTTTAAGTTCCCTTACTATAGCCTTCTTCCACAATTTCTCTTAAAATTCCCTTACAATAACCTTCAAACTTGATTTTTCTTAAATTTTCTTATTTATTACTTTCAGCCTTGATTTTCCTTAAAGTTCCCTTACTATAGCATTATGCAGGAGTTTTCTTCAGTATCCCTTTCTACAGCCTTCAACCAATATTATTTTTCAAATTCTCTTACTATTATCTTCTTGCATATTTTCCTTCAAAAGCCCTTATAATGGCCCACATGATTGAATATGCTAGAGACTCCTTTACTATATCCTTCTACCATGATTTTTCATGAATTTCACTAACTATTGCTATCAACCTTGATTTTTTTAAAAATTCTTTAACTAGAGCCTTTTATCTTAATTTTTTTTCAAAATCCTATATCGTAGCCTAGAACAATGTCTAATCTTCAAATTCCCTTAATATAGTTTTTTGGGTTATTTTTCATCAAAATCCCTAATTATAGCCATTACGATTTAATTTTTATTAAATTCCCATAGTATAACCTTCGACCTTGTTTTTTATTAAAAATCCCATACTATAGCTTACAACTTTGATTTTTTTTAAAATTCCTTCTTACTATAGCCTTATGTCATGAATTGTTTCAAATTTCCTCACTACGGCCTATAACAAAGATTATTCATAAACTAACTATAGCCATAAGCCATTTTTTTCTTAAAATTACCATACTATAGACTTCTTCGAAGATTTGTTTTAAAAATCCCTTAGTATAAACTTTAACCATGACCACTCTTAAATTTTACATACTATTGCCTTCAACATTGGTTTTTCTTAAAGTTCCCTTACAATAGCCTTCTTACACAATTTCTCTTAAAATTCCGATACAATAACCTTCAAACTTGATTTTTTTTAAATTTTCTTATTTATAACCTTCAGCCATGATTTTCCTTAAAGTTCTTTTACTATAGCCTTATGTCTTGAGTTTTCTTGAATTTCCCTTTCTATAGCCTTCAGCCAATATTATTCTTCAAATTCTCTTACAATGTTCTTCCTCCATATTTTTCTTCAGAATCCCTAACAATAGCCCACACCATTGAATATTCTAAAAATTCCTTTACAATATTCTTCAGCCTTGATTTTTAGTGAATTTCACAAACTATTGCCTTTAACCATGATTTTTTTTAAAATTCTTTAACTATAGCCTTTTATCTTATTTTTTTTTCAAATTGCTATACCGTAGCATTGAGCCAAAACATTTCTTCAAATTCCCTTAATATAGTTTTCCGGCTTATTTTTCATCAAAATCCCTTATTATTGCCATCACGATTTAATTTTCATTAAATTCCAATAGTATAACCTTCAACCATGTTTTTTATTAAAATTCCCATACTATAGCTTTCAACCTTGATTTTTTTTTTAATTTCCCCCATACTATAGCCGTATGTCATGAATTTTCTTCAAATTCCCTTACTACAGACTTTAGCCTTAAACTAACAAACTATAGTCCTAAGCCATTTTTTTTTTAAAATTACATTACTATAGACTTTATCCAAGATTTTGTTTCAAATTCCTTTACTTTAAACTTTAACCATGACCACTCTTATATTTTCCTTACTATAGCCTTCAACATAGGTTTTTCTTAATGTTCCCTTACTATAGCCTTCTTCCACAATTTCTATTAAAATTCCCTTACAATAACCTTCAAACGTGATTTTTCTTAAATTTTCTTTTCTATAACCTTCAGCCATGATTTTTCTTAAAGTTCCATTACTATAGCCTTATGTCATGAGTTTTCTTGAATATCCCTTTCTACAGCCTCCAGCCAATATTATTCTTCAAATTCACTTACTATTGTCTTCTTCCTTATTCTTCTTCTAAATCCCCTACAATGGCCCACACGATTGAATATTTTAAAAAATCCTTTACTATATCCTTTCGCCAAGATTTTTCATGAATTTTATTAACTATTGCTTTCAACCTCAATTTTTTTAAAAATTCTTTAACTATTGCCTTTTGTCTTAATTTTTTTTCAAATTGTTATACTGTAGCCTTGAGCCAAGACTATTCTTTAAATTCCCTTAAAACAGTTTTCATGGTTATTTTTCATCAAAATCCCTTATTATAACCTTCTCAATTTTATTTTAAATAAATACCCATAGTATAACCTTCAACCATGTTTTTTATTAAAATTCCCATACAAAAGGTTCCAAAATTGATTTTTTTTTAAATTCCCCCTTACTATAGCCGTATGTCATGAATCTTTTTCATATTCCCTAACTATTGCCTTAAGCCATTTTTTTCTTAAAATTACCTTAGTATTGACTTCGTCCAAGATTTTTTTTTGAAATTCCTTTACTATAAAATTTATCCATGACCTTTCTTAAATTTTCCTTACTATAGCCTTCAACATTGGTTTTTCTTAAAGTTCCCTTACTATAGCCTTCTTCCACAATTTCTCTTAAAATTCCCTTACAATAACCTTCAAACTTGATTTTTCATAAATTTTCCTATCTATAACCTTCAGCCATGATTTTTCTTAAAGTTCCCATACCGTAGCC
This sequence comes from Aristolochia fimbriata, assembly GCA_019845555.1. Lineage (NCBI taxonomy): Eukaryota > Viridiplantae > Streptophyta > Magnoliopsida > Piperales > Aristolochiaceae > Aristolochia > Aristolochia fimbriata. Next base: position 22,368,693 of record CM034084.1, on the reverse strand, counting down.
TTATGCTCTAGTTTTCTTCAATATCCCTTTCTACACCCTTCAACCAATATTATTCTTCAAATTCTCTTACTATTAGCTTCTTCCATATTTTCCTTCAAAAGCCCTTACAATGGCCCACACGATCGAATATGCTAAAGAATCCTTTACTGTATCCTTCAGCCTTGATTTTTGATAAATTTCACTAACTATTGCCATCAACCTTGATTTTTTTAAAAATTCTTTTTTCTTGATTTTTTTTCAAAATCATATATCGTAGCCTAGAGCCAAGTCTATTCTTTAAATTCCCTTAATATAGTTTTCTGGGTTATTTTTCATCAAAATCCCTAATTATAGCCTTCACGATTTAATTTTTATTAAATTCCCATAGTATAACCTTCAACCTTGTTTTTTATTAAAAATCCCATACTATAGCTTTCAACTTTGATTTTTTATAAAATTCCCCCTTACTATAGCCTAATGTCCTGAACAGTTTCAAATTTTCTCGGCCTTCGGTAAAGATTATTCATAAACTAACTAACTATAGCCTTAAGCCATTTTTTTCTTAAAATTACCTTACTATAGACTTCTTCGTAGATTTGTTTTCAAAATCCCTTACTATAAACTTTAACCATGACCATTCTTAAATTTTACTTACTATTGCCTTTAACATTGGTTTTTCTTAAACTTCCCTTACTATAGCCTTCTTCCACAATTTCTCTTAAAATTCCCTTACAATAACCTTCAAACTTGATTTTTCTTAAATTTTCTTATTTATAACCTTCAGCCATGATTTTCCTTAAAGTTCCCTTACTATATCTTTATGTCATGAGTTTTCTAGAATTTCCCTTTCTATAGCGTTCAGCCAATATTATTCTTCAAATTCTCTTACAATATTCTTCCTCCATATTTTTCTTCAGAATCCCTTACAATAGCCCACACCATTGAATATTCTAAAAATTCCTTTACTATATCCTTCAGTCTTGATTTTTCATGAATTTCACTAACTATGGCCTTCAACCATAATTTTTAATTAAATTCTTTAACTATAGCCTTTTATCTTCTTTTTTTTTCAAATTGCTATACCGTAGCATTGAGCCAAAACTATTCTTTAAATTCCCTTAATATAGTTTTCTGGCTTATTTTTCATCAAAATCCCTAATTATAGCCTTCACGATTTAATTTTCATTAAATTCCCATCGTATAACCTTCAACCTTGTTTTTTATTAAAAATCCCATACTATAGCTTTCAACTTTGATTTTTTATAAAATTCCCACTTACTATAGCCTAATGTCCTGAACTGTTTCAAATTTTCTCGGCCTTCGGTAAAGATTATTCATAAACTAACTAACTATAGCCTTAAGCCATTTTTTCTTAAAATTACCTTACTATAGACTTCTTCGTAGATTTGTTTTCAAAATCCCTTACTATAAACTTTAACCATGACCACTCTTAAATTTTACCTACTATTGCCTTTAACATTGGTTTTTCTTAAACTTCCCTTAATATAGCCTTCTTCCACAATTTCTCTTAAAATTCCCTTACAATAAACTTCAAACTTGATTTTTCTTAAATTTTCTTATTTATAACCTTCAGCCATGATTTTCCTTAAAGTTCCCTTACTATAGCTTTATGTCATGAGTTTTCTAGAATTTCCCTTTCTACAGCGTTCAGCCAATATTATTCTTCAAATTCTCTTACAATATTCTTCCTCCATATTTTTCTTCAGAATCCCTTACAATAGCCCACAATATTGAATATTCTAAAAATTCCTTTACTATATCCTTCAGTGTTGATTTTTCATGAATTTCACTAACTATTGCCTTCAACCATAATTTTTAATTAAATTCTTTAACTATAGCCTTTTATCTTTTTTTTTTTTCAAATTGCTATACCGTAGCGTTGAGCCAAAACTATTCTTTAAATTCCCTTAATATAGTTTTTTGGCTTATTTTTCATCAAAATCCCTAATTATAGCCTTCACGATTTAATTTTCATTAAATTCCCATAGTAAAACCTTCAACCTTGTTTTTTATTAAAAATCCCATACTATAGCTTTCAACTTTGATTTTTTATAAAATTTCCCCTTACTATAGCCTTATGTCCTGAACTGTTTCAAATTTTCTCGGCCTTCGGTAAAGATTATTCATAAACTAACTAACTATAGCCTTAAGCCATTTTTTTCTTAAAATTACCTTACTATAGACTTCTTCGTAGATTTGTTTTCAAAATCCCTTACTATAAACTTTAACCATGACCAATCTTAAATTTTACCTACTATTGCCTTTAACATTGGTTTTTCTTAAACTTCCCTTACTATAGCCTTCTTCCACAATTTCTCTTAAAATTCCCTTACAATAACCTTCAAACTTGATTTTTCTTAAATTTTCTTATTTATAACCTTCAGCCATGATTTTCCTTAAAGTTCCCTTACTATAGCTTTATGTCCTGAGTTTTCTAGAATTTCCCTTTCTACAGCCTTCAGCCAATATTATTCTTCAAATTCTCTTACAATGTTCTTCCTCCATATTTTTTTTCAGAATCCCTTACAATAGCCCACACCATTGAATATTCTAAAACTTCCTTTACAATATCCTTCAGCCTTGATTTTTTTTGAATTTCTCTAACGATTGCCTTCAACCATGATTTTTTTTAAAATTCTTTTACTATTGCCTTTTATCTTTTTTTTTTCAAATTGCTATACCGTAGCATTGAGCGAAAACTATTCTTCAAATACCCTTAATATAGTTTTTTGGCTTATTTTTCATCAAAATCCCTTATTATAGCCTTCACGATTTAATTTTAATTAAATTTCGATTGTATAACCTTCAAACATGTTTTTTATTAAAATTCCCTTACTATAGACTTTATCCAATATTTTTTTTCAAATTCTTTTACTATAAACTTTAACCAAGACCACTCTTATATTTTCCTTACTATAGCCTTCATCATAGGTTTTTATTAAGTTCCCTTACTATAGCCTTCTTCCACAATTTCTATTAACATTCCCTTACAATAACCTTCAAACTTGATTTTTCTTAAATATTCTTTTCTATAACCTTCAGCCATGATTTTTCTTAAAGTTCCCTTACTATAGCCTTATGTCATTAGTTTTCTTGAATATCCCTTTCTACAGCCTTCAGCCAATATTATTTTTCAAATTCTCTTACTACTGTCTTCTTCCATATTCTTCTTCAAAATCCCTTCCAATGGCCCACACGATTGAATATTTTAAAAAATCCTTTACTATATCCTTTCGCCAAGATTTTTCATGAATTTTATTAACTATTGATTTCAACCTCAATTTCTTTTTAAATTCTTTAACTACGGCCTTTTATCTTAATTTTTTTTCAAATTGTTATACCGTAGCCTTGAGCCAAGACTATTCTTCAAATTCCCTTAATACAGTTTTCTGGGTTATTTTTCATCAAAATGCCATATTATAACCTTCACAATTTAATTTCCAATAAATACCCATAGTATAACCTTCAACCATGTTTTTTATTAAAATTCCCATACAAAATCTTCCAAAATTGATTTTTTTTTAAAATTCCCCCATACTATAGCCGTATGTCATGAATTTTCTTCAAATTTCCTAACTACGACCTTTAGCCTTAAACAAGCTAACTATAGCCTTAAGCCATTTTTTTCTTAAAATTACCTTACTATTGACTTCATCCAAGATTTTTTTTTGAAATTCCTTTACTATAAACTTTAACCATGACCAATCTTAAATTTTACTAACTATTGCCTTCAACATTGGTTTTTCTTAAAGTTCCCTTACTATAGCCTTCTTCCACAATTTCTCTTAAAATTCCTTTACCATAACCTTCAAACTTGATTTTTCTTAAATTTTCCTATCTATAACCTTCAGCCATAATTTTTCTTAAAGTTCCCTTACTATAGCCTTATGCACGAGTTTTCTTCAATATCCCTTTCTACAGCCTTCAACCAATATTATTCTTCAAATTCTCTTACTATTGTCTTCTTCCATATTTTCCTTCAAAATCCCTTACAATGGCTCAAACAATTGAATATTCTAAAGAATCCTTTACTATATCCTTCAGCCATGATTTTTATTAATTTCATTAACTATTGCTATCAACCTTGATTTTTTAAAAAATTCTTTAACAAAAGCATTTTATTTTAATTTTTTTCCAAATCCTATACCATAGCCTAGAGCCAAGTCTATTCTTCAAATTCCCTTAATATAGTTTTTTTGGTTATTTTATATCAAAATCCCTAATTATAGCCTTCAAGATCTAATTTTCATTAAACTCCCATAGTATAACCTTCAACCTTGTTTTTTATTAAAAATCCCATACTATAGCTTTCAACTTTGATTTTTTATAAAATTCCCTCTTACTATAGCCTTATGTCATGAATTGTTTCAAATTTCCTCACTACGGCCTTTAGCAAATATGATTCATAAACTAACTAACTATAGCCTTAAGCCATTTTTTACTTAAAATTACCATAATATAGACTTCTTCGTAGATTTGTTTTGAAAATCCCTTACTATAAACTTTAACCATGACCACTCTTAAATTTTTTTTACTATTGCCTTTAACATTGGTTTTTCTTAAAGTTCCCTTACTATAGCCTTCTTCCACAATTTTTCTTAAAATTCCTTTACAATAACCTTCAAACTTGATTTTTCTTAAATTTTCTTATTTACAACCTTCAGCCACGATTTTCCTTAAAGTTCCCTTACTATAGCCTTATGCACGAGTTTTCTTCAATATCCCTTTCCACAGCCTTCAACCAATATTATTCTTCAAATTCTCTTACTATTATCTTCTTGCATATTTTCCTTCAAAAGCCCTTACTATGGCCCACACGATTGAATATGCTAAAGACTCCTTTACTATATCCTTCAGCCATGATTTTTCTTGAATTTCACTAACTATTGCCATCAACCTTGATTTTTTTAAAAATTCTTTAACTAAAGCCTTTTATCTTAATTTTTTTTCAAAATCCTATATCGTAGCCTTGAGCCATGTCTATTCTTCAAATTCCCTTAATATAGTTTTCTTGGTTATTTTTCATCAAAATCCCTAATTATAGCCCTCACGATTTAATTTTTATTAAATTCCCATAGTATAACCTTCAACCTTGTTTTTTATTAAAAATCCATACTATAGCTTTCGACTTTGATTTTTTATAAAATTCCCTCTTACTATAGCCTTATGTCATGAATTGTTTCAAATTTCCTCACTACGGCCTGTAGCAAAGGTTATTCATAAACTAACTAACTTTAGCTGTAAGCCATTTTTTTCTTAAAATTACCATACTATAGACTTCTTCAAAGATTTGTTTTAAAAATCCCTTACAATAAACTTTAACCATGACCACTCTTAAATTTTTTACTTACTATTGCCTTCAACATTGGTTTTTCTTAAAGTTCCCTTACTATAGCTTTCTACCTCAATTTCTCTTAAAATTCCCATACAATAACCTTCAAACTTGATTTTTCTAAAATTTTCTTATTTATGACCTTCAGCCATGATTTTCCTTAAAGTTCCCTTACTATAGCCTTATGTCATGAGTTTTCTGGAATTTCCCTTTCTATAGCCTTCAGCCAATATTATTCTTCAAATTCTCTTACAATGTTCTTCCTCCATATTTGTTTTCAGAATCCTGTACAATAGCCCACACCATTGAATATTCTAAAACTTCCTTTACAATATCCTTCAGCCTTGATTTTTCATGAATTTCTCTAACTATTGCCTTCAACCATGATTTTTTTAAAATTCATTAACTATTGCCTTTTATCTTTTTTTTTTCAAATTGCTATACCGTATCATTGAGCCAAAACTATTCTTCAAATTCCTTTAATATAGTTTTTTGGCTTATTTTTTTTCAAAATCCCTTATTATAGCTTTCACGATTTAAGTATCATTAAATTCCAATAGTAAACCTTCAACCATGTTTTTTATTAAAATTCCCATACTATAGATTTCAACCTTGATTTTTTTTTTTTTAAATTCCCCATACTATAGCCATTATGTCATGAATTTTCTTCAAATTCCCTTACTACAGACTTTAGCCTTAAACTAACAAACTATAGTCCCTAAGGCTTTTTTTTTTTAAAAACTTACCTCACTATAGACTTTATCCAAGATTTTTTTTTGAAAATCCTTTTCTATAAACTTTAACCAAGACCATTCTTATATTTTCCTTACTATAGCCTTCAACATAGGTTTTTTTAAAGTTCCCTTACTATAGCCTTTTTCCACAATTTCTATTAAAATTCCCTTACAATAACCTTCAAACTTGATTTTTCTTAAATATTCTTTTCTATAACCTTCAGCCATGATTTTTTCTTAAAGTTCCCTTACTATAGCCTTTTGTCATGAGTTTTCTTGAATATCCCTTTCTACAGCCTTCAGCCAATATTATTCTTCAAATTCTCTTACTATTGTCTTCTTCCATATTCTTCTTCAAAATCCATTACAATGGCCCACACGATTGAATATTTTAAAAAAAAATGCTTTACTATATCCTTTAAGCCAAGATTTTTCATGAATTTTATTAACTATTGCTTTCAACCTCAATTTTTTTTAAAATTCTTTAACTATAGCCTTTTATCTTAATTTTTTTTCAAATTGTTATACCGTAGCCTTGAGCCAAGACTATTCTTCAAATTCCCTTTATACAGTTTTCTGGGTTATTATTCATCAAAATCCCATATTATAACCTTCACAATTTAATTTTCAATAAATACCCATAGTATAACCTTCAACCATGTTTTTTATTAAAATTCCCATACAAAAGCTTCCAAAATTGATTTGTTTTTAAAATTCCCCCATTCTATAGCCATATGTCATGAATTTTCTTCAAATTCCATAACTACGACCTTTAGCCTTAAACTAGCTAACTATAGCCTTAAACCATTTTTTTCTTAAAATTACCTTACAATTTACTTCATCCAAGATTTTGTTTTGAAAATCCATTACTATAAACTTTAACCATGACCACTCTTAAATTTTACTTACTATTGCCTTCAACATTGGTTTTCTTAAAGTTCCCTTACTGTAGCCTTCTTCCACAATTTCTCTTAAAATTCCCTTACAATAACCTTCAAACTTGATTTTTCTTAAATATTCTTTTCTCTAACCTTCAGCAATGATTTTTCTTAAAGTTCCCTTACTATAGCCTTATGTCATAAGTTTTCTTGAATATCCCTTTCTACAGCCTTCAGCCAATATTATTCTTCAAATTCTCTTACTGTTGTCTTTTTCCATATTCTTCTTCAAAATCCCTTACAATGGCCCACACGATTGAATATTTTAAAAAATCCTTTACTATATCCTTTCGCCAAGATTTTTCATGAATTTTATTTACTATTGCTTTCAACCGCAATTTTTTTTTAAATTCTTTAACTACGGCCTTTTATCTTAATTTTTTTTCAAATTGTTATACCGAAGCCTTGAGCCAAGACTATTCTTCAAATTCCCTTAATATAGTTTTTTGGGTTATTTTTCATCAAAATGCCGTATTATAACCTTCACAATTTAATTTTCAATAAATACCCATAGTATAACCTTCAACCATGTTTTTTATTAAAATTCCCATACAAAAGCTTCCAAAATAGATTTTTTTTTAAAATTACCCAATACTATAGCCGTATGTCATGAATTTTCTTCAAATTCCCTAACTACGACCTTTAGCCTTAAACTAGCTAACCATAGCCTTAAGCCATTTTTTTCTTAAAATTACCTTACTATTGACTTCATCCAAGATTTTTTTTTGAAATTCCTTTACTATAAAATTTATCCATGACCTCTCTTAAATTTTTCTTACTATAGCCTTCGACATTGATTTTTCTTAAAGTTCCCTTACTATAGCCTTCTTCCACAATTTCTCTTAAAATTCCTTTACTATAACCTTCAAACTTGATTTTTCTTAAATTTTCCTATCTATAACCTTCAGCCATGATTTTTCTTAAAGTTCCCTTACTATAGCCTTATACACGAGTTTTCTTCAATATCCCTTTGTACAGCCTTCAACCAATATAATTCTTCAAATTCTCTTACTATTGTCTTCTTCCATATTTTCCTTCAAAAAAGCCCTTACAATGTCCCACACAATTGATTATTCTAAAGAATCCTTCACTATATCCTTCAGCCATGAGTTTTCATGAATTTTATTAACTATTGCCATCAACCTTGATTTTTTTTAAAATTCTTTAACTAAAGCATTTTATCTTAATTTTTTTTCCCAAATCCTACCGTAGCCTAGAGCCATGTCTATTCTTCAAATTCCCTAAATATAGTTTTTTTTATTTTTTTTCATCAAAATCCCTAATTATAGCCATCAAGATCTAATTTTCAAATTCCCTTAATATAGTTTTCTTGGTTATTTTTCATCAAAATCCCTAATTATAGCCTTCATGATTTACTTTTCATTAAATTCCCATAGTATAACCTTCAACCTTGTTTTTTTTATTAAAAATCCATACTATTGCTTTCGACTTTGATTTTTTTTATAAAATTCCCTCTTACTATAGCCTTATGTCATGAATTGTTTCAAATTTCCTCACTACTGCCCTGTAGCAAAGGTTATTCATAAACTAACTAACTTTAGCTGTAAGCCATTTTTTTTTTTAAAATTACCATACTATAGACTTCTTCAAAGATTTGTTTTAAAATCCCTTACAATAAACTTTAACCATGACCACTCTTAAATTTTACTTACTATTGCCTTCAACATTGGTTTTTCTTAAAGTTCCCTTACTATTGCTTTCTACCTCAATTTCTCTTAAAATTCCCATACAATAACCTTCAAACTTGATTTTTCTAAAATTTTCTTATTTATGACCTTCAGCCATGATTTTCCTTAAAGTTCCCTTACTATAGCCTTATGTCATGAGTTTTCTGGAATTTCCCTTTCTATAGCCTTCAGCCAATATTATTCTTCAAATTCTCTTACAATGTTCTTCCTCCATATTTGTTTTCAGAATCCTGTACAATAGCCCACACCATTGAATATTCTAAAACTTCCTTTACAATATCCTTCAGCCTTGATTTTTCATGAATTTCTCTAACTATTGCCTTCAACCATGATTTTTTTAAAATTCATTAACTATTGCCTTTTATCTTTTTTTTTTTTCAAATTGCTATACCGTATCATTGAGCCAAAACTATTCTTCAAATTCCTTTAATATAGTTTTTTGGCTTATTTTTTTTCAAAATCCCTTATTATAGCTTTCACGATTTAAGTTTCATTAAATTCCAATAGTAAACCTTCAACCATGTTTTTTATTAAAATTCCCATACTATAGATTTCAACCTTGATTTTTTTTTTAAATTCCCCCATACTATAGCCGTATGTCATGAATTTTCTTCAAATTCCCTTACTACAGACTTTAGCCTTAAACTAACAAACTATAGTCCTAAGGCTTTTTTTTTTAAAACTTACCTCACTATAGACTTTATCCAAGATTTTTTTTGAAAATCCTTTTCTATAAACTTTAACCAAGACCATTCTTATATTTTCCTTACTATAGCCTTCAACATAGGTTTTTCTTAAAGTTCCCTTACTATAGCCTTTTTCCACAATTTCTATTAAAATTCCCTTACAATAACCTTCAAACTTGATTTTTCTTAAATATTCTTTTCTATAACCTTCAGCCATGATTTTTCTTAAAGTTCCCTTACTATAGCCTTTTGTCATGAGTTTTCTTGAATATCCCTTTCTACAGCCTTCAGCCAATATTATTCTTCAAATTCTCTTACTATTGTCTTCTTCCATATTCTTCTTCAAAATCCATTACAATGGCCCCACACGATTGAATATTTTAAAAAACCTTTACTATATCCTTTAAGCCAAGATTTTTCATGAATTTTATTAACTATTGCTTTCAACCTCAATTTTTTTTTAAATTTTTAACTATAGCCTTTTATCTTAATTTTTTTTCAAATTGTTATACCGTAGCCTTGAGCCAAGACTATTCTTCAAATTCCCTTTATACAGTTTTCTGGGTTATTATTCATCAAAATCCCATATTATAACCTTCACAATTTAATTTTCAATAAATACCCATAGTATAACCTTCAACCATGTTTTTTATTAAAATTCCCATACAAAAGCTTCCAAAATTGATTTGTTTTTAAAATTCCCCCATTCTATAGCCATATGTCATGAATTTTCTTCAAATTCCATAACTACGACCTTTAGCCTTAAACTAGCTAACTATAGCCTTAAACCATTTTTTTCTTAAAATTACCTTACAATTTACTTCATCCAAGATTTTGTTTTGAAAATCCATTACTATAAACTTTAACCATGACCACTCTTAAATTTTACTTACTATTGCCTTCAACATTGGTTTTTCTTAAAGTTCCCTTACTGTAGCCTTCTTCCACAATTTCTCTTAAAATTCCCTTACAATAACCTTCAAACTTGATTTTTCTTAAATATTCTTTTCTCTAACCTTCAGCAATGATTTTTCTTAAAGTTCCCTTACTATAGCCTTATGTCATAAGTTTTCTTGAATATCCCTTTCTACAGCCTTCAGCCAATATTATTCTTCAAATTCTCTTACTGTTGTCTTTTTTCCATATTCTTCTTCAAAATCCCTTACAATGGCCCACACGATTGAATATTTTAAAAAATCCTTTACTATATCCTTTCGCCAAGATTTTTCATGAATTTTATTTACTATTGCTTTCAACCGCAATTTTTTTTTAAATTCTTTAACTACGGCCTTTTATCTTAATTTTTTTTCAAATTGTTATACCGAAGCCTTGAGCCAAGACTATTCTTCAAATTCCCTTAATATAGTTTTTTGGGTTATTTTTCATCAAAATGCCGTATTATAACCTTCACAATTTAATTTTCAATAAATACCCATAGTATAACCTTCAACCATGTTTTTTATTAAAATTCCCATACAAAAGCTTCCAAAATAGATTTTTTTTTAAAATTACCCAATACTATAGCCGTATGTCATGAATTTTCTTCAAATTCCCTAACTACGACCTTTAGCCTTAAACTAGCTAACCATAGCCTTAAGCCATTTTTTTCTTAAAATTACCTTACTATTGACTTCATCCAAGATTTTTTTTTGAAATTCCTTTACTATAAAATTTATCCATGACCTCTCTTAAATTTTTCTTACTATAGCCTTCGACATTGATTTTTCTTAAAGTTCCCTTACTATAGCCTTCTTCCACAATTTCTCTTAAAATTCCTTTACTATAACCTTCAAACTTGATTTTTCTTAAATTTTCCTATCTATAACCTTCAGCCATGATTTTTCTTAAAGTTCCCTTACTATAGCCTTATACACGAGTTTTCTTCAATATCCCTTTGTACAGCCTTCAACCAATATAATTCTTCAAATTCTCTTACTATTGTCTTCTTCCATATTTTCCTTCAAAAGCCCTTACAATGTCCCACACAATTGATTATTCTAAAGAATCCTTCACTATATCCTTCAGCCATGAGTTTTCATGAATTTTATTAACTATTGCCATCAACCTTGATTTTTTTAAAAATTCTTTAACTAAAGCATTTTATCTTAATTTTTTTCCAAATCCTACCGTAGCCTAGAGCCATGTCTATTCTTCAAATTCCCTAAATATAGTTTTTTTGGTTATTTTTCATCAAAATCCCTAATTATAGCCATCAAGATCTAATTTTCAAATTCCCTTAATATAGTTTTCTTGGTTATTTTTCATCAAAATCCCTAATTATAGCCTTCATGATTTACTTTTCATTAAATTCCCATAGTATAACCTTCAACCTTGTTTTTTATTAAAAATCCATACTATTGCTTTCAACTTTGATTTTTTATAAAATTCCCTCTTACTATAGCCTTATGTCATGAATTGTTTCAAATTTCCTCACTACGGCCTGTAGCAAAGGTTATTCATAAACTAACTAACTTTAGCTGTAAGCCATTTTTTTCTTAAAATTACCATACTATAGACTTCTTCAAAGATTTGTTTTAAAAATCCCTTACAATAAACTTTAACCATGACCACTCTTAAATTTTACTTACTATTGCCTTCAACATTGGTTTTTCTTAAAGTTCCCTTACTATTGCTTTCTACCTCAATTTCTCTTAAAATTCCCATACAATAACCTTCAAACTTGATTTTTCTAAAATTTTCTTATTTATGACCTTCAGCCATGATTTTCCTTAAAGTTCCCTTACTATAGCCTTATGTCATGAGTTTTCTGGAATTTCCCTTTCTATAGCCTTCAGCCAATATTATTCTTCAAATTCTCTTACAATGTTCTTCCTCCATATTTGTTTTCAGAATCCTGTACAATAGCCCACACCATTGAATATTCTAAAACTTCCTTTACAATATCCTTCAGCCTTGATTTTTCATGAATTTCTCTAACTATTGCCTTCAACCATGATTTTTTTAAAATTCATTAACTATTGCCTTTTATCTTTTTTTTTTTTTTTTTTCAAATTGCTATACCGTATCATTGAGCCAAAACTATTCTTCAAATTCCTTTAATATAGTTTTTTGGCTTATTTTTTTTCAAAATCCCTTATTATAGCTTTCACGATTTAAGTTTCATTAAATTCCAATAGTAAACCTTCAACCATGTTTTTTTTATTAAAATTCCCATACTATAGATTTCAACCTTGATTTTTTTTTTTTTTTTTAATTCCCCATACTATAGCCATTATGTCATGAATTTTCTTCAAATTCCCTTACTACAGACTTTAGCCTTAAACTAACAAACTATAGTCCTAAGGCTTTTTTTTTTTTTAAAACTTACCTCACTATAGACTTTATCCAAGATTTTTTTTTTTTCCTTTTCTATAAACTTTAACCAAGACCATTCTTATATTTTCCTTTACTATAGCCTTCAACATAGGTTTTTCTTAAAGTTCCCTTACTATAGCCTTTTTTCCACAATTTCTATTAAAATTCCCTTACAATAACCTTCAAACTTGATTTTTCTTAAATATTCTTTTCTATAACCTTCAGCCATGATTTTTCTTAAAGTTCCCTTACTATAGCCTTTTGTCATGAGTTTTCTTGAATATCCCTTTCTACAGCCTTCAGCCAATATTATTCTTCAAATTCTCTTACTATTGTCTTCTTCCATATTCTTCTTCAAAATCCATTACAATGGCCCACACGATTGAATATTTTAAAAAAACCTTTACTATATCCTTTCGCCAAGATTTTTCATGAATTTTATTAACTATTGCTTTCAACCTCAATTTTTTTTAAAATTCTTTAACTATAGCCTTTTATCTTAATTTTTTTTCAAATTGTTATACCGTAGCCTTGAGCCAAGACTATTCTTCAAATTCCCTTTATACAGTTTTCTGGGTTATTATTCATCAAAATCCCATATTATAACCTTCACAATTTAATTTTCAATAAATACCCATAGTATAACCTTCAACCATGTTTTTTATTAAAATTCCCATACAAAAGCTTCCAAAATTGATTTGTTTTTAAAATTCCCCCATTCTATAGCCATATGTCATGAATTTTCTTCAAATTCCATAACTACGACCTTTAGCCTTAAACTAGCTAACTATAGCCTTAAACCATTTTTTTCTTAAAATTACCTTACAATTTACTTCATCCAAGATTTTGTTTTGAAAATCCATTACTATAAACTTTAACCATGACCACTCTTAAATTTTACTTACTATTGCCTTCAACATTGGTTTTTCTTAAAGTTCCCTTACTGTAGCCTTCTTCCACAATTTCTCTTAAAATTCCCTTACAATAACCTTCAAACTTGATTTTTCTTAAATATTCTTTTCTCTAACCTTCAGCAATGATTTTTCTTAAAGTTCCCTTACTATAGCCTTATGTCATAAGTTTTCTTGAATATCCCTTTCTACAGCCTTCAGCCAATATTATTCTTCAAATTCTCTTACTGTTGTCTTTTTCCATATTCTTCTTCAAAATCCCTTACAATGGCCCACACGATTGAATATTTTAAAAAAATCCTTTACTATATCCTTTAAGCCAAGATTTTTCATGAATTTTATTTACTATTGCTTTCAACCGCTTGATTTTTTTTAAATTCTTTAACTACTGCCTTTTATCTTAATTTTTTTTCAAATTGTTATACCGAAGCCTTGAGCCAAGACTATTCTTCAAATTCCCTTAATATAGTTTTTTGGGTTATTTTTCATCAAAATGCCGTATTATAACCTTCACAATTTAATTTTCAATAAATACCCATAGTATAACCTTCAACCATGTTTTTTATTAAAATTCCCATACAAAAGCTTCCAAAATAGATTTTTTTTTAAAATTACCCAATACTATAGCCGTATGTCATGAATTTTCTTCAAATTCCCTAACTACGACCTTTAGCCTTAAACTAGCTAACCATAGCCTTAAGCCATTTTTTTCTTAAAATTACCTTACTATTGACTTCATCCAAGATTTTTTTTTGAAATTCCTTTACTATAAAATTTATCCATGACCTCTCTTAAATTTTTCTTACTATAGCCTTCGACATTGATTTTTCTTAAAGTTCCCTTACTATAGCCTTCTTCCACAATTTCTCTTAAAATTCCTTTACTATAACCTTCAAACTTGATTTTTCTTAAATTTTCCTATCTATAACCTTCAGCCATGATTTTTCTTAAAGTTCCCTTACTATAGCCTTATACACGAGTTTTCTTCAATATCCCTTTGTACAGCCTTCAACCAATATAATTCTTCAAATTCTCTTACTATTGTCTTCTTCCATATTTTCCTTCAAAAGCCCTTACAATGTCCCACACAATTGATTATTCTAAAGAATCCTTCACTATATCCTTCAGCCATGAGTTTTCATGAATTTTATTAACTATTGCCATCAACCTTGATTTTTTTTAAAAATTCTTTAACTAAAGCATTTTATCTTAATTTTTTTTTCCAAATCCTACCGTAGCCTAGAGCCATGTCTATTCTTCAAATTCCCTAAATATAGTTTTTTTTATTTTTTTCATCAAAATCCCTAATTATAGCCATCAAGATCTAATTTTCAAATTCCCTTAATATAGTTTTCTTGGTTATTTTTCATCAAAATCCCTAATTATAGCCTTCATGATTTACTTTTCATTAAATTCCCATAGTATAACCTTCAACCTTGTTTTTTTATTAAAAATCCATACTATTGCTTTCGACTTTGATTTTTTTATAAAATTCCCTCTTACTATAGCCTTATGTCATGAATTGTTTCAAATTTCCTCACTGACCTTTGTAGCAAAGGTTATTCATAAACTAACTAACTTTAGCTGTAAGCCATTTTTTTCTTAAAATTACCATACTATAGACTTCTTCAAAGATTTGTTTTAAAAATCCCTTACAATAAACTTTAACCATGACCACTCTTAAATTTTACTTACTATTGCCTTCAACATTGGTTTTTCTTAAAGTTCCCTTACTATTGCTTTCTACCTCAATTTCTCTTAAAATTCCCATACAATAACCTTCAAACTTGATTTTTCTAAAATTTTCTTATTTATGACCTTCAGCCATGATTTTCCTTAAAGTTCCCTTACTATAGCCTTATGTCATGAGTTTTCTGGAATTTCCCTTTCTATAGCCTTCAGCCAATATTATTCTTCAAATTCTCTTACAATGTTCTTCCTCCATATTTGTTTTCAGAATCCTGTACAATAGCCCACACCATTGAATATTCTAAAACTTCCTTTACAATATCCTTCAGCCTTGATTTTTCATGAATTTCTCTAACTATTGCCTTCAACCATGATTTTTTTAAAATTCATTAACTATTGCCTTTTATCTTTTTTTTTTTTCAAATTGCTATACCGTATCATTGAGCCAAAACTATTCTTCAAATTCCTTTAATATAGTTTTTTGGCTTATTTTTTTTCAAAATCCCTTATTATAGCTTTCACGATTTAAGTTTCATTAAATTCCAATAGTAAACCTTCAACCATGTTTTTTTTATAAAATTCCCATACTATAGATTTCAACCTTGATTTTTTTTTTTAATTCCCCATACTATAGCCATTATGTCATGAATTTTCTTCAAATTCCCCTTACTACAGACTTTAGCCTTAAACTAACAAACTATAGTCCTAAGGCTTTTTTTTTTTTTAAAACTTACCTCACTATAGACTTTATCCAAGATTTTTTTTTTTGAAAATCCTTTTCTATAAACTTTAACCAAGACCATTCTTATATTTTCCTTACTATAGCCTTCAACATAGGTTTTTCTTAAAGTTCCCCTTACTATAGCCTTTTTTTCCACAATTTCTATTAAAATTCCCTTACAATAACCTTCAAACTTGATTTTTCTTAAATATTCTTTTCTATAACCTTCAGCCATGATTTTTCTTAAAGTTCCCTTACTATAGCCTTTTGTCATGAGTTTTCTTGAATATCCCTTTCTACAGCCTTCAGCCAATATTATTCTTCAAATTCTCTTACTATTGTCTTCTTCCATATTCTTCTTCAAAATCCATTACAATGGCCCACACGATTGAATATTTTAAAAAAACCTTTACTATATCCTTTCGCCAAGATTTTTCATGAATTTTATTAACTATTGCTTTCAACCTCAATTTTTTTTAAAATTCTTTAACTATAGCCTTTTATCTTAATTTTTTTTCAAATTGTTATACCGTAGCCTTGAGCCAAGACTATTCTTCAAATTCCCTTTATACAGTTTTCTGGGTTATTATTCATCAAAATCCCATATTATAACCTTCACAATTTAATTTTCAATAAATACCCATAGTATAACCTTCAACCATGTTTTTTTTTTATTAAAATTCCCATACAAAAGCTTCCAAAATTGATTTGTTTTTAAAATTCCCCATTCTATAGCCATATGTCATGAATTTTCTTCAAATTCCATAACTACGACCTTTTTAGCCTTAAACTAGCTAACTATAGCCTTAAACCATTTTTTTCTTAAAATTACCTTACAATTTACTTCATCCAAGATTTTGTTTTGAAAATCCATTACTATAAACTTTAACCATGACCACTCTTAAATTTTACTTACTATTGCCTTCAACATTGGTTTTTCTTAAAGTTCCCTTACTGTAGCCTTCTTCCACAATTTCTCTTAAAATTCCCTTACAATAACCTTCAAACTTGATTTTTCTTAAATATTCTTTTCTCTAACCTTCAGCAATGATTTTTCTTAAAGTTCCCTTACTATAGCCTTATGTCATAAGTTTTCTTGAATATCCCTTTCTACAGCCTTCAGCCAATATTATTCTTCAAATTCTCTTACTGTTGTCTTTTTCCATATTCTTCTTCAAAATCCCTTACAATGGCCCACACGATTGAATATTTTAAAAAATCCTTTACTATATCCTTTCGCCAAGATTTTTCATGAATTTTATTTACTATTGCTTTCAACCGCAATTTTTTTTTAAATTCTTTAACTACGGCCTTTTATCTTAATTTTTTTTCAAATTGTTATACCGAAGCCTTGAGCCAAGACTATTCTTCAAATTCCCTTAATATAGTTTTTTGGGTTATTTTTCATCAAAATGCCGTATTATAACCTTCACAATTTAATTTTCAATAAATACCCATAGTATAACCTTCAACCATGTTTTTTATTAAAATTCCCATACAAAAGCTTCCAAAATAGATTTTTTTTTTAAAATTACCCAATACTATAGCCGTTATGTCATGAATTTTCTTCAAATTCCCTAACTATGGCCTTTACCTTTAGCCTTAAACTAGCTAACCATAGCCTTAAGCCATTTTTTTTTTTTTTAAAATTACCTTACTATTGACTTCATCCAAGATTTTTTTTTTGAAATTCCTTTACTATAAAATTTATCCATGACCTCTCTTAAATTTTTCTTACTATAGCCTTCGACATTGATTTTTCTTAAAGTTCCCTTACTATAGCCTTCTTCCACAATTTCTCTTAAAATTCCTTTACTATAACCTTCAAACTTGATTTTTCTTAAATTTTCCTATCTATAACCTTCAGCCATGATTTTTCTTAAAGTTCCCTTACTATAGCCTTATACACGAGTTTTCTTCAATATCCCTTTCTACAGCCTTCAACCAATATAATTCTTCAAATTCTCTTACTATTGTCTTCTTCCATATTTTCCTTCAAAAGCCCTTACAATGTCCCACACAATTGATTATTCTAAAGAATCCTTCACTATATCCTTCAGCCATGAGTTTTCATGAATTTTATTAACTATTGCCATCAACCTTGATTTTTTTAAAAATTCTTTAACTAAAGCATTTTATCTTAATTTTTTTCCAAATCCTATACCGTAGCCTAGAGCCATGTCTATTCTTCAAATTCCCTTAATATAGTTTTTTTGGTTATTTTTCATCAAAATCCCTAATTATAGCCATCAAGATCTAATTTTCAAATTCCCTTAATATAGTTTTCTTGGTTATTTTTCATCAAAATCCCTAATTATAGCCTTCATGATTTACTTTTCATTAAATTCCCGTAGTATAACCTTCAACCTTGTTTTTTATTAAAAATCCATACTATAGCTTTCGACTTTGATTTTTTATAAAATTCCCTCTTACTATAGCCTTATGTCATGAATTGTTTCAAATTTCCTCACTACGGCCTGTAGCAAAGGTTATTCATAAACTAACTAACTTTAGCTGTAAGCCATTTTTTTCTTAAAATTACCATACTATAGACTTCTTCAAAGATTTGTTTTAAAAATCCCTTACAATAAACTTTAACCATGACCACTCTTAAATTTTACTTACTATTGCCTTCAACATTGGTTTTTCTTAAAGTTCCCTTACTATAGCTTTCTACCTCAATTTCTCTTAAAATTCCCATACAATAACCTTCAAACTTGATTTTTCTAAAATTTTCTTATTTATGACCTTCAGCCATGATTTTCCTTAAAGTTCCCTTACTATAGCCTTATGTCATGAGTTTTCTGGAATTTCCCTTTCTATAGCCTTCAGCCAATATTATTCTTCAAATTCTCTTACAATGTTCTTCCTCCATATTTGTTTTCAGAATCCTGTACAATAGCCCACACCATTGAATATTCTAAAACTTCCTTTACAATATCCTTCAGCCTTGATTTTTCATGAATTTCTCTAACTATTGCCTTCAACCATGATTTTTTTAAAATTCATTAACTATTGCCTTTTATCTTTTTTTTTTCAAATTGCTATACCGTATCATTGAGCCAAAACTATTCTTCAAATTCCTTTAATATAGTTTTTTGGCTTATTTTTTTTCAAAATCCCTTATTATAGCTTTCACGATTTAAGTTTCATTAAATTCCAATAGTAAACCTTCAACCATGTTTTTTATTAAAATTCCCATACTATAGATTTCAACCTTGATTTTTTTTTTAAATTCCCCCATACTATAGCCGTATGTCATGAATTTTCTTCAAATTCCCTTACTACAGACTTTAGCCTTAAACTAACAAACTATAGTCCTAAGGCTTTTTTTTTTAAAACTTACCTCACTATAGACTTTATCCAAGATTTTTTTTGAAAATCCTTTTCTATAAACTTTAACCAAGACCATTCTTATATTTTCCTTACTATAGCCTTCAACATAGGTTTTTCTTAAAGTTCCCTTACTATAGCCTTTTTCCACAATTTCTATTAAAATTCCCTTACAATAACCTTCAAACTTGATTTTTCTTAAATATTCTTTTCTATAACCTTCAGCCATGATTTTTCTTAAAGTTCCCTTACTATAGCCTTTTGTCATGAGTTTTCTTGAATATCCCTTTCTACAGCCTTCAGCCAATATTATTCTTCAAATTCTCTTACTATTGTCTTCTTCCATATTCTTCTTCAAAATCCATTACAATGGCCCACACGATTGAATATTTTAAAAAAACCTTTACTATATCCTTTCGCCAAGATTTTTCATGAATTTTATTAACTATTGCTTTCAACCTCAATTTTTTTTAAAATTCTTTAACTATAGCCTTTTATCTTAATTTTTTTTCAAATTGTTATACCGTAGCCTTGAGCCAAGACTATTCTTCAAATTCCCTTTATACAGTTTTCTGGGTTATTATTCATCAAAATCCCATATTATAACCTTCACAATTTAATTTTCAATAAATACCCATAGTATAACCTTCAACCATGTTTTTTATTAAAATTCCCATACAAAAGCTTCCAAAATTGATTTGTTTTTAAAATTCCCCCATTCTATAGCCGTATGTCATGAATTTTCTTCAAATTCCATAACTACGACCTTCAGCCTTAAACTAGCTAACTATAGCCTTAAACCATTTTTTTCTTAAAATTACCTTACAATTTACTTCATCCAAGATTTTGTTTTGAAAATCCATTACTATAAACTTTAACCATGACCACTCTTAAATTTTACTTACTATTGCCTTCAACATTGGTTTTTCTTAAAGTTCCCTTACTGTAGCCTTCTTCCACAATTTCTCTTAAAATTCCCTTACAATAACCTTCAAACTTGATTTTTCTTAAATATTCTTTTCTCTAACCTTCAGCCATGATTTTTCTTAAAGTTCCCTTACTATAGCCTTATGTCATAAGTTTTTTCTTGAATATCCCTTTCTACAGCCTTCAGCCAATATTATTCTTCAAATTCTCTTACTGTTGTCTTCTTTTCCATATTCTTCTTCAAAATCCCTTACAATGGCCCACACGATTGAATATTTTAAAAAAAATCTTTTACTATATCCTTTCGCCAAGATTTTTCATGAATTTTATTTACTATTGCTTTCAACCGCAATTTTTTTTAATTCTTTTTACTCTGACCTTTTATCTTAATTTTTTTTCAAATTGATATACCGAAGCCTTGAGCCAAGACTATTCTTCAAATTCCCTTAATATAGTTTTCTGGGTTATTTTTCATCAAAATGCCGTATTATAACCTTCACAATTTAATTTTCAATAAATACCCATAGTATAAGCTTCAACCATGTTTTTTATTAAAATTCCCATACAAAAGCTTCCAAAATAGATTTTTTTTTAAAATTACCCAATACTATAGCCGTATGTCATGAATTTTCTTCAAATTCCCTAACTACGACCTTTAGCCTTAAACTAGCTAACCATAGCCTTAAGCCATTTTTTTCTTAAAATTACCTTACTATTGACTTCATCCAAGATTTTTTTTGAAATTCCTCTTCTATAAAATTTATCCATGACCTCTCTTAAATTTTTCTTACTATAGCCTTCGACATTGATTTTTCTTAAAGTTCCCTTACTATAGCCTTCTTCCACAATTTCTCTTAAAATTCCTTTACTATAACCTTCAAACTTGATTTTTCTTAAATTTTCCTATCTATAACCTTCAGCCATGATTTTTCTTAAAGTTCCCTTACTATAGCCTTATACACGAGTTTTCTTCAATATCCCTTTCTACAGCCTTCAACCAATATAATTCTTCAAATTCTCTTACTATTGTCTTCTTCCATATTTTCCTTCAAAAGCCCTTACAATGGCCCACACAATTGATTATTCTAAAGAATCCTTCACTATATCCTTCAGCCATGAGTTTTCATGAATTTTATTAACTATTGCCATCAACCTTGATTTTTTTAAAAATTCTTTAACTAAAGCATTTTATCTTAATTTTTTTCCAAATCCTATACCGTAGCCTAGAGCCATGTCTATTCTTCAAATTCCCTTAATATAGTTTTTTTGGTTATTTTTCATCAAAATCCCTAATTATAGCCATCAAGATCTAATTTTCAAATTCCCTTAATATAGTTTTTTTAGTTATTTTTCATCAAAATCCCTAATTATAGCCTTCATGATTTACTTTTCATTAAATTCCCGAAGTATAACCTTCAACCTTGTTTTTTATTAAAAATCCATACTATTGCTTTCGACTTTGATTTTTTATAAAATTCCCTCTTACTATAGCCTTATGTCATGAATTGTTTCAAATTTCCTCACTACGGCCTGTAGCAAAGGTTATTCATAAACTAACTAACTTTAGCTGTAAGCCATTTTTTTCTTAAAATTACCATACTATAGACTTCTTCAAAGATTTGTTTTAAAAATCCCTTACAATAAACTTTAACCATGACCACTCTTAAATTTTACTTACTATTGCCTTCAACATTGGTTTTTCTTAAAGTTCCCTTATTATAGCTTTCTACCTCAATTTCTCTTAAAATTCCCATACAATAACCTTCAAACTTGATTTTTTTAAAAATTTTCTAATTTATGACCTTCAGCCATGATTTTCCTTAAAGTTCCCTTACTATAGCCTTATGTCATGAGTTTTCTGGAATTTCCCTTTCTATAGCCTTCAGCCAATATTATTCTTCAAATTCTCTTACTATTGTCTTCTTCCATATTTTCCTTCAAAAAGCCCTTACAATGGCCCACACAATTGATTATTCTAAAGAATCCTTCACTATATCCTTCAGCCATGAGTTTTCATGAATTTTATTAACTATTGCCATCAACCTTGATTTTTTTTTAAAATTCTTTAACTAAAGCATTTTATCTTAATTTTTTCCAAATCCTATACCGTAGCCTAGAGCCATGTCTATTCTTCAAATTCCCTTAATATAGTTTTTTTGGTTATTTTTCATCAAAATCCCTAATTATAGCCATCAAGATCTAATTTTCAAATTCCCTTAATATAGTTTTTTTAGTTATTTTTCATCAAAATCCCTAATTATTGCCTTCATGATTTACTTTTCATTAAATTCCCGTAGTATAACCTTCAACCTTGTTTTTTATTAAAAATCCCATACTATAGCTTTCAACTTTGATTTTTTTTAAAATTCCCCCTTACTATAGCCTTATGTCATGAATTGTTTCAAATTTCCTCATTACTGGCCTTTTAGCAAAGATTATTCATAAACTAACTAACTATAGCCGTAAGCCATTTTTTTTTTTTTTCTAAAATTACCTTACTATAGACTTCTTACAGATTTGTTTTGAAAATCCATTACTATAAACTTTAACCATGACCACTCTTAAATTTTACTTACTATTGCCTTCAATATTTGTTTTTCTTAAAGTTCCCTTACTGTAGCCTTCTTCCACAATTTCTCTTAAAATTCCCTTACAATAACCTTCAAACTTGATTTTTCTTAAATATTCTTTTCTATAACCTTCAGCCATGATTTTTCTTAAAGTTCCCTTACTATAGCCTTATGTCATAAGTTTTCTTGAATATCCCTTTCTACAGCCTTCAGCCAATATTATTCTTCAAATTCTCTTATTGTTGTCTTTTTCCATATTCTTCTTCAAAATCCCTTACAATGGCCCACACGATTGAATATTTTAAAAAATCCTTTACTATATCCTTCAGCCATGAGTTTTCATGAATTTTATTAACTATTGCCATCAACCTTGATTTTTTTAAAAATTCTTTAACTAAAGCATTTTATCTTAATTTTTTTCCAAATCCTATACCGTAGCCTAGAGCCATGTCTATTCTTCAAATTCCCTTAATATACTTTTTTTGGTTATTTTTCATCAAAATCCCTAATTATAGCCATCAAGATCTAATTTTCAAATTCCGTTAATATAGTTTTTTTAGTTATTTTTCATCAAAATCCCTAATTATAGCCTTCATGATTTACTTTTCATTAAATTCCCGTAGTATATCCTTCAACCTTGTTTTTTATTAAAAATCCCATACTATAGCTTTCAACTTTGATTTTTTTTAAAATTCCCCCTTACTATAGCCTTATGTCATAAATTGTTTCAAATTTCCTCACTGCGGCCTTTAGCAAAGATTATTCATAAACTAACTAACTATAGCCGTAAGCCATTTTTTTCTTAAAATTACCTTACTATAGACTTCTTTCAAGATTTGTTTTGAAAATCCATTACTATAAACTTTAACCATGACCACTCTTAAATTTAACTTACAATTGCCTTCAACATTGGTTTTCTTAAAAGTTCCCTTACTATAGCCTTCTTCCACAATTTCTCTTAAAATTCCCTTACAATAACCTTCAAACTTGATTTTTCTTAAATATTCTTTTCTATAACCTTCAGCCATGATTTTTCTTAAAGTTCCCTTACTATAGCCTTATGTCATAAGTTTTCTTGAATATCCCTTTCTACAGCCTTCAGCCTATATTATTCTTCAAATTCTCTTACTATTGTCTTCTTCCATATTCTTCTTCAAAATCCCTTACAATGGCCCACACGATTGAATATTTTAAAAAATCTTTTAATATATCCTTTCGCCAAGATTTTTCATGAATTTTATTAACTATTGCTTTCAACCGCAATTTTTTTTTAAATTCTTTTACTACAGCCTTTTATCTTAATTTTTTTTCAAATAGTTATACCGTAGCCTAGAGCCAAGACTATTCTTCAAATTCCCTTAATACAGTTTTCATGGGTATTTTTCATCAAAATGCCATATTATAACCTTCACAATTTAATTTTCAATAAATACCCATAGTATAACCTTCAACCATGTTTTTTATTAAAATTCCCATACAAAAGCTTCCAAAATTGATTTTTTTTTGAAATTCCCCCATACTTTAGCCGTATGTCATGAAATATCTTCAAATTCCCTAACTACAACCTTTAGCCTTAAACTAGCTAACTATAGCCTTAAGCCATTTTTTTCTTAAAATTACTTACTATTGACTTCATCCAAGATTTTTTTTTGAAATTCTTTTACTATAAAATTTATCCATGACCTCTCTTAAATTTTTCTTACTATAGCCTTCAACATTGGTTTTTCTTAAAGTTCCCTTACTATAGCCTTCTTCCACAATTTCTCTTAAAATTCCTTTACTATAACCTTCAAACTTGATTTTTCTTAAATTTTCCTATCTATAACATTCAGCCATGATTTTTCTTAAAGTTCCCTTACTATAGCCTTATGCACGAGTTTTCTTCAATATCCCTTTCTACAGCCTTCAACCAATATAATTCTTCAAATTCTCGTACTATTGTCTTCTTCCATATTTTCCTTCAAAAGCCCTTACAATGGCCCACACAATTGAATATTCTAAAGAATCCTTTACTATATCCTTCAGCCATGCTTTTTCATGAATTTCACTAACTATTACCATCAACCTTAATTTTTTTAAAAATTCTTTAACTAAAGTATTTTATATTAATTTTTTTCCAAATCCTTTACGGTAGCCTAGAGCCAAGTCTATTCTTCAAATTCCCTTAATATAGTTTTTTTGGTTATTTTTCAGCAAAATCACTAATTGTAGCCTTCAAGATCTAATTTTCAAATTCCCTTAATATAGTTTTTTTTGTTATTTTTCATCTAAATCCCTAATTATAGCCTTCATCATTTACTTTTCATTAAATTCCCATAGTATAACCTTCAACCTTGTTTTTTATTAAAAATCCCATACTATAGGTTTCAACTTTGATTTTTTTTAAAATTCCCCCTTACTATTGCCTTATGTCATGAATTGTTTCAAATTTCCTCACTGCGGCCTTTGGCAAAGATTATTCATAAACTAACTAACTATAGCCGTAAGCCATTTTTTTCTTAAAATTACCTTACTATAGACTTCTTCGTAGATTTGTTTTGAAAATCCCTTACTATAAACTTTAACCATGACCACTCTTAAATTTTACTTACTATTGCCTTCAACTTTGGTTTTTCTTAAAGTTCCCTTACTGTAGCCTTCTTCCACAATTTCTCTTAAAATTCCCTTACAATAACCTTCAAACTTGATTTTTCTTAAATATTCTTTTCTATAACCTTCAGCCATGATTTTTCTTAAAGTTCCCTTACTATAGCCTTATGTCATAAGTTTTCTTGAATATCCCTTTCTACAGCCTTCAGCCAATATTATTCTTCAAATTCTCTTACTGTTGTCTTTTTCCATATTCTTCTTCAAAATCCCTTACAATGGCCCACACGATTGAATATTTTAAAAAATCCTTTACTATATCCTTTCGCCAAGATATTTCATGAATTTTATTAACTATTGCTTTCAACCGCAATTTTTTTTTAAATTCTTTAACTACGGCCCTTTATCTTAATTTTTTCAAATTGTTATACCGAAGCCTTGAGCCAAGACTATTCTTCAAATTCCCTTAATATAGTTTTTGGGTTATTTTTTCATCAAAATGCCAGTATTATAACCTTCACAATTTAATTTCCAATAAATACCCATAGTATAACCTTCAACCATGTTTTTTTTAAAAATCCCATACAAAAGCTTCCAAAATTGATTTTTTTTTTTTTAATTACCCCATACTATAGCCATTATGTCATGAATTTTCTTCAAATTCCCTAACTACTTTACCTTTAGCCTTAAACTAGCTAACCATAGCCTTAAGCCATTTTTTTTTCTTAAAATTACCTTACTATTGACTTCATCCAAGAATTTTTTTTGAAATTCCTCTTCTATAAAATTTATCCATGACCTCTCTTAAATTTTTCTTACTATAGCCTTCGACATTGATTTTTCTTAAAGTTCCCTTACTATAGCCTTCTTCCACAATTTCTCTTAAAATTCCTTTACTATAACCTTCAAACTTGATTTTTCTTAAATTTTCCTATCTATAACCTTCAGCCATGATTTTTCTTAAAGTTCCCTTACTATAGCCTTATACACGAGTTTTCTTCAATATCCCTTTCTACAGCCTTCAACCAATATAATTCTTCAAATTCTCTTACTATTGTCTTCTTCCATATTTTCCTTCAAAAGCCCTTACAATGGCCCACACAATTGATTATTCTAAAGAATCCTTCACTATATCCTTCAGCCATGAGTTTTCATGAATTTTATTAACTATTGCCATCAACCTTGATTTTTTTAAAAAATTCTTTAACTAAAGCATTTTATCTTAATTTTTTTTCCTAATCCTATACCGTAGCCTAGATCCATGTCTATTCTTCAAATTCCCTTAATATAGTTTTTTGGTTATTTTTCATCAAAATCCCTAATTATAGCCATCAAGATCTAATTTTCAAATTCCCTTAATATAGTTTTTTTTAGTTATTTTTCATCAAAATCCTAATTATAGCCTTCATGATTTACTTTTCATTAAATTCCCATAGTATAACCTTCAACCTTGTTTTTTATTAAAAATCCATACTATTGCTTTTCGACTTTGATTTTTTATAAAATTCCCTTACTATAGCCTTATGTCATGAATTGTTTCAAATTTCCTCACTACTGCCTGTAGTAAAAGGTTATTCATAAACTAACTAACTTTAGCTGTAAGCCATTTTTTTCTTAAAATTACCATACTATAGACTTCTTCAAAGATTTGTTTTAAAAATCCCTTACAATAAACTTTAACCATGACCACTCTTAAATTTTACTTACTATTGCCTTCAACATTGGTTTTTCTTAAAGTTCCCTTATTATAGCTTTCTACCTCAATTTCTCTTAAAATTCCCATACAATAACCTTCAAACTTGATTTTTCTAAAATTTTCTAATTTATGACCTTCAGCCATGATTTTCCTTAAAGTTCCCTTACTATAGCCTTATGTCATGAGTTTTCTGGAATTTCCCTTTCTATAGCCTTCAGCCAATATTATTCTTCAAATTCTCTTACTATTGTCTTCTTCCATATTTTCCTTCAAAAGCCCTTACAATGGCCCACACAATTGATTATTCTAAAGAATCCTTCACTATATCCTTCAGCCATGAGTTTTCATGAATTTTATTAACTATTGCCATCAACCTTGATTTTTTTAAAAATTCTTTAACTAAAGCATTTTATCTTAATTTTTTTCCAAATCCTATACCGTAGCCTAGAGCCATGTCTATTCTTCAAATTCCCCTTAATATAGTTTTTTTTTATTATTTTTATCAAAATCCCTAATTATAGCCATCAAGATCTAATTTTCAAATTCCCTTAATATAGTTTTTTTAGTTATTTTTCATCAAAATCCCTAATTATTGCCTTCATGATTTACTTTTCATTAAATTCCCGTAGTATAACCTTCAACCTTGTTTTTTATTAAAAATCCCATACTATAGCTTTCAACTTTGATTTTTTTTAAAATTCCCCCTTACTATAGCCTTATGTCATGAATTGTTTCAAATTTCCTCACTGCGGCCTTTAGCAAAGATTATTCATAAACTAACTAACTATAGCCGTAAGCCATTTTTTTCTTAAAATTACCTTACTATAGACTTCTTCGTAGATTTGTTTTGAAAATCCATTACTATAAACTTTAACCATGACCACTCTTAAATTTTACTTACTATTGCCTTCAACATTGGTTTTTCTTAAAGTTCCCTTACTGTAGCCTTCTTCCACAATTTCTCTTAAAATTCCCTTACAATAACCTTCAAACTTGATTTTTCTTAAATATTCTTTTCTATAACCTTCAGCCATGATTTTTCTTAAAGTTCCCTTACTATAGCCTTATGTCATAAGTTTTCTTGAATATCCCTTTCTACAGCCTTCAGCCTATATTATTCTTCAAATTCTCTTACTATTGTCTTCTTCCATATTCTTCTTCAAAATCCCTTACAATGGCCCACACGATTGAATATTTTAAAAAATCTTTTACTATATCCTTTCGCCAAGATTTTTCATGAATTTTATTAACTATTGCTTTCAACCGCAATTTTTTTTTAAATTCTTTTACTACAGCCTTTTATCTTAATTTTTTTTCAAATTGTTATACCGTAGCCTAGAGCCAAGACTATTCTTCAAATTCCCTTAATACAGTTTTCTGGGTTATTTTTCATCAAAATGCCATATTATAACCTTCACAATTTAATTTTCAATAAATACCCATAGTATAACCTTCAACCATGTTTTTTATTAAAATTCCCATACAAAAGCTTCCAAAATTGATTTTTTTTTGAAATTCCCCCATACTATAGCCGTATGTCATGAAATATCTTCAAATTCCCTAACTACAACCTCTAGCCTTAAACTAGCTAACTATAGCCTTAAGCCATTTTTTTCTTAAAATTACTTACTATAGACTTCATCCAAGATTTTTTTTTGAAATTCCTTTACTATAAAATTTATCCATGACCTCTCTTAAATTTTTCTTACTATAGCCTTCAACATTGGTTTTTCTTAAAGTTCCCTTACTATAGCCTTCTTCCACAATTTCTCTTAAAATTCCTTTACTATAACCTTCAAACTTGATTTTTCTTAAATTTTCCTATCTATAACATTCAGCCATGCTTTTTCTTAAAGTTCCCTTACTATAGCCTTATGCACGAGTTTTCTTCAATATCCCTTTCTACAGCCTTCAACCAATATAATTCTTCAAATTCTCGTACTATTGTCTTCTTCCATATTTTCCTTCAAAAGCCCTTACAATGGCCCACTCAATTGAATATTCTAAAGAATCCTTTACTATATCCTTCAGCCATGCTTTTTCATGAATTTCACTAACTATTACCATCAACCTTAATTTTTTTAAAAATTCTTTAACTAAAGTATTTTATTTTAATTTTTTTCCAAATCCTTTACCGTAGCCTAGAGCCAAGTCTATTCTTCAAATTCCCTTAATATAGTTTTTTTGGTTATTTTTCAGCAAAATCACTAATTGTAGCCTTCAAGATCTAATTTTCAAATTCCCTTAATATAGTTTTTTTGGTTATTTTTCATCTAAATCCCTAATTATAGCCTTCATCATTTACTTTTCATTAAATTCCCATAGTATAACCTGCAACCTTGTTTTTTATTAAAAATCCCATACTATAGCTTTCAACTCTGATTTTTTTTAAAATTCCCCCTTACTATTGCCTTATGTCATGAATTGTTTCAAATTTCCTCACTGTGGCCTTTGGCGAAGATTATTCATAAACTAACTAACTATAGCCGTAAGCCATTTTTTTCTTAAAATTACCTTACTATAGACTTCTTCGTAGATTTGTTTTGAAAATCCCTTACTATAAACTTTAACCATGACCACTCTTAAATTTTACTTACTATTATTGTTCAACTTTGGTTTTTCTTAAAGTTCCCTTACTATAGCCTTCTTCCACAATTTCTCTTAAAATTCCCTTACAATAACCTTCAAACTTGATTTTTCTTAAATATTCTTTTCTATAACCTTCAGCCATGATTTTTCTTAAAGTTCCCTTACTATAGCCTTATGTCATAAGTTTTCTTGAATATCCCTTTCTACAGCCTTCAGCCAATATTATTCTTCAAATTCTCTTACTGTTGTCTTTTTCCATATTCTTCTTCAAAATCCCTTACAATGGCCCACACAATTGAATATTTTAAAAAATCCTTTACTATATCCTTTCGCCAAGATTTTTCATGAATTTTATTAACTATTGCTTTCAACCGCAATTTTTTTTTAAATTCTTTAACAACGGCCTTTTATCTTAATTTTTTTTCAAATTGTTATACCGAAGCCTTGAGCCAAGGCTATATTTCAAATTCCCTTAATATAGTTTTCTGGGTTATTTTTCATCAAAATGCCGTATTATAACCTTCACAATTTAATTTTCAATAAATACCCATAGTATAACCTTCAACCATGTTTTTTATTAAAATTCCCATACAAAAGCTTCCAAAATAGATTTTTTTTTAAAATTACCCAATACTATAGCCGTATGTCATGAATTTTCTTCAAATTCCCTAACTACGACCTTTAGCCTTAAACTAGCTAACCATAGCCTCAAGCCATTTTTTTCTTAAAATTACCTTACTATTGACTTCATCCAAGATTTTTTTTTGAAATTCCTTTACTATAAAATTTATCCATGACCTCTCTTAAATTTTTCTTACTATAGCCTTCGACATTGATTTTTCTTAAAGTTCCCTTACTATAGCTTCTTCCACAATTTCTCTTAAAATTCCTTTACTATAACCTTCAAACTTGATTTTTCTTAAATTTTCCTATCTATAACCTTCAGCCATGATTTTTCTTAAAGTTCCCTTACTATAGCCTTATACACGAGTTTTCTTCAATATCCCTTTCTACAGCCTTCAACCAATATAATTCTTCAAATTCTCTTACTATTGTCTTCTTCCATATTTTCCTTCAAAAGCCCTTACAATGGCCCACACAATTGATTATTCTAAAGAATCCTTCACTATATCCTTCAGCCATGAGTTTTCATGAATTTTATTAACTATTGCCATCAACCTTGATTTTTATAAAAATTCTTTAACTAAAGCATTTTATCTTAATTTTTTTCCAAATCCTATACTGTAGCATAGAGCCATGTCTATTCTTCAAATTCCCTTAATATAGTTTTTTTGGTTATTTTTCATCAAAATCCCTAATTAAAGCCATCAAGATCTAATTTTCAAATTCCCTTAATATAGTTTTTTTAGTTATTTTTCATCAAAATCCCTAATTATAGCCTTCATGATTTACTTTTCATTAAATTCCCGTAGTATAACCTTCAACCTGGTTTTTTATTAAAAATCCCATACTATAGCTTTCAACTTTGATTTTTTTGAAAATTCCCCCTTACTATAGCCTTATGTCATGAATTGTTTCAAATTTCCTCACTGCGGCCTTTAGCAAAGATTATTCATAAACTAACTAACTATAGCCGTAGTTTCCATTTTTTTTAAAATTACCTTACTATAGACTTCTTCGTAGATTTGTTTTGAAAATCCATTACTATAAACTTTAACCATGACCACTCTTAAATTTTACTTACTATTGCCTTCAACATTGGTTTTTCTTAAAGTTCCCTTACTGTAGCCTTCTTCCACAATTTCTCTTAAAATTCCCTTACAATAACCTTCAAACTTGATTTTTCTTAAATATTCTTTTCTATAACCTTCAGCCATGATTTTTCTTAAAGTTCCCTTACTATAGCCTTATGTCATAAGTTTTCTTGAATATCCCTTTCTACAACCTTCAACCAATATAATTCTTCAAATTCTCTTACTATTGTCTTCTTCCATATTTTCCTTCAAAAGCCCTTACAATGGCCCACACAATTGATTATTCTAAAGAATCCTTCACTATATCATTCAGCCATGAGTTTTCATGAGTTTTATTAACTATTGCCATCAACCTTGATTTTTTAAAAAATTCCTTAACAAAAGCATTTTATCTTAATTTTTTTCCAAATCCTATACCGTAGCCTGGAGCCATGTCTATTCTTAAAATTCCCTTAATATAGTTTTTTTGGTTATTTTTCATCAAAATCCCTAATTATAGCCACAAAGATCTAATTTTCAAATTCCCTTAATATAGTTTTTTTAGTTATTTTTCATCAAAATCCCTAATTATAGCCTTCATGATTTACTTTTCATTAAATTCCCGTAGTATAACCTTCAACCTTGTTTTTTATTAAAAATCCCATACTATAGCTTTCAACTTTGATTTTTTTTAAAATTCCCCCTTACTATAGCCTTATGTCATGAATTGTTTCAAATTTCCTCACTGCGGCCTTTAGCAAAGATTATTCATAAACTAACTAACTATAGCCGTAAGCCATTTTTTTCTTAAAATTACCTTACTATAGACTTCTTCGTAGATTTGTTTTGAAAATCCATTACTATAAACTTTAACCATGACCACTCTTAAATTTTACTTACTATTGCCTTCAACATTGGTTTTTCTTAAAGTTCCCTTACTGTAGCCTTCTTCCACAATTTCTCTTAAAATTCCCTTACAATAACCTTCAAACTTGATTTTTCTTAAATATTCTTTTCTATAACCTTCAGCCATGATTTTTCTTAAAGTTCCCTTACTATAGCCTTATGTCATAAGTTTTCTTGAATATCCCTTTCTATAGCCTTCAGCCTATATTATTCTTCAAATTCTCTTACTATTGTCTTCTTCCATATTCTTCTTCAAAATCCCTTACAATGGCCCACACGATTGAATATTTTAAAAAATCTTTTACTATATCCTTTCGCCAAGATTTTTCATGAATTTTATTAACTATTGCTTTCAACCGCAATTTTTTTTAAATTCTTTTACTACAGCCTTTTATCTTAATTTTTTTTCAAATTGTTATACCGTAGCCTAGAGCCAACACTATTCTTCAAATTCCCTTAATACAGTTTTTTGGGTTATTTTTCATCAAAATGCCATATTATAACCTTCACAATTTAATTTTCTATAAATACCCATAGTATAACCTTCAACCATGTTTTTTATTAAAATTCCCATACAAAAGCTTCCAAAATTGATTTTTTTTTTAAATTCCCCCATACTATAGCCGTATGTCATGAAATATCTTCAAATTCCCTAACTACAACCTTTAGCCTTAAACTAGCTAACTATAGCCTTAAGCCATTTTTTTCTTAAAATTACTTACTATTGACTTCATCCAAGATTTTTTTTTGAAATTCCTTTACTATAAAATTTATCCATGACCTCTCTTAAATTTTTCTTACTATAGCCTTCAACATTGGTTTTTCTTAAAGTTCCCTTACTATAGCCTTCTTCCACAAATTCTCTTAAAATTCCTTTACTATAACCTTAAAACTTGATTTTTCTTAAATTTTCCTATCTATAACATTCAGCCATGATTTTTCTTAAAGTTCCCTTACTATAGCCTTATGCACGAGTTTTCTTCAATATCCCTTTCTACAGCCTTCAACCAATATAATTCTTCAAATTCTCGTACTATTGTCTTCTTCCATATTTTCCTTCAAAAGCCCTTACAATGGCCCACACAATTGAATATTCTAAAGAATCCTTTACTATATCCTTCAGCCATGATTTTTCATGAATTTCACTAACTGTTACCATCAACCTTGATTTTTTTAAAAATTCTTTAACAAAAGCATTTTATCTTAATTTTTTTCCAAATCCTATACCGTAGCCTAGAGCCAAGTCTTTTCTTCAAATTCCCTTAATTTAGTTTTTTTGGTTATTTTTCATCAAAATCCCTAATTATAGCCTTCAAGATCTAATTTTCAAATTCCCTTAATATAGTTTTTTTTGTTATTTTTCATTAAAATCCCTAATTATAGCCTTCAAGATCTAATTTTCATTAAATTCCCATTGTATAACCTTCAACCTTGTTTTTAATTAAAAATCCCTTACTATAGCTTTCAACTTTGATTTTTTATAAAATTCCCACTTACTATAGCCTTATATCATGAATTGTTTCAAATTTCCTCACTACGGCCTTTAGCAAAGATTATTCATAAACTAACTAACTATAGCCTTAAGCCATTTTTTACTTAAAATTACCATACTATAGACTTCTTCGTAGATTTGTTTTGAAAATCCCTTACTATAAACTTTAACCATGACCACTCTTAAATTTTTTTTACTATTGCCTTCAACATTGGTTTTTCTTAAAGTTCCCTTACTATAGCCTTCTTCCACAATTTCTCTTAAAATTCCTTTACAATAACCTTCAAACTTGATTTTTCTTAAATTTTCTTATTTATAACCTTCAGCCATGATTTTCCTTAAAGGTCCCTTACGATAGCCTTATGCACGAGTTTTCTTCAATATCCCTTGCTACAGCCTTCAACCAATATTATTCTTCAAATTCTTATACTTTTATCTTCTTGCATATTTTCCTTCAAAAGCCCTTACAATGGCCCACACGATTGCATATGCTAAAGACTCCTTTACTATATCCTTCAGCCATGATTTTTCATGAATTTAACTAACTATTGCCATCAACTTTGATTTTTTTAAAAATTCTTTAACTAAAGCCTTTTATCTTAATTTTTTTTCAAAATCCTATATCGTAGCCTTGAGCCATGTCTATTCTTCAAATTCCCTTAATATAGTTTTCTGGGTTATTTTCCATCAAAATCCCTAATTATAGCCCTCACGATTTAATTTTTATTAAATTCCCATAGTATAACCTTCAACCTTGTTTTTTATTAAAAATCCCATACTATAGCTTTCGACTTTGATTTTTTATAAAATTCCCTCTTACTATAGCCTTATGTCATGAATTGTTTCAAATTTCCTCACTACGGCCTGTTGCAAAGGTTATTCATAAACTAACTAACTTTAGCCGTAAGCCATTTTTTTCTTAAAATTACCATACTATAGACTTCTTCAAAGATTTGTTTTAAAAATCCCTTACTATAAACTTTAACCATGACCACTCTTAAATTTTACTTACTATTGCCTTCAACATTGGTTTTTCTTAAAGTTCCCTTACTATAGCCTTCTTCCTCAATTTCTCTTAAAACTCCCATACAATAACCTTCAAACTTGATTTTTTTTAAATTTTCTTATTTATAACCTTCACCCATGATTTTCCTTAAAGTTCCCTTACTATCGCCTTATGTCATGAGTTTTCTTGAATTTCCTTTTCTATAGCGTTCAGCCAATATTATTCTTCAAATTCTCTTACAATGTTCTTCCTCCATATTTTTTTCAGAATCCCGTACAATAACCCACACCATTGAATATTCTAAAACTTCCTTTACAATATCCTTCAGCCTTGATTTTTCATGAATTTCTCTAACTATTGCCTTCAACCATGATTTTTTTTAAATTCTTTAACTATAGCCTTTTATCTTATTTTTTTTCAAATTGCTATACCGTAGCATTGAGCCAAAACTATTCTTCAAATTCCTTTAATATAGTTTTTTGGCTTAATTTTCATCAAAATCCCTTATTATAGCCTTCACGAATTAATTTTCATTAAATTCCGATAGTATAACCTTCAACCATGTTTTTTATTAAAATTCCCATACTAAAGATTTCAACCTTGATTTTTTTTTTAAATTCCCTCATACTATAGCCGTATGTCATGAATTTTCTTCAAATTCCCTTACTACAGACTTTAGCCTTAAACTAACAAACTATAGTCCTAAGGCTTTTTTAAAAAAAAATTACCTTACTATAGACTTTATCCAAGATTTTTTTTCAAATTCCTTTACTATAAACTTTAACCAAGACCATTCTTATATTTTCCTTACTATAGCCTTCAACATAGGTTTTTCTTAAAGTTCCCTTACTATAGCCTTCTTCCGCAATTTCTATTAAAATTCCCTTACAATAACCTTCAAACTTGATTTTTCTTAAATATTCTTATCTATAACCTTCAGCCATGATTTTTCTTAAAGTTCCCTTACTATAGCCTTATGTCATGAGTTTTCTTGAATATCCCTTTCTACAGCCTTCAGCCAATATTATTCTTCAAATTCTCGTACTATTGTCTTCTTCCATATTCTTTTTCGAAATCCCTTACAATGGCCCACACGATTGATTATTTTAAAAAATCCTTTACTATATCCTTTCGCCAAGATTTTTCATGAATTTTATTAACTATTTCTTTCAACCTCAATTTTTTTTTAAATTTTTTAACTACAGCCTTTTATCTTAATTTTTTTTCAAATTGTTATACCGTAGCCTTGAGCCAAGACTATTCTTCAAATTCCCCTAATACAGTTTTCTGGGTTATTTTTCATCAAAATGCCATATTATAACCTTCACAATTTAATTTTCAATAAATACCCATTGTATAACCTTCAACCATGTTTTTTATTAAAATTCCCATACAAAAGCTTCCAAAATTGATTTTTTTTTAAAATTCTCCCATTCTATAGCCGTATGTCATGAATTTTCTTCAAATTCCCTAACTACGACCTTTAGCCTTAAACTAGCAAACTATAGCCTTAAGCCATTTTTTTCTTAAAATTACCTTACTATTGACTTCATCCAAGATTTTTTTTTGAAATTCCTTTCCTATAAAATTTATCCATGACCTCTCTTAAATTTTTCTTACTATAGCCTTCAACATTGGTTTTTCTTAAAGTTCCCTTACAATAGCCTTCTTCCACAATTTCTCTTAAAATTCCTTTACTATAACCTTCAAACTTGATTTTTCTTAAATTTTCCTATCTATAACCTTCAGCCATGATTTTTCTTAAAGTTCCCTTACTATAGCCTTATGCACGAGTTTTCTTCAATACCCCTTTCTACAGCCTTCAACCAATATAATTCTTCAAATTCTCTTACTATTGTCTTCTTCCATATTTTCCTTCAAAAGCCCTTACAATGGCCCACACAATTGAATATTCTAAAGAATCCTTTACTATATCCTTCAGCCATGATTTTTCATGAATTTAATTAACTATTGCCATCAACCTTGATTTTTTTAAAAATTCTTTAACTAAAGCATTTTATCTTAATTTTTTTCCAAATTCTATACCGTAGCCTAGAGCCAAGTCTTTTCTTCAAATTCCCTTAATTTAGTTTTTTTGGTTATTTTTCATCATACTCCCTAATTATAACCTTCAAGATCTAATTTTCAAATTCCCTTAAAATAGTTTTTTTTGTTATTTTTCATTAAAATCCCTAATTATAGCCTTCAAGATCTAATTTTCATTAAATTCCCATAGTATAACCTTCAACCTTGTTTTTTATTAAAAATCCCATACTATAGCTTTCAACGTTGATTTTTTATAAAATTCCCACTTACTATAGCCTTATATCATGAATTGTTTCAAATTTCCTCACTACGGCCTTTAGAAAAGATTATTCATAAACTAACTAACTATAGCCTAAAGCCATTTTTTACTTAAAATTACCATACTATAGACTTCTTCGTAGATTTGTTTTGAAAATCCCTTACTATAAACTTTAACCATGACCACTCTTAAATTTTTTTTACTATTGCCTTCAACATTGGTTTTTCTTAGAGTTCCCTTACTATAGCCTTCTTCCACAATTTCTCTTAAAATTCCTTTAAAATAACCTTCAAACTTGATTTTTCTTAAATTTTCTTATTTATAACCTTCAGCCATGATTTTCCTTAAAGTTCCCTTACTATAGCCTTATGTCATGAGTTTTCTTGAATTTCCCTTTCTATAGCGTTCAGCCAATATTATTCTTCAAATTCTCTTACAATGTTCTTCCTCCATATTTTTTTCAGAATCCCGTACAATAGCCCACACCATTGAATATTCTAAAACTTCCTTTACTATATCCTTCAGCCATGATTTTTCATGAATTTCTCTAACTATTGCCTTCAACCATGATTTTTTTTAAAATTCTTTAACTAAAGCATTTTATCTTAATTTTTTTTCAAAATCCTATATCGTAGCCTTGAGCCATGTCTATTCTTCAAATTCCCTTAATATAGTTTTCTGGGTTATTTTTCATCAAAATCCCTAATTTTAGCCTTCATGATTTAATTTTCATTAAATTCCCATAGTATAACCTTCAACCTTGTTTTTTATTAAAAATCCCATACTATAGCTTTCAACTTTGATTTTTTTTAAAATTCCCCCTTACTATAGCCTTATGTCATGAATTGTTTCAAATTTCCTCACTACGGCCTTTAGCAAAGATTATTCATAAACTAACTAACTATAGCCGTAAGCCATTTTTTTCTTAAAATTACCTTACTATAGACTTCTTCGTAGATTTGTTTTGAAAATCCCTTACTATAAACTTTAACCATGACTACTCTTAAATTTTACTTACTATTGCCTTCAACATTGGTTTTTCTTAAAGTTCCCTTACTGTAGCCTTCTTCCACAATTTCTCTTAAAATTCCCTTACAATAACCTTCAAACTTGATTTTTCTTAAATTTTCTTATTTATAACCTTCAGCCATGATTTTCCTTAAAGTTCCCTTACTATAGCCTTATGTCATGAGTTTTCTTGAATTTCCCTTTCTACAGCCTTCAGTCAATATTATTCTTCAAATTCTCTTACAATATTCTTCCTCCATATTTTTTCTTCTGAATCCCTTACAATAGCCCACACCATTGAATATTCTAAAAATTTCTTTACTATATCCTTCTGCCTTGATTTTTCATGAATTTCACTAACTATTGCCTTCAACCATAATTTTTTTTAAATTCTTTAACTATAGCCTTTTAACTTTTTTTTTTTCAAATTGCTATACCGTAGCATTGAGCCAAAACTATTCTTCAAATTCCCTTAATATAGTTTTCTGGCTTATTTTTCATCAAAATCCCTTATTATAGCCTTCACAATTTAATTTTCATTAAATTCCTATAGTATAACTTCAACCATGTTTTTTATTAAAATTCCCATACTATAGCTTTCGACTTTGATTTTTTTTTTAAAATTCCCCCATACTATAGCCTTATGTCATGAATTTTCTTCAAATTCCCTTACTACGGACTTTAGCCTTAAACTAACAAACTATAGTCTTAAGCCACTATAGTTTTAAAATTACCTTACAATAGACTTTATCCAAGATTTTTTTTCAAATTCCTTTCCTATAAACTTTAACCATGACCACTCTTATATTTTCCTTACTATAGCCTTCAACATTGGTTTTTCTTAAAGTTCCCTTACTTTAGCCTTCTTCCACAATTTCTTTTAAAATTCCCTGACAATACCCTTCAAACTTGATTTTTCTTAAATATTCTTTTCCATAACCTTCTGCCATGATTTTTCTTAAAGTTCCCTTACTATAGTGCCCATGAGCCTCTCATGCCGTCTTTCAGACACCGACCATTTTCTTGCCAACTCGTTTAAGATGGTATTTTCAGCTCTCTGGAGGTGTTGGTGTTTTCACGTCTTCGGTGTTTAGAGGTATTACATGGTATTTCCAGATGAACATTGGTATTTTCATATGTTTGTTAGTATTCTATGAAACATTCAAGTATTTTCAGGTCTTTCGTGGTATTTTCCGGCTTTCAATGAAGAATGGTTGGTTTTTGGCGCGACCATCCGGTATTTTCAGGTTTTTCTTGGTATTTTCCTGTAAGATGGTGTGCATGAGTCGTGTGTCGTCTTTCCGACACCGACTGTTTTCTGTCCAGTATATTCCTGTAAGATGGTGTGCATGAGTCACTGGAGCTCTTAGATCAAATAAACAATAAATTTTTGACCGGATATCGCAATGTTAACATAAAAATAAAACTTCACATCCCAACATGAATTTAAAATTTAGATGGACAATGGTTACAACACGTCCAAACATGTCCAAACACTATAGCACATCTTCAGTTTCATCTAAAGTACCGACCAAGTCCAACACATCCAACACGTCCAAACACTACAACCAACTTTCAAAAAACTCATTGTCGGGTGTTGGAGTGTCCAACAAGGCTATCACTTAATTGCCCTAGAGACATTCCCGAGATCTGTAAGGAGAGCGCGTAAACAGGTGTACACATTAGATTACATGCAAATGGCTACAATAGTCTAGTATCCTGTAATAAAATAATTAAAACAAACTATGTTATGACCATCATTCAAAAACAAACTATGTTATGACCATCGATCTCGTCAGTAGCCACTTCCTACAAATCAAAGTAGTGAAAGTAATATTTTGTCTTTAATGTTGCCCACCAGATATAACTAGCACACTCATATGTAAAGCATTTTAAGCCAAAACCCCTAACCAAAATCCCTATCTTTAATTTAAACATCCCAAGGCAACCCAAGTGTGTGAGTTAATAGGCTTTTGTCAGGATGCTGGAATTGAAATCAACCAGACCTTAGAGCTCTTTTGTTCCCAACCATTTGATCTCCAGTTAAAAAGTTAAAGCTCAGGATGCCGAAAGAGAGAGACTTAGAGAGGGAGAGTAACTTTGAGAGAGAGAGAGAGTTAAGTGATCTGTATCTCAAGAAAAACACATTTGACTCGTAAAGTATGCACATAAAAAATAAAGTAAATTACACAACAATAAGAGGGAATTAATCATTAGCACAACCAGAACAGTCTCAACTAGACACTACATTTTTATGTTCTTGAGCAATTTATATGTGGAAATCATAGATAAAATTGTATTTGTTCAACAGCATGTAAAACATTATTATATCAAAAAGAAACTTTCTTGACTTAAATGAATATTTTTTTATTCATCACTGTAAAGTTCCTTACAGCATAAAAAGAGAACCCACTTCATCGGTCCAAATTTACTTATAGAAGACAATCAATAAAGCCTACTTCACCTAAGTTTGCATGAACTATTAGAAATGTTGGGGGACGGCAAGGGCACGTAGCAGCAAAAAGCAAGCCCAGAGTTTTTGCATTCCACCTAAAAGCTAGCCTTTCCAGATAAATCCATTATTGAAAATTATTAGATACAAAAAATGATAGTACTACAGAAAATAAATAAAGGGACTCTCCTCCAAGAAAGTACTGAAACCAGAATTCCAGAAACCTGGAATCGAAGGCGCAACAACTACAAAACTCTCAAGAGAGACTAAAGCCTTGCACGAAAGCATATCACAAAGAAGTATAACTTGCATCGGCTATCTAAACACAAGGAAAAAAAAACAGGACAAATACTCAGAAAAAAAAAAAAAAAAAAAACTACCTTTCCGACACAGAAGCAATAAAAAATCCCATGAGCAATAAAAAACAAAAACTACAGCTTCTTGGCCTGCTCGAGAGATCGAGCATGACCGAAGTGGAAGAGATCGTAGATTTTGTCGGCGTATACACGGATAGGAGCCGAATTTCCCTCGCCGTCGAGATCCTGCTTCTTCATGAACAATTCTCCCTCACGCAGTGCAGTCCGCACCTCATTTTCGCAGAGACACCTTTCCCAAATCGACAGGCACAGGAGGAAGAGATAAAAGTCGAGGGCTGGGGAGGGAGAATGAAATATTGCGGGCAGGAAGGGGGAATAGAAGGCCAAATTAAAATTTTGGGTCGGGAGGGGGGAATGGAACGTGTTTACTTTTTATTCTGGGTCCGGCCGGGTCGGGATAAGGTGGCCGACCCGGACCCAAAATATATGGGAGACCGTCCGCACGCCCGTTCCGTGCGTGGACGGCCTCCCATAGGCTGTGGGATTTGCTCCGAAACAGCCCGTTTCGGAGCAAATCCGGGGCGTCGCCTCGCTAGTCACTACCGTTGCAGCGTTGCTCTTCTACCATGCACCCTGGCTCTCACCTTGGCGGCCGACCTTAGTTACTTGCGTGTGGACTTGAGAAAGATCGATGGACTTCACCAGGTGGTGGCAACTGCGTAATTCAGTCATAATCCATGGGGAGGGGAGCGAAATGCAAACTTGCAATTTCCGCCTTCTTTTTCTTTCTAATTTTTTCTTCCTTTTAGCGTGGGTCCGTGTCCGTGGTGGTGGGAGAGTGGAGAGTCAGTGGTATGCACTCGGAACTCGGAAGGAAGAAAGCCCGTCGGCCGTTCCGCTCTTTTCCGGCAATCCTCCAACGCGTGGCTTTACAAACAAGTCACAAGAGAAGAAGGAAAAAAAAATCAAATTTAGTGACAAAGCTTGGCTGCTGAGAGTGACTCTGAGAGAAAGAGAGAGAGAGAGAGAGAAAAGGGTGAGTGCACAGTAAAAGGATTGTGTAGAAGATGGATCATATCTCATCTCATTTAGATTTTAGGGCTCTTTGGTTTTTGCTTCTTCTTCGTGATCGATCAAAATAGTCAAAGAAAGCTCTTCCGCCTCCAACTCATATCCAACTAGCCGTTGTTCCGTCTCCATCCAGCTCCCAAATCCAACCTTTTCCACAACGGACACTAGTTCGGAAATGGGATACCCACACTCCTTCTGCGATTTCATCCCATGAACGAACGGACAACGAGGAAAAACCCACACAACCCTCCTTCTCCTTCCCATTCCTTTTCCTCCCATACTTTTCACCGCTAATTGTAATGGCCGCCGGCGGTAATGAAACCGACGCCCACAGCTTCCTCCAGAACACCTCCATTCTTGGCCTCAAGGTCTACGCCCTACTTGGCATCTCCATCGGCTGCGCCATCACTTTCGTGCTTTTGATCATCTTCTCTTGTTGCTGGACCAGGAAGGTCGGAAAACTCGCAAGACGATCCTCTACTCTCATTCCCGTCGTATCCAAGGAGATCGTTGCTATTAATACCGCGGATCAGTCGGAAAACGATGACAAAGTCTCTCCTCTTCCGAAACATGAGGAAAACACCTCTAACGAAGCTAAGCGGTCGGAGTATCGAAGTTCGGAGAGTAATGTCTCCGGCGGGAGCGTCAGTTCTTCTTCGGCAGTCTCCACGGATATGCCGCACTTTGGCTGGGGTCGGTGGTACCCTTTAAGAGAGCTTGAGCTGGCCACCAACGGATTTTCAGCCGACAATGTCATCGGTGAAGGAGGATATGGAATCGTTTACAGAGGCATTTTACCAGATACCTCCATCGTCGCAATAAAAAACCTTCTAAACAACAAGTGAGTAAAAAATTATGGCAGAATTCTACTTTAGGATGCGGCTCCATGTTTATATTATCATTGATTTCTCAACAGATCCGATATAGGAACATGTTCGTCTTGTTTATCAATGACAATGAACTTTTTTTTTTTTTTTTTTTTTTGTTTTTAAAAAAAAAAATTCTGTCAGTTCACTGCT
Source organism: Aristolochia fimbriata (assembly GCA_019845555.1). Lineage (NCBI taxonomy): Eukaryota > Viridiplantae > Streptophyta > Magnoliopsida > Piperales > Aristolochiaceae > Aristolochia > Aristolochia fimbriata. The sequence goes on along the minus strand of CM034084.1, from coordinate 22,325,687 downwards.
CGTATCATAAAACCGATGCAACAACCACGTCGAGTCGTGTTTTACAGTCTACTGCTTCTCAGTATACCGTGGGAATTGAAATGCATGAAGCATACATGAAGTTCCATTGTAGACCTGTTGCACTGGAGCAATGCCCGGTATTCGTTTTCTAAGCTTTGGTCATCTTTCAGGTTTCTTTAGGGGGTGAAAAGATCTTCTTGTGTGTTTGATTCTTCATGTTTATCTCTGTTTTCTTCCCGTACTCCTCATTTTTGTTTATTTGTCCCAAAAGCTGAGTTGGAGGACTCATTCAGCAGACAAGTTGATTTTTTGACTCCGATTGTCTAATCTCAGTTGATTTATTCATGAATTCACATTTACGTGGCCTTATCTTTTTACAGGCATTGGGCTTTTCTTAGTTATCTTGGAATCCGGTTAGGACCTCATGAATCTCCAGACTCTTCTATAGAGAGAACAGAGTACTTATATTCATGTTATTTGCAGGGGTCAGGCAGAGCGAGAATTCAAGGTAGAAGTGGAAGCTATTGGGAAAGTGAGGCATAAAAATCTGGTGGGGCTTATTGGGTACTGCGCTGAAGGACCTCAAAGGTACATAAATTTCTTAATTATCTTCATGTATATCTGTTTCCTTGTTTAGCCCCTACTCAGAATCTTTTTTTTTTTTTTGTGCTTCAGGATGCTTGTGTACGAATATTTAGATAATGGGAATTTGGAGCAGTGGTTGCATGGTGATGTTGGTTCTGTCAGTCCTCTAACATGGGATATCCGAATGAAGATAGCTATTGGAACAGCTAAAGGGTAACTATTTTCTGTCAGTATCTGTTCTAATTCACTTGGTTTATCATTGTCAACTTCGTAATTTTCTTTCTGTTGATTACACATGCACACGATCCTCTTACCCCTGGCAAAAAGGCCCAACTCACTGATGGAGGGAGATTTCATCCTGTAAAACTTGTGTGGGCTCATTCCGAAGACAAATTAGTTTTGGCTATCTGTTTATAAGCAATGAGAATGCGTGTCACCCTTGGCTCCTTTGCTTCATCAATGCATATTTATAGTAACTAGTGTCGACTCTTGAATAATCCCAATAATGCTCATATGATGTGAGCTTCTTCTCTTAGTTGTTACCTGCATACAGTGAAGCTGCAGTTTGTAGTTCTTCCCTGTCTCAATTGTCTCCTCCGTCGCCAAAAAGTAACAAAGAGAATGGTGATCTAAAGTGGTCATAAGTAGGATCCATTCTGTTGTTATGCTGTCAGAATTATGAAAATGGTTACTTTCAATGTTTATCTCACACAGTCTTTAGAAGGATCCTTTATTTATTTTTATTTTTTTTTTAAACGGTGTCTATATCTTGTCTTACTCCCAATTACAATTTTTCACTCCCAATGTTGTATGGGTGAGTCACAGCTAACTAGTTCCCAATGCTGTACGGGAGATCCGAACCCAAGACCTCCCACAGCTAACTACTCTCATGAGACCACCTGAGCTATTGCTCAGGGCTTGTCTTTAGTAGGATCCATGCTGTTACCATTTTGATGATTTTGTCTTTCTCTATCACTCTACTTAACAAGTGGTGCCTTTTTCTGGCAGTTTGGCATATATGCATGAAGGTTTGGAGCCCAAAGTTGTCCACAGAGACATCAAATCTAGCAACATACTTCTTGATCGGCAGTGGAATCCTAAAGTTTCTGATTTTGGGCTTGCTAAGCTGCTGGGATCTGAGTCAAGTTATGTGACAACTCGAGTAATGGGAACATTTGGGTTAGTTTTCTCTGTCACCATTCTATGTTAGATTCTCATTCCTCCCCATTCAAATTAATTGCATTGGTATTTGATCATGTAGAATTCAGTCATCTCAATGGTATAATAGTGGAAGTTTTTCAAATTATCTGGAGCAACAATAGATATTCTGAGTATTATTGTGAACTTCAACTGAGGCTTTACCCATTCAGTATTAACATTCAGTGCAACTCCAAACAGTATTACTATTCCTCTCACGTGATGCTGTTTCTGTTTGACTTAGATTCTGTGAAGTATTCACAAGCGGCTCTAGATGTTGCAAGTTCATCTATCAGTTATCATCAAATGGTTATGGTTCTCAGTGTTTTTTAATTTTTGTTTATTATTTATTTTTTATTTTTTTGTGGAGAAGAATGAGAGTGTTATTCATTAAGAACCCCTAAACTGGGCATTGTTCTCAGAATCTTGCAGTTCTTGTTATAGTTTTGGTTTCAATTTATTTGATGACCACAATTCTGAATTGATGGGTATATTGGTATAATTTAAATCATTGAGTTATCACATGAATTGATGAAATATTAGATTGTTTTATCAGGTCGGAACAATTCTTGCTTTTCCTTTGTCTGTGTTTTCTGTTTTCTGGTTTATCTTAACTGTTGAAATCTCGCTTTCAAAAGGTTAGATTTACCATTAAGAGAGTGCATACTTGCTGCATACCCTGTGAAGATAACTTTGCAAGTAATTGGATTATTTGCTGTTATGCATACATTGTTTCTGCAGATATGTGGCTCCTGAGTATGCAAGCACCGGAATGCTTAATGAAGGTAGTGATGTTTATAGCTTTGGTGTTCTTCTGATGGAAATTATTTCGGGAAGGAGTCCAGTTGATTACGGAAGGCCAGCTGGAGAGGTGGGAGTGATTTCTCTCCTTTACTCACTTCTGTACTCTCTTCTATGAGCTACTGTCTTTCCCGTGATTAGCTCATCTTATTTCTGTTCTCTCTGAGTTAATACAGATCCAACAGGTTAACCTCTCTAATGTGTAGGTAAACTTGGTTGAGTGGTTTAAAGGAATGGTAGCAAGTCGACGAGGAGAAGAGGTGGTAGATCCACTCATTGACGTGCAACCCCTGCCAAGAGCTTTGAAGAGGCTACTGCTGGTATGCCTACGCTGTATAGATTTGGATGCTCAAAAGAGACCAAGGATGGGACAAGTTGTACACATGCTTGAAGCTGATGAATTTCATTTTCGCACGGTAATTTCAATCTTTCAAACCAGTACTTTTTGTTGATAGGTTTTGTCATTCCATAACTTTGGTTACCCGTTACATAAGTCTAGTATGTGTTAGTATTGAACCTAGTTTCATCCTATGAACTGTCACTCAAATGACTTACCAATGTGGGACTGACTCTCATTCAACGCAAGACTTTACCTATTTAATTAGCCTCACTCCCGGTACATAAAGTGCCTTGTATTTACTGATAGTAAAGTACTGAAAATCTGTAATAAAACATTGAAAATCTTATCTTTGCTTCATATAGGCGTTAGTTGACTCAACTTCATCAGGTTACCTATCTAATGTCTGGATTGAATGTAGAGGTCATGCAATATTTGTAGTTTCAGTTTCTATTAGGTTTCTCCATCCCAATTTGACATTCTACTTAGCATAGCCCTTTATTCAGCTCGATAGTATAACTCTTATCGTTTCAATCATCCTTCCAAAGATAACCAAGTAATAGTCTGATTTATTATTCCAATACTTGACTAAGTATCCAAAAAAGTTGTTAAATCGTGGTACAAAACACTGTATTGTTTGTGTGAAGATTAGTCTGTGTGTTTGCCGAGGAGTTATCCATCTTGGGCATCTTGGATGGACTCCTTCCAGACGGAATCTATTTATGTTGATAGTGTGGAATAACGGGGTTTTCATCTGTTTCAGGATATCCGATCTGCAAGAGAAGAGACCCAAAATGCAAATCGTGGGGAGATGGCCAGTAGTGCGATTGGTGTTAATATTCGGCTCCCATCGAGGTCTTGGAGACCAGCCAATCTCCGATAGATTTAAGTGAACAAAACCAACTTCATTATTTAGTGTGAGCAATAGAAAGGTTTTCTGGTTTCTTCTTCATCTTTTTTTCTCTCTCCTGTTTTTTTTCTCTCGTCTCTTGACAGGTAAAATATTAATGGAAATTAGTGCAGCCTCCGCCTTCAAATACAATAATATTCAACCATCAAAATGCCAGGAGTCCAAATGCTCGAAAGAACTGACAGAACCATTGAAAACGCAGGTAGTTGTCGTCAAGACCAATTAAAGGGATCTAATTTGTCCGAGTGGACTTCTTATGGCTTATTAAATTAAACCCATTCTATTTCTTGATAAAATGTTTTGCAATAGTTTTAATCAAATATACCTTCACATTACAAATAAAATTCTACTATTATTATTATTATTAATTAGTTTTTATCCATCTAACAAAGAAATGAAAATAAGATATTAAATTAAACTTCGTTATATCAGAAAAATTTCTATTGAAACAATTATGAAGTTATTGTGACCACTGCATTTGAATATATATCAGAAGGCATGAGTTTATCGAGATAGGATTTCGTATTGAGGACGCCGACTAAGAGCTTAAGACTATTATCATTCAGAAACTTATGATGATAAGATCGATAAATAAAGGGCAATCATACGAGACACGGGTGACCATCCAAGATCTTTGTGGGGGCTACCAATTTTAACTTTTTAAGGAGATTAGTCATAACAAATTTGCCTCAGAATATGAGCATTTGGTTCTTTTCTTTTTATGTATATAAACTGATTTATTACTTCTAAGGTCCAAACCCGAAAAAAGTGAGCCCGGATCCGCTGGCCAAAATGCAGCGTGGCCAGAGCGAATCACGGGGCGCCACATCACGGATTTGTCAGTCGCGGAGCTTACATGGCACCCGTGATTAAAATGCTCTGGCCACGCTGCATTTTGGCCAGCTGATCCGGGCTCAAAAAAAGCATTTGATTCATGACTCAGCTGAATAACCATTTATTCCATCAACTTAAGAGAGATTACTAAAATTCAAGAAAATTAATTGGGCAGAATTACCTTAACAAGTTCTTTTTCTCTTTGGATAGAGGATATGCGCCAGCCAACCATATGTAGATGATGCTATAGAAAAAACTGTTTGGAAGAAAGGAGAATTACTTTAAATAGAGAAAAATGAAACATGAAATGAAAACACAAATTCAGTGAGCACAACAAGAAAAGATAATAGGATACGATCATAAAGAGACATTATCATAGACAGTACGATATTTAGATGTTTTAAGAGCAGATCTGCAACAAAAAAGTGAGCATGTCAAAGACTTTAATTTTGCTCATCAAATGCAATAATAAGTAGAAGATGTGAGCATTTTAAGTACAGTATGGGTATCCCTACCGAAACTATTATAGTAAAAGGTTAGTCACCACAAGTGGGAAATGAATTTAATCTTTTTGTTAATTACCACAAAGCAATCTGCTAGATTAACCAGATCATGAATTTCATGGAATTCAGCTTGTCAATTTTTTGTATTCTTTTCCATTGTAGGTCCAGTCAACAGCTACATGTTTGATGTGTACAGAGAATGCTTAGAATTTGGTTGACTACTTTGCCTTATAATAAATGCAAACTCAATAGCAAAATGCAGCTTACATAAATTTCCATCTTCACAGCCAGATGCTATCTGTGAGGAACAGCTAGCACATGGCCATGGCATAAATTTTCCATCTTCACCATGAAAGTGCCACGTAGTATATACTCTTACGAATCCCTCCATGACAATATGCAATTCTACTATCTCTATATCAAGGTAAAATTTGTTCTCACACTTGGCACATAGGCATGGCATAACCCCATCTCCAACACTCTTCTTCTCTTTCGGAAATTCCATAAAAAAACGTACTCCACCCAAATATTCGTCATTCACGCGATTATGCTTAGTAGTGTACTTATACATCAGAAATCAGCATCCGTTTGAGACTCTAGTAAAGATTTTACTACAAGGAAAAAATGTTGGGTGATTAAAGAGAATCAAGAATGAAAGATGGATTTGCTATATAAAATGTCTCCTATCAGTGTTAGAAACAGGTTAATTTCTAACACGAGATTTTAAGCTAACAACTCATGTTCAAGTACAAATTTCAATTTCTACCGAGGTTTTAAGCTAACAGTACATCACAGTATATAACAGAGATTTGCTCAGAATCAGAATGAACTTGTACGAATGTAGGCAGAACTTAGAATGGTAAAAAATCTTACCTTTAACCTGGCAATGGGCTCCAGCGGAGTCAAAAGTAACAAAAATGAACATTATGAGTGTGTGTAGAAGAAGAATGGTGCAGCAACCCAATATGACCCCAGAATTGGATTAAACACTCTTTTTCACTCAGAATTGAAATTTCTTAAGATGGGAGAAGAAATTTTGGCACCTTGGAAGGGGAATAAAGTAGAAAGGTAGAAAAAAAATCAGAGACAAGAAGGGGAGTGGAGTTTAATAGTTGATGCAGAAGAGAAACCCAAAATTGAAGATGACACAAATTAAAGATGAGACAAATTCATGGAGCACACAACCCACATCCTTTATGGCTGTTCTCTCTTTAACATTACACAAAAGGTTAATCATTTAATGCAAAGAAACAACAAGTTGTATTTGAAAACATAAGGCAGAGAAATTCCGATAAAAAAATGTAGAAACAGAGTCAGTTATGCAAATATCTTCCTAGTATTTAGAACTAAGGCTGCTACTATTCTGATGCTATTCAAACCAGAGCACTATAATAACAAAGATTTTCTTCTTGGCTACCAGAGCACTATTATTTTCTTTCTTTTTCTCGAAATCACTTGTTAATTTACTTTAATCATGCACAACTTACTACAAGTTTAAAGATATCACCTTTAAATTCAAGTAGAGAAGGTACTAACATCAAAATTCAATTAACTCATGAAACATATTTCACATGTCACTATAAGTACTGTTACTAACATCAAAATTGGCAATGTAGGTCTTGATGTGATGAAGGAGAATAACACACTGAAACTCCAAAGGGCATGGCGTCGTAGTAAAACCACCACACTCAATGCACCTCGACCAAGATAAGTAAGTTGTTCAGATATATAACAATTATATATTTTCCTAGGAGCTTACCTGACAGAATTCAACCAATGCTTTCACTAGTTACGTCAGCCTGACAAATGGCAATGGCAAAATCTTTGAAATCACAAAACAGCTTGGACAATTCGATAGAAAGTGCAGACTCTGCAATTACAATGCCTGAGTTGAGCAGAAAATATTAAAGAAAACAAAAACTCATTAACACAATATAACCAATGATAATGATATAAGAAATTGAAAGCAAGTCTTATAGTGGGCCCAAAAATCCTACGTGGCCCAGAAACCCAATGTGAATTCACTTGGACTGAAATATTCTTGAAAGACAAGACTCGTCTTTGTAAACATAAATTCAAACTTCAGAAAGTAATGAAGCTGAAAGTAGATTCTGAGAGGTTGCACAGAAGCACTATCATGAAATAGTTGATCTCTTTACATTGTTGTTGCTTGTCAGAAGAACCCATTTGAGAGCTTTAAAACTTCTCAAATGGCTTCAATAAGTCTAAACACAAAACATAGGCTGAAAGCCTTGTGACGAGAAGTAAAAACAACAAGCACTAAACACGAACATGCATACTAAACAAGACATCCCTTAAATTCCTTAAAATTGAAACACAAACATACTATGTCTTTTAGGTTGACGGGGGATACTTAGGAACCCCCTTCAGCATGCCTAAAGTAGAGAAGAAAAAAGACATTGCAACATATACCAAATCTACCATTGAATTCATATACTTTAACCCTAAACCAAAAAACAAAATAAACACTAGTGGCATTCAGAATAGAGTCGAACTCAGAGTTGCACCAAATACAACCAGAGGAGATACCTGTAGTGCAACTCTCAGCATTCAAAATAGAGTCGAACTAGACATGAAGGACTCGAAGGGAGTTTGCAGCCTCCACTCTCTGTCTTTTGCTCAGGGGTCTACCTTTACCTGCTTTTTCTCTATTTACCCTCACATCTGCTAAACACCAGGTGCAACATCTAGCATCCAAATCAAACGAAACAAGGTTCTGAATACCATCACTTTCTTGTGAAGACCCTGTTTTGACCTCCTCAGTATTGTACCTAACATACATAGGCAAGTCCGTAGTAGAAACCAATATTGTACCAAACATCTCATTTTCATTTGGGATATCAATATCTTTGGCCGTGGAGTCTGTGTAAATATTTCACTGAAAAGCTGAATATTCCGCATCTTTATTTCAAGCCTCAAACCGTTCTAAAATTCCATGAACAGACAACTTGTCTATAATAATGGCTCATTCTTCTGGAAACTGTACCCTTTGTTGACAGGTAAAAACACTGTTTGGTGTCAAAAACACCGATCAGTCTGAGCACATTTGGAGGAAAGATTTGGATTCTTAAAAAAGTTATTTTAAAGAAAATGAGTGAAAAGAATTCAGTGTAGGACATGGACTAGAGGTCAATGGTAGCCGAAAGAAAGAGAATTTGAATAAAGGGACCGATTGGCCTCCTTTAACAAATTTTGCTCTGTTTAAAGCAAGTCCCTAAATGTACTCATTCTCACCCTTTTGACCAGTTCAAGCAGACATTCTTTCTTAACTTATCGTTACTTACTACTCCCCCTTTCTTCTCCTACAATCTATAATGGTTCTTTATTCTTGCCTTCTTCCCTCACACTTTCTAAAGAACTAAAAGATCAAATGGAACATTTCTTAGAAACAAAACAGGAAGGAAAAATATTGTAGATGCATTCTATGTATAGCGCCAAACCTGCCTAACTTAATTAGAAAACAGATCCAATGCCTTTAATATATGCTTTTCTTTAATAAAAATGTAGATCAGCTATTGATTCACAGATGGTAAAAACTGCTTCAAACAATTAAGCTAATCCTCACTGACTTGAATCAATACATTTCCCCATAAACTAGTTTTATGTTAATATTATCATAATTAAAGGTAAATCATGTCTGATATGCAAATGCTAAGGTGCCTCAGTTGACTGAATGCAGCAGCAGCTAAATTACGGTTGAAATGTCTGCACCATTCCAACTGTCTCACTTATGCAGCACATCCAGGAATACAACTAAAGCCATTAATTGTAAAGCAGGGTCGGACCATATAAATTTTAGTGCAATAAACTTGTGTGATCATGTTAAGCATAAAAGACATAACTGAAATACTAAATGATATACTTTTGGTCAGAGAATACCATTGAATAGATCAGCAAACCAGGAATAAGAAATCTAAACAACACAATAAATTACCTGAAGGTACAAACGGAAAGCCAGACAATCCTTAACCCTCAAACAAATGTCTCGAGACTCGCCCCAACACTTTCCTGGGAGCCTAAAGCCCATCCAGTCTTTAAATTCACAAATGATAGAAGAGTGTCATGTCATAGCGGAGTCTGTCATCTACTACAAGCATATGAACTTGTTCAGATCACTTGTGTCACTGAGCATATGACCAACCCCGTAGTAGAAACCAATACCTATTAGATATGTTTTCTAGCTGTCCAAGTCAAAAGACAATTGGATACCAGACACAAACATCATTCCAGAAACGGATTCTAAAAAACAACCGGAAGCAAGCAGCTACATGCCTACAATGCATGCTCGACCAACAATAAACGAAAAGTAATATAAGTTCTAAAACAATACGAATCGATGCGTGCAGAGCTGGAGGGAGGTAAAAAGAATCGATGCGTGCAGAGCTTATGGAGGAGGTAAAAAGAATCTTAAAAATCGATGCGTGCAGAGGTTATGGAGGGAGGTTAGAAGCACAACCGGGAGCCAGCCATTTTTGGATAATGAATCGGCATCTCAAAGAGTCGGAGCTTCAATTGAATCGCAGAGTAAACGCTGCAACTCAATCGGCATCTCAAAGTGAAGGCTGCACTCAATCAGCAGAAGTGGAAGTGGGGGCTTTTTAACCGAATCGGCATCCCAGAGTCGGGGCTTCAACTGAAACGGCATCCCAGAGTCGGGCTGCAACTGATAGGAGCTTAATTTTGATCTGGGGTTCTTCCGGGAAAGGAAGATAGATCTATATAACCAGTCCCTAGACTGCGCCACTATCCCCACAATATTAATCACAGGAAAAATTTCGCTTTTTCTACAATTTATCATCGACTACTGGAAAATTTGGAATACCTCCGCCTATTAATCGTCATTAATTACGACTCCCTCTTCCACGCATGCAGAAGAAAATCGATGTCACGGACTCGTGCATGGTAACAATTATACTAATTAATACCGACCTTTTCGATCTTTAATTAACATATGGCAACTCCTCCGGAACACACAGAAAATTAGATATAAACAGAGAGAGTAAGGTACATGAACGTAATTATTGGTAGAGAGTTATTCTACTGTTTTTCCTCGCAGTACTTGAACACGCATATATACACATAGGATAAGAAAGAAGCCAACATTTGCGTTCATTTCGTTGTTTAAGAAGTCGACATATCTTCCGGCTGGTTCCGGCCTTTCTCCTTCTCGGTCACTTGGCTCCCTTGAGATTTCTCCAAGGACGGATCCTCCTGCTGCTGAGGGCGTTTGGGACGGTTAATGGACTTGTCATGATCCTTGGACAGCACTCCCTCTTCCTCCTCCTCCTCCTCTAAGCTTTGATTTCCTCCATAAATACCTCCAAATCCTTCTTCGTTGGACCGAGTCGCATACGCCTCCCCAAAAGACTGGGACATCACTTGATCTCTGCGCGCGCGCGCAAGAGATCAGTACGTAAAGAGAAGGAGAGAGTCAGAGAGAGGGAGATATATATATATGTATATATATATATATATATATATATATATATGTATATAGTCGCAGACAAACAATTAATTAAATAATTAATTAACTACTCACCCAGCTGATTTCTTCTCCTGCGGCTGATTGGGATCCATATCCCGGTCCTCTTCAGTACTGTGGTGATCGTTGGGGGGCAGCGTAGACAGGGGCTTCCAGCCGCCGATCACAAGGCGGTGTTTGAGCGCCGACAAAGTACCCGACGACGAATTATAGTGCTTCCACTTCCACCACTGCCGGGGGCGGTCAACGGAGGCTGCTTTTTCCGACGACGGGTAGATGAATATGATCGGATTAATATTGTTGGTAGAATGATACCGGCCGATCAAGCCAGCGGGTAGAGTACTTGATAATCGGCCGAACGCAGCTTGGAGCATGATCTTAATTAATATAGACCAAACAAACAAAGCAGCAAGAGTTTTTACCCTTGCTTTGATCTGCAGATGGGCTATTTCGGAAGGAGGGGGGGAAAAAGAAGGGAAGATTTTGGAATGGGAGGAGGTGGGAAGGAATGAGGATCGAGGGGATGTTAGCACCGACGAAGTGGTTTTACCCGGGTTTACGAGCCTTTTAGTTTTACTACCGTAGATGGGACGGCCATGACGTGTTTCACACGTTTCACACGGAATAGTGTATCGGGTGCGTGTCTGACTCTGATGAGCTATTTAATTAGCAGTAATCTCGTTGTGGTCAATTAAAGCTGCTTCCGATCGGTGCGAAGTTGAAGGGATGATCAGTGGCAGGCACGATGCAGGCACGTTGCAGGGACAAGGGAGACGTGTCGCCTCAAAGAGAAGGAAGTGGCGTCCTAATGCAGCGCCACATGTATCCATGCATGCAAGACTACTGTTTTCCTATATATGCAACCTAGCTAGCTGCTTACAAATTAATTATATACAACTAATTAAGGACAAAATTAGGCATGCATGGTGGCCATATACATTATTAATTAATGGCAGCGCGACCGCGGATTGGAGAAGATTAACTAGCTAGCATATATATTATAATTAAGTAGCAAGCAATATATATATATTTGCACGCATACATGAGTACGTTCTAATAAGTGATAACCCGGTCGTAAAGGTGAAGTTATATAAATTAAGTCTAAATTAAGGTACTGGAGAGAGGTGCAGCTGAATGCAGAATTCAGATGATGGTCAGATGACTCGCTCAGATCTCTGCTGAATAATTAAATAGAGAGAGAGAGAGAGAGAGAGCAGAAAGCAGGAGGCCATGCACCAGAGACCACAGAGTAAGTAGCTAGTACTAATGTACGTACTACTTACTTTTATAATTACTAGCTAGCGTCATCTCTAGACTAAAGTCGGTCTACACATGTTGAATTAATTCTCAAGGTACTGCATATATACATGCCCTCCCAAGCCTACCAAGCTAATTTTTTTTATTTTTTTATTTATTATTATTATTATAAAAGCTACTCTTAATAAATAGCAGCTTGAGGATCTCTCTTTCTCTCTCTCTCTCTCTCTATATATATATATATATGTATGAGAAAGTCGGGAATGAAGATTGGCCAGCCAGCTTTAGTAAAACAGGTACATGCATGTATATATTAGTCGATGGGTCAGCGGGAGGCAGGCGACGAAGGTGAAGCAGAGGGGGCCGCCGGAAAAAAAGGGTAATATACGTACAAAGTAATTAATGAAAAGGAGAGGCAATATTGGACTTGGATGACTGACACGAGCAGCGGCCGCGGCGGGGGCTCTCCACTCCAAACAATAAAACATGAATATAATTCCTAATTAAATTAATTAATTAATTCCCTTTCATGAGTAATCTTCAGTGCTTACTCCTTTTTAATTAATCAGTATATACATGACATCTGTAGTTTGATCAGCCTTAATTAGCAGACCCAGTCCCAGGAGGGACAACATCTATCACTAGTCATATGACTCATGAGGTTGAACTTGAAATACGTGCACGCCCCCGGGCTCCTGCATCCTCCTCTCTAGACTCTATACGTACACTCCAGTGACGCTCTACAGCAGCGCCACAGACCACAGTACTACGTACAGTACCACTGCGTACATCCTCTGCGCTAGCTCTATTTTTAAATGCTAGGTATTATAATTATTATACATCTGCTCAGCTCCAGCCTGCACTTCAGGCTTGTATATATAATTAAGCTACTTATTATAAGTACTTTTAACAAAACACTACGTACTCGATACTCGATAGTGTAGAGAAGATATATATAGGTAGGTAGACTTCTCGAGACGAGAGTCACGATCGAGACTCGAGAGTCGAATCTACTCCCGCACAGCGCTCCTCCGTCCTTCACGAACGGCTACACGGCAAGCTCTACAGGCTCCAGTACTTTATAGTAAAGGAGAAAAACAACTAGTGCACTTCTTAACTTCTTAAAAGAAGGGCATATCTTTATAAAATTCAGAAAAAAAATATGTTCCCACGCCCTAAATCTGTAAAACTGCCTAATCTATACGTAATTCATTATTTCTTCTTTTTTTTTTTTCCCTCTCTTTGATTACTCTTCTTTTAACGGTATGCACGTCTCAAATCTATAGGAACTGGAATCGGGCTTTACCGGGGAGAAGAACTTGTTGCTTTCTGAAATTTAAATTTAATCAAAATTTTCCAAATTACATAAATCCACTTTGGGTGAGTGCATACTTCTATGTTTCTCTCAGGTCTTTGTTTCTGGTATGGTGTTCGCTCTTTCTGGTTTATTTTTACTTTCAATCCACTTTAGCATTTATTTTTGTTGTTGCGGGTCCTGAATTGAAAGTTTTATTTTGTCTAGAGGAATGCAGGAAGTCCTTTCAGGATATCTGCACAGAACTTTTATAGCAGATATAATAAGGAGAGAAGCGCTGAGGGTCCCAAAATTGTGTAGGAGATGATAATGGAGATCCCAAAATTGTGTACAAGATGATAATGGAGGTCCAACCAAGTGAGGTTGTGCTTCTAAATTGTTCTACGATTACTTTCGTGGAACATCTAGGAACAATTGCAAGCAGAGGAAGTCTGTACTCTTCAAGCGGGTCCGGATCAGTTACCCAACGGCCGTCTCTGGGCGACGCCCCGTGATTGATTCGCTTATTTTGCATCTTACTTTTGCATCTTATTTGTTGCACTCACCCAAACTCAAATTGTTCTCGATAGTTAAAACTTCACTTGGAACTCTGTTTTAAACACTTCGAGAAACAAAGAACAAAGCAAAACATTATTGTATTTAAGTGATTTTGGAACAAGGAGATGCTTCTTTTCAAGCAAACCGATTTACTGGCTTTTACTAGTTTTTTCAATAGCCATGACTTTTCAAAGAGACATGAGACTCCAAACAGTCTTTTTAATCACCTATAAATAGGTGATTAATTCCCAAAACTTCATTCATTCAAAACATTTTTTCTCATCTAGAAAACTTTGTTTTCTCTACTCTCACAAATTCCTAGCTCTCTTAATTACGGTACTTTGAAAGAGGAAGGTGTTTAAACGTATTTGCTATACGTTAAACACATTACTCCGTTGAATCTTGTGAGGAAACTTGCTGATAACCCATTAGCAAACTTCTATCGGAAGTGGGGGCAATTATTCCTTAAGGAAAGTTGTGTTCGCGCCTCGGAGTTCGATTATTCTAACTCTGTTTTTATTTTTGAAGCGGTACAGTGTTACGGGTATATAAGGTACAGTGTTATAGCTGGTCAGAGTACAGTGTTACAACAAGTTGCAGATTTCAGAATTCATGTTCAAATCCGTGAAAAAGTCTTAGAAGAGAAAATTATCATCAATTTCTCAACAAACACAAATAAGTTATTATAATCAAGATGATTAATTAAACCTCGAGAAATAATGTCATTTCTCTTTTTTTTCTCCCCTTGTATTCTATAAGTACTTCTTTGCCTCCTTCTTACCCAGACCCAAGTCTAACCCAAACTCGACCCGATTAAAACCTGCCAGGTTTTAAAAAAAAAAAGTTAAAAATTAAAAATAATATATTTACATCAAGCCCTTGTGTGAGGTTTGGGTTTTTTGGGGTAAACTCAAACCTGGCCCTATCCAAGATCTAGTTTGCATTCCCAAACCCAAACCAGACCTGCGGGTTGGATTTAGAAATCTTTTTTTGGGTCAAGTTGGTTTGGATTCCCCAAAGAAAATGTGAATTATTGTCATAAATATAAAGGGTATTTTTGTAAAGGCAAATCCAAATCAGTTTTACAAGAATAATCCTCCCTCCTTCATGCGTGCACCGCCCAATTAATTTGTTAAGGAATTGAAAATGAATTTTAAAACTCAATTAATTATATACTCTATATATATATAAATAGGAAAAGATCTCCTACAAGATATGTGCGAAAACTTTTTCCTACACACACATTTTAATGAATATTCCATTTCTCACGTGATCCACTCAATCAATCTTCTATTTCTCACGTGATCCACTCAATTAGTTCAAAATGCTTCTCCTTGTAAGCCGATCCCATTTCTGGCCTTTTCATCTTAATTCACCATATCTATTTCATGGGATTTTGTCAAAGATAGTCAAATCATCATTTATAACACTAATACGATCCATATTTGGTTATTAATTTAACAAGTTAATTAATTAGCTCTAGGAGAGGGAACGCGGGCATTCATCCAATATTGTTGAGGCAAGGAGAGGCATCCTCATGGGTAATTATGTTCAGGCCGGTAAACGAAATACATAGTAATATATATTATATAGTATCCCATCAAGTCAACAACTAAGTACCTTTCTTAATTAATTACCCATGGATGGTTAATTAAAAATTAGATGCACTGATCAGCAAACAAATAGTAATTAAGCATATATACTATAGTACGTACAAATACAATTAAGATGAAAAGTAGGTAATTAATTAATTAAAAACAAAAGTAGGAAAAGAGTGACAGGGTGAGCGTCCGTCATAAATAAGATAATATTTGGATACATTTCCCTTAATTTAACTCGATCGATGGGTTATCCTCCCGGAGAGGAAGAAGAAGACTAGTGATAAGTGAGTCACCGGGCCGGCATAAAACTTTTTAACCTCGAGCAAATTAATCATGGAATTAACTAAAGGGAACAAAAGGCTGGCGATGATGTCTCTGCATGCATTAATTTAATGATGCTGTCTCTTAATTTGTTTCTCGCTATTCGGGAAGAAGAGTCGAAGACCCTCCTCCTTAGTCCTTACCGGAGCTCCACACTGGCCTTGGACGACGGTTGGACGAGAGGCATCATCAGTAAGAAATAATTAGTAGTGGGCGACAGACAGCGAGAAATGGCAGAGAAAAGCAACTAAAGCAACTAAAGCAACTGCACTGCACTGCCCGTTAGCGCGGTGGACCGCCAGTGTCAAAACTTAATTACTTAAAAGAGTCTGTCTTACACACCCCGTGCCCGTGGTGGTGTATACTGACTGTATAGGCCTATCCCAAATTAATTAAGACCCACCCACCATTTGATCATAATTCCTTGTGTTTTTCTTCTCAAATTCAAAACAACAACATTGCTAATTTCCTTGTATTCATTTTTTTCCTTCTCACAATCCAATTAAGACAATGTACGTATTTGGCAGAAATATATATATATATACATATACAGAGTACAGACTCTAAAAAAAAAGAAAAGAAAAGAAAAGAAAGAACTATTAATTTTCTATATTACAATTTCTATTACTCATAAAGCCTGCATCGGGAAGGAGGTTAATTAAAAGATTAATTAAGAGTACCCCAAAAAATAAAATAAAATAAAATAAAATAAAATAAAAGGGAAAAATTAAACCATGCACTGCGCGCGACACACCGCAACCATTAATTTGTCCTTCCTTGTTCATGATGAAGTTGTTAACGATGACGACGAACAAAACAAAGTCCTCCCTCCCTCGATCGCTCCTCGTAGCAGAAGCTTATCGATCGGTGGACATGCATATATAAGCAGTGACAAGAAGAGGATCGCCAATTTGCAATTCGCAATTCGCAATTCGCAATTCGCCATTCGCCATACGCCGGGTGGGTCATCTCTACGACGGGGTTGTTGCAGATCAAAAAAACCTGTGCTTGACAATTAGGAATTCCGTCCAAGGAGGATAATCGCGCGAGCACAGAACAGACCCACAAGCACTCCACAAGAAGACCCCCAAAAAAAAAAAAGAAATGGAAGCGCAGAAGAGGCGTTGGATGGGCGGACCAAACCAGTCGCCACCGCCTGGTCACCGCCGCCTGGTCGTCAGTCACTCAGTCACTCACCGCCAAGCCGAGATGGAGAGCAGAGGGTTTTCGTTCCAGGCGAGAGAAAGAAATCCAGGCCGGGACTCGATCAATGAATAGAGCGAACTGTAATTCCAAAGGAGGATTTTGGCCTGACTAACGGCATAGTGACTGAGCGAAACCGACCCGTATCCGCAACCTTCCATCAAAGCCTGCCATTGCGACTTCTCCTCCAACCTCTCTCGCCTCTTCGCACCTTCTTCCGGACCCACCACCCCCATAATCCGCCTCCCCAACAGTAGCCTCTCCACCTGCACTCGCTCCCTCGACTCTCTCGCCATCGTCGGCTCCAGGGATTCGAACACCGACGAATAGTATCCCAACGCGTTCTTGAAACGATCCACGAAATCCAACCCATTCAAACTCGCTTCGTACTCCCCCAGGGTCACCACCCTGGGATTCAAGGACTTACCCAAACGGAGCACCTTCTCCACCGCTTCCGATGTCTCCGACAACAGATTGTACAACTGAAGCATGAAATTCACCGCAAGCACTTCCTCCTCCTCCACTCGGAAACACGATTCGTCCAACTCCTCGACAGGGGTCAGGATTGGAATGAACTCGAAATCGAGATTGAGCAACTGGGCGAAGTCGCGTAGGCGAGCACCCGTTGCCTTCAATGAACCGCAAGGGGACGGACCCAGAGCCGGAGCAGGAATGCCGGAGATACGGATCTTAGCGGGCTTCCCGGTAGATCGAGTCGCAAGGGCCTGCAAAAGCGCCGCCCACTGAACGCCCTGAACTATACCAAAATCGACTATGTGTATCCGCCCCGCCGTCTCCGTTGCTTCCAGAATCGCTTGGTTTGCGGTGAGATGCGCGAATTTGGAATAGGGGCAGGCATCATTTAGGGCCTTGTAAGACAGAGTAAAATCTTCCGGCGACGACTCGAAGCAAAGAGGGGTCTTGCCCAGGCGGTTGTAGAGCGCTTCGGCAAAGTAAAAACCCACACGCTCCTTTGGATCCCCACGGTCGGAGGTGGACTCCCGGAGACGGACAAGGGTTTTTGCTGCTCGGTCCGGGTCGGAATCGGCGATCCGGGCGCAGTCGAGGAGGGAAGTCAGGAGAGGGGAGTCGTCGTGGGAGTCGGCCTCCGGCGATGAGGCATCTTCTCCCGGTGCGTCCGCCGGAGGCAACCGCAGGGGGGGCGGATTCCCCGGGACTGGGGGCTGACCCCAGGGGAGGGTAAGCGGCGGCGTAGCAGTGGCAGGGGTACAGTGGGGGACGGGGGCGTTACTACTGGGTTGGGCTTCACTGGCTCTGGGGGGGGGCTTGAGGGGTGAAGCCGACGAGGGACTCAGATCGGGAGGGGGGGGGTTGGGCAGTCGAGCAGAAGTTGAAACGAAGGGATCGGCGAGAATGGAGGAGAAATCGCAGCAGCTGTCGGTGGACTCGCCCATCAGAGACTCCATCCACTCGTCGGAGTCGAAAGCGGCAGCGGTAGCGGTGCCGGGGGTTCCCAAATCGGGGAGAGGGAAACCGGCAGGGACGTGGTCGAGGTGGGGGAAGAGAGAAACGGCGGGATCGGTGGCCGCGGGCGGCGGACCACCGAGGTGAAAGGCATCGGCGAAGCCCTGGGCGGCGGCGGCGGTGCCGAATCCAAAGCGATCGTCGGAGGTGGAACGGGCGAAAAAAGGGGGGTTGGAATTAGTGGGCGCCCAAGGGCCTGGAGCGAAGGCAGCGTTTAGTCCAACACCGGCGGAGAGCTGCTGCTGATGCTGCTGCTGTTGTTGTTGCTGCTGCTGCTTCTGTTGGATCACCTGTTGAGCGATCGCCATGAGATTGCCGCTGTCCGCACACATGAACGCCATACTCCCTCCGCCGCCTCCTCCTCGTCTTCCTCGTGTATTTTCTCAACTTTCCAGTCCAGCAAATCTCTCCGTAAGAGAGGAAGCAGCAAGGGTAAGAGTGGGTTGGGGGGGGAGGGGATGTTAGCCTCCGGGGTTTTGAAGCTGCTGAGACGGAATGAGGAAGGAAGCCTGAAATCGAAACGATAATAGCGCTCACATCCCACTTTCCAACAGTACTGTTTGCTCTATTTAGGGAAGCGCACTCTGGGTACACTCTTGCTGTAGACTGTAGTGAGTATTTTCTTCTGCTAGCAGCAGTGGAGCACAGAAGAAGCAACAGAGATGCAGGGAACGGGCGAAAGATGAGGATAGGCCAATGGCGAAGGGAATGAGGGGAAGATGAGAAGAAAGAAGAAAAAGAAAACAGTCGCCACTCGGTCGCCACTCGGTCGCCACTCGGTCTCCTGCCTTCTCTCTTTCAATAAAAATTCAATCAAAACCGATCGATGAAATTGAGTCGATTCAGGGCTGCTACCTCTCTTTCTCTCTCTTCCCTCACGATAAACTCGATTTCAACACCCCCGTCTTTCGAAATCCGGCACTCCCCTCGGATATCGATCCATCGGCGAAAACGGAAAGGAAAAACATCATCAGTCGTGACTCACGGAAGCGTATGTGGACCACCTCTGTGGGACCCAGAAATAACTTATTAACCTTATAATAATCATAAACCAAAAGAAAAAAAATAAAAAATAAAAAATAAAATTAAAAGATCGGGTAGGAAGGCAGGCAATGAGGCACGGCAGCAGTGGGCAGTGGGCAGTGAGTGAGCAGTGGGCAGAAAGAAGAAGGGGGACCCAGGGGAGGGACCGCCCCGGTAAGCAGTGGGGGCCCACCTTCTCTTTCGACCTCTAGGCTTTAGGGGGAGGAATGTGGCCCCACTTCAGTTGTGCGTTTGGGGGCGGAAAATGACCCAGCCCATGAGGCATCAATCACTTTTGGCCACGTCCGTATACGGCGTCTCGTAGCGCGGCTTCGCGATGACATCAGCGGAAGCAGCGCTTTGTAATTCATTTCAAACCTTCCAATCGGTGGTAGTAGGCGGGGTTTATGATTGATCCGACGGTTCGGATCCGCTCCAGGCTGGGCCGGCTTTCCGCTTTTTTTTTTTTTTTTTTTTCTTTTCTTACAAGCGGGCGGTCAAAAGTTTCACATCCGAAAAGGCCAAAAGAGACAGAAAGAAAAAAAAAAGGAGTAGACTTAGTAGTTAGTAGCAAGCAGTCTAGCAGAGTCGAGACTAGTACCGCATCCATCTGCGACTGTGTCATGTGTAATAACTAATAAGTGTTTTTTCAATAAATAATAAATATTGTGGACTTGTTTGTTTGTGACAAGTATTTTAGTTTTTTTTTTTTTTTTTGTAAAAGGGGCGGGTTGAGGTGGGGTAGGCGGTGTCTCTATCAAGTATTATCATCAGCAAGTATGAAGGGATGCAGGAAGGAAGGTGGGGGCCCAGTGGAGTGGGGCTTAACGCGCTCACGCACGCACCAAGGAGATGTCTATTTGGAAAGTGGCAAGTTGCGATCTGGGTTGTAGGCCCCTTTCTTTTTGGACGGCTAATGGGCCCATCTTCGCGGGCCCTGCTCAAGTCATAAAAGGACCGTAGTATTAGTGGTGGACCCTCTCAGATCAATTTCAGGAAGTCGACCCACGAACACCATCACCTTTGCTATATGGTACTCGTACTCCTCCCCCTACTAATTCTCAAGTCCACAGACCCCGCCGAAACCCTCACAAAAGAAAGAAAAAGAAAGAAAAAGAAAGAAAAAGAAAGAGAGAGAGAACAAAAAAACAAAAACAAAAGGAGAGATAGAGAGAGAGAGAGATAAATATTAAATAGAGAAATTAAGAGAGATTGACTTAATTAGTTGGCAAATATGTATGAGATGAGATGGAGTTAATTAGAAGGTGATCCGAGTGTCCCTGCTTGCTATAAGTTATACGATGACCCATTGACTAATGAAAACTCCATCCCACCAAACAAATTAAACCCATGCAATTAAGAATATATTTAACTCTTAATTACTTTTTTCTCTACACGGCCAAAACTGGACCACACGCCCATTCCCGCAATGCACACATCTTCTTCTTCTCTATTTCTGCCTTTTACTCCAATTTTTATTTGGCCTTCACCTACCCTTGTTAATTACCTACAAACATAAATTAAAATAATTAATTAGGTGCTGCGGGAAGGTTTTAGTAATCAAGCGAGCTCAAGAAAATAGAATGAATTGGGGTCGTATATAATCTTACTCCTCATGAATGAATTTACTCCTCATACTTAATTAGTATCCATTTAATTAATAGATTGTCATTTAGAATTAGGTGATGAGTAGTGTTAATTAATTATGATGGAGGGATCCGTTGTTTGACAGACATGCCTGTTAATTAAAATGTAGTCCAGTCTTTCATGCGTGCATGATATCAGCTAATTTATGATCTTATGATTAATCAAATTCTATAATTCATAAATCCTTTTGTTTATTTGTTTTATATACGAGGACCCTGCAGCAGGCTAGGGTACTGGGTTAGGCGTCTGTCACACCATGTTTACAATTATCCTTTAGTCGATATTGTCGATCAGACAATATTTATAATATATTTTATATACGATCACGATCACGATTCAAAATATCTTAACAGTAGTAGTAGTAGTAGTAGTAGTAGTAGTAGTATAGGATCTACAGAAACGAGTCATGACTCGCCGCTCTGTGTCTAAGAAATTTACCACATCGCATGATCACCTCCTATACTACTACAAAGAGGTGTGCTTCTTTTGGAGTAGAATTATCCACATAATTAAATTATTTGATACATCCAATTACCTTGGAGAATTTACATTTTCTACATTGGTGATAAAAGAACTCATCTCAGGGGTAAAATTATAAACTAAAAAAATTATTGATTATTGTAAAATATAGATATTTTGATTCCCTCAGTTGGTTTTATAAATAACTATATTCTAAATTGAATATATAAAATATATTTTACAAAATATTTTGTTAAAACACAATAAGAATTGGGCCTTTTCAAACTGGGTATTTAGGGAAGTCCCAAAGAGTTTGAGTTTGATTAGAAAGTCTAAATAAAAGGACCAATCTTCATCAGAGTCTATTTGGTTGAAGAGAGTGATGCAGAGGGAGTGAGATGCAGAGTGTGTGTATATACTGTTAGGACCAAATTAAGTGGTCTTCTTTTTGGCATAAGGACGTTGTTGTAGGAAAGGAAAAATAAAAACAGTCTATGTCTTTATTTAGACATGGAATGTGTCATGATAGACACAAGTAGATAGTGACCTTGAGATAAGGGTCATAGTGGAGCTTATTGAGGATCCTAAACTTGGTCTTTTTTCTACTATAAAAGGAAAACGTTATGATCAACAAAGTGAACAAGCAACGACTGAAAGAAAGGAGTAGAGTGAAAAGAGAGAGATCTGCAGGATCGTCTCTAAAGTCACGAGTGAAGTACGCTGCGAAGCTCTCTGGAGGAGAGCAA
Source organism: Aristolochia fimbriata (assembly GCA_019845555.1). Taxonomy (NCBI): domain Eukaryota; kingdom Viridiplantae; phylum Streptophyta; class Magnoliopsida; order Piperales; family Aristolochiaceae; genus Aristolochia; species Aristolochia fimbriata. The sequence goes on along the minus strand of CM034084.1, from coordinate 22,303,423 downwards.
CAACCAGGGGGGAGCCTTGGTAGGGTCAAAGAGATCATAGATGTTCTCTTCCACTCACGTGTGTTGAGTCGATTATCTATCGTTGTAAGTTTATAGTTTGCTTTTGTTGAAAAGTCTACTGTTGTAATATTGTCTTACAAGCATAAATAAGATTCCTTGATAGGGATTGTACGCCCCGTAATACAAAGGTGTGTTTCTCTGTATTTCGTCAAATTCATATGTATGTCCATTTCTTATATTTCTGTTTGTTTATTGTTCCCGATTCTAAGTGTTGGAGTCGCCTCGATGTCTTAACACCTATATATTATAACACTAGACAAGAAACGAGACCAACAAGTGGTATCAGAGTCATACTTTATTTGTCTATAGAGTAATCCACGATCTAGTAATGGAGCCTTAGAAGGAAGTCGTGCAAGCAGTCAAGCCACCCATTCTGGATGGCACAAATTTTCTATATTGGAAAACTCGAATGAGGGCATTTATCAAAGGTCTAGATGAAAAAGCCTGGAAGTTTGTCCTAACCGGCTGGACACCACCAATGTTGCTGGCGACACATCAATCAAAGCAGAAGTTGATTGGACTGCTGTAGAAGAAAAATTTCCTATCAGAATGCAAAGGCACTCAATGCCATCTTTTATGGAGTCGATCAAGAACGATTTAAACTGATTTCTACCTGTGAGTCGGCCAAAGATGCGTGGAAAATTCTGTCTACCACGTATGAAGGGACTGTCGGAGTTCGCTTGTCGAAACTCCAACTGCTCAACCACAAATTTAAAAATCTGCAAATGGAAGAAGACGTGACAATTGCAGAATATGATGCTCGTATTCGTGATATCACGAATGAGAGATTCACACTTGGAAGGAAAATCCCTGAAGCTGAACAAGTTCAGAAGGTCCTTCGTTCATTGGCTGAAAAATTTGCAGTCAAGGTTGCAGCTATAGAAGAATGCAAAGATTTGGATACATTGAAATATGATGATCTGCAGGGATCCTTAAGATCCTATTAAATGAATATTGAAGCCAAGAATAAACGAAAAGAAAAAGGAGAAGTCATCATTGCACTTCAGGTGTCAAATAAGGCGAGTGTTACAACACCTTCAACCTCGATTACTAAAGCAGAACTTGAAGAGAAAATAGCTCTTCTCACCAGAGGGTTCAACAAGGCCTTCAAAAGTTTTGGTAAGAGAAATAATTGTGGCTATACTAACAGATCTTGTGATTATACTCCTGCAAAGGATGATTCAACCCTGAAGAAGAGAGGAATCCAATGCCATGAATGTGACGAATTTGGACATGTTCGATCTGAATGTCTAAGTGGAAGGAAAAATTCTTATGCCATAAGCTTGAGCGATGATGACTCGGAGGTCAGTAGCTCAGACGGAGATGAGCTGATTAGCCATTATGCTGCTCTTACTTCTAAGATCACTCGACCAAGTGTTACAACACTTGTTGATGACTGTGACACTGAGTCAGACGATGACATGAATGAAGAAGCTCTGGAAGGTATGTATAAAAAATGCTTGAAAGTTGGGTTGATGTATGCAGGATGAATGCAGACCTGCGTAACCAAATTTCAGTCTTGAAAACTGAAAAATCCACATTGGAGGCAACTTTCTCTGAGTTGAATGCACAATTGCTGATTGCTCAAGTCACAGCAAAACGACTACTACAAGGGAAAGCCAGTGGGGACATTACCGAAATAGGGTTTGATTTAGGTATGACCAAGTCTCTCGATCGAACCGGAATAGGGTTTCATTCAGGTATGACCAAGTCTTTCAATCCTTTTGGTAAAGAAAAATTTATTACTTTCAAACATTGGAAACCGTTATGTTTTTGTTGTGGTATTACTGGTCACATCCGACCCAAATGCTACAAGCTCCAGAATGAATTGAGACATTTGAGACAGAGAGATAAGTGCAAAAAACCAGTCCAAAGTCAGAGAAAATCAAAGATGAAATATGTATGGGTGAAGAAGGGGCTGGTGAGTCACTTTGATTCTCATGATTCTGATTGTTATTATAATATGTCGCGCAAAATGAGGTGTTGCAACACCATCGGTGGTGGCCTTAAGACAAGGCACCAGAAGTTGGAGGGCTTTAGTAACTATCTGCATAAATGACACAAAAAGGTAGGTCCACCTACCTATAAAAGTCTGCCAAGTTTGATGAACTACTGTGCAATCAAAAGGTTCTCTACTCTTGAAGATTCAAAGAACAGTCTCTACGAGTATTGTAAGCAAGGAAGCCTTGAATGTGTGAACTCGTTGGGAGTCTGTGTCCTACCATTAGTCTAAAACATTTACAAAAAGGGGGTGTATGCACAGTGTATGTACGCTAATGTTTGTTCATGTTGCAGGGATGAAAATGTCCTTTTACTCTTTATTGGCATATTCTTTGCCATCAAGGGAGAGAAATTACTTTAATTTTTATGCCTAAAGCATGATATAATTGATAATTAAGGAGGTTGGAGCTGATATTTTGATGGATGATCATGATATTATATTTTTGGTTGATCATGAACTTAGTGAATGATGATCTTGTATGGATATCATATTGCATAAAAGTGTTATGGTTTATTATCTGTAGATCATGTCTGATTGACAGCTATTTCTGTAAGAACTAAGATATTTGACTGGAATACGGTTTGTTTCTTTTGATATGTTTATGTGGCTAGGTCATGTGTTATAACACCATGACTACTTCAACACCTCTTGGGGAGATCAATTGGTGTGATGCCAAAAAGATGCCCAAGGGGGAGATTGTTAGGACCAAATTAAGTGGTCCTCTTTTTGGCATTAGACGTGGTTGTAGGAAAGAAAAAATAGAAACAGTCTATGTCTTTATTTAGACATGGAATGTGTCATGATGGACACATAGATAGTGACCTTGAGATAAGGGTCATAGTGGACCTTATTGAGGAGCCTAAACTTGGTCTTTTCTCTACTATAAAAGAAAAACGCTATGATCAATAAAGTGAACAAGCAACGACTGAGAGAAAGGAGTAGAGTGAAAAGAGAGAGATCTGCAGTATCGTCTCTAAAGTCACGAGTGAAGTACGCTGCGAAGCTCTCTGGAGGAGAGCAACAACCAAGGGGGAGCCTTGGTAGGGTCAAGGAGATCAGAGACGTTCTCTTCCACTCACGTGTGTGTTGAGTGGATTATCTATCGTTGTAACTTTATAGTTTGCTTTTGTTGAAAAGTCTACTGTTGTAATATTGTCTTACAAGCATAAATAAGATTCCTTGATAGGGATTGTACACCCCGTATTACAGAGGTGTGTTTCTCTGTATTCTGTATTTCGTCAAATTCATATGTACGTCCACTTCTTATATTTTTGTTTGTTTGCTGTTCCCGATTCCAAGTGTTGGAGTCGCCTCGGTGTTGTAACACCTATATATTAGAACACCAGACAATAAACGGGACCAACGTTAAGAAGTTTCGTCATACGATATATTATGAAAGCAGTGATCTTCGTAAGCAAATTAATAAGCAATTTTAGCCGTGCAACCGATGAAGTGAAGGTTCTGAAGCTGAGAAAGGTAATGCAAATTAATTAACAACTTGACTCTCATTTCACTGCATGCATGCGATCTGCCACTCTACTACGTGCGTACGGTACAAAAAACGGTGACTAGTACTGTAGAAATTAAGTGATCGATGCAAAGAGGAGCTAAATTAACAGGAAAAATCATTGTCGATACCGTTCTAATTTCCGCCATGAGTTTTAAGCTGCGTGTGATCTTACCACCAACTGTACGGCATGCATCCTCCTCGCCATCTTCTGCTCCATCCCTTTCGACAGGTCGAACAGTAATCGACGTTAATTTCCTAGAAAAAAACAATTAATCGATCGGCTGTCCATCTGTCTCTTTGACAAATTAATACGACCTTGCCCAGTTACTTGATGAAATTAACCCAGAGTCAGCCTCCGGCAATTTGAATCATGAAATGCTAGTCGGAATAAAAGCAAATAAAAAATAAAAAAAATAGAAAAAGAAGGGGAAGGAGGGAGATAGACCAGAGAGAGAGAGTGAAAGAGAAGAGAGATCAAAAAGAGTGAAAGAGAGACAGAGAGAAAGAGGCTTGGAAGAGAAGAGAGGAAATTACAGAGAAGAGAGGTTGCTTAGATTAGAATTGAAGTCAGGAGGTAATGGTATGGATGTCTGCTCCTCATCCTACCTCATGTAATGGCAAGAAGAGAGCTAACGTTAGCGTCAAACTTCCACAAGCATTTGTCTGTCATATCAGAACCATCATATTCCTCAAGACCGTCGCCACGACTTCTCACCTTACTTCCCTACGAAAGCTCCACTTCAACAATGCTCTCCTCTCCTCCTTTCGGCTTTCAGTCCTCTTTTACTTTTCTAGCCAAATACAAACACCTCATAATCTCCTGTTTCAATCACCTAACCCCCCCACTGCGCACAGAAAGGAAAAGAAAAGGCTCTCCCCAATTAAAACAGAAGATCCTCGAGGTAAGCAGCTCGCCTAGGCTTGCTTCCATGTCTATACACGGACGATAACAGCGAGAACTGCAAACATATCTACGAGACGGCCATGGCCAAGAAATCGGAATTTGCGCAGAAATTGCTGGACGACCTCCGGCTCCGGAAGCAGAAAATGGCTGCCACTTCTCCTTCAGGTGACATGCACCCTTCAAACCCGTTTTCTTTCCATCTCATGATGTCCTCATATAAATCCATCTACCAAAGTTGCAGTGGATATGAATGTTTAGCCTCATATTCTTCCAGAAAACAGATCCCCGGCCGGCCCACTGATTCTCTCCTAATAGCAAACCTGTTTGTGCAGCAAATGCAGATATATATTAAGGACTAATCACTTGTGCGTCTGCTCCTCCGCGCAGACGCTATAAGCTGCTCCCGTAGTTATGATAAAACTTTGTTAAAAGAATCCTGATTTCTGATATACTAGTACAATATATGCCTTTGCCTCCCGCCATGCCTCACGTCCGAAACCCCCTAGATTAATAATTCATTGTTAGCCGTTGTCTCCAAAAGCTTCATGAAAAACTCAGGCTACCTTGGGTCCCATAACAAATTACTCGTCTCCAAAATCCCACCGTAATTCGATCAACCAGGCAAGGACAGCTTTTACTGCAAAAAAGAGAACTGATTTTTATTTTTATTTTTATGTATTTTTCCCCAATGATCTGACCATTGTTCAATTTCACTACTTCGAGTAGAGTGGCTCAATCGATGAAAGTACACTAAACCATAGAACAGTAATTTACATTGTGATGTCAACTCATGATTCAGATTCAAGGCAATACATTCGAAGACCTTACCGAGGACCCAGAGACGATAGAATCAGTGTCACTGTAAGAGATAGCCTCTCACCTTATACATTTTCCAGAAGAATAATTGAATAAAATCTGTTAGATCACTTGGATTATTTCCTCTGCAGAATGGACGCCATGACAAAGCGGAGCTTTTCCACCAGAGACCATTTCTCATGGACCAAGTTTCAAATGAGATTGTTTTATCACAAGGCGGCTCCCAGGGCTCCAAACATACAATAGATATGCATGTCGCACTTGCGTTTGCACTTGAAAACTATGGGAAACTGGGAACATTGGAAGTTCATGGGAATCATTCAGATAGGAAGCTGCTTGACATTAGACCAATGACACACAATAACTTCATTCTTTCGGATAAAAGTCATCTAGTGCTCCCTGGTGGACTCCCTGCTCTTTCTCACCTGCAAATCAACGAAATCTCTAGAGGCGCACAGAAGCTTCATCAGATCCTCAAGGTCTGCTCTAAGGGGCTTAATTATGATCGATACTCTATAGACATGGGGAGGGAGCTGCTGAAAGGAGCTATGGACTTGGAGGAATCTCTTAGAATGCTTGTCAACTTGCAAGAAGCTTCGGAATGCAGTGTCCACTCACAGCAGAAGAAAATCCAGTTGCTTGAAGAAGATGAGGAGGATGACACACAAGATCAGGTGAAAGCAAAGAGGCTGTTAGACAAACCTAGATTTTCATTTGATAGGCCTTCTACTAAACCTCTTGGAAGTGGTGCCCATGAGCAAAAGCTGCTTGGCTCATCTGCCCCTCAAGCAAGTCCATTGAATCAGCAGAAAAAACCCAGTATATTTGGAAGTAATACCTCAAATTTTCTCTCGCATAGGCGCACACGAAGTTGTGATTGGAATTCACAACCAGATCACACAATTATAGGAACTACAAAGGATTTTAGTTCTGAAAAGTTTCCAACCTCTCCCGGCTTACCTACCTCAGCTTCCGGGAACAAGTTCTCAGAACAAAAGCCTTTGGGTCCTAAAATGGGGAAGCGGAGAATACCCAATGTCATTGCAAAGCTCATGGGTCTTGAAGAGCTCCCTCCTTGCCATGAGCCAAAGACCAATGGGGCACACAAAGTTGCAAAGGAAGGAGCAGAACTGATACAGAAAAGCAAGAAAAGGTTGCAGCTCACCAGCACAAAAGGTACCAATTCAATGAGGGCACATTCGGAGAGCCTCGATCCTCTGCAGATAAGGGTTTTGCAAACAAACAAAAGGAGAGGAAGTCAGGACTCCCCTACTGGTACTGCCATTGGTGAAGAGAAATGGCAATCACATGGACAAGAAAACACAGAGCACATGATACCATTAACGAAGGCAGAAAAAGAAATGTGTCTACTTCATCAGCTTGAGCCAGTGCCAAAAACAAACAAACTGGAAGCAACTCCATGTGCTCCCATTTCAAAGGTGTCAGGCGAAAGAAAACTAAACACAAATGAACAAAAGGAGACAGAGAAAAAGGTTCCTCTATCAAACGAGGATTCATACAAAGTATCCAACATGGTCTCTACTCAGCTTTATTTTTGCCAAACCAAAGAACTAAGCCTCACAAAGCGAGATGGAGAAATCAATCAGCTGAATCAACGTCTAACAGAAAAGCAAAGCACAGGAAAAGGGGACCATAAGGCACAAGATGCTGTAGTATCAACTTTTGAATTAAATCCAAAAGGGCAGGCCTTTTCAAGATCTAACTCAAGACAAGCTCTGGACGGTCAAGAACCTAGAAGAAACAGGATTCAATTCCAGAAAGAGCTGAAAGTTTCCAAGCATCAAAATACCATGCACACTAAATATGAGGGAACATACAACAGTCAATACTCGGAGCCATCTGTCCAACAAAAATTGCATCTTCACAATGACAAGCACATGGCGATGGGAGATCGACCTGAGAAAATCAAGCAAAGAGTAAGGGAGGGAAGGAAGAGTGAGATTTTGAAGAACACCCTAAAACATGTTCAGAAAATGAATCCAGAAAAGAGGTCACCATACCCCAACCGAAGAAGTTCAAAAGAGAACATTATTGTGCCACAAAACAAGGAAGGCAGAAATTCACCCAGTGTTCTATATCACACAGAACAATTATCAAATGGGAGCTTGGAGGAACAAAAATACGATTATTCAAATGAGAGGGAAAATCTAGTAGGTATAATTTCTCCTACCACTAATCCTACTTCTCCCACCTTCATCATGTATCATGAAGGCACTCCACCAGAGAGAATCCAAGATAACAGAGTAACATCAAAAATTGTGGACCCAGGAAAAATTAATGAATCATGTGCAAAACAAGCTGGAAATCATGCTACATGTTATGAAACCAGAGAAGGAACATCACTTGTACAGAAGCTGATGCAAAGAAAGCAAGAGAGCACCCAGGCAAAAGAAGCAGCACCTGGCATTCAAATGGCAAAAGGTATGGAAGAACAAGTGCAGAAGCAATCTCTGCTAAGCTCCTGTTCGAGTAATTCTACAATTGCTAATGGCAGAGCACCACGAGAGAGAGTAATAACAACAGATATCAAAGTAAGTAGCTTTTACCTTTGTATGGTAACTTAAATATGCATCCCGTATAACTCTTTCCATAGAAAGCCTCATAAATCCACCCCTTACCTTTGTAAGGTTACTTAAATATGCATCTCGTATTACTCTTTCCGTTAAAAGCCTCATAACTCCACCCCTAACTGTGATGAGAAGTAACTGATCTTTATACGTGATTTATGAAATACAGAAAACATGAAAAACTGAGAATGTGAAAGTTTTACCATAGATAAACTGTTGATCCCTCTAAGTTCCCTCCCATTGTGCGTACTCAGGACAAAGACAGTGAAGTTGTTGCAGTTCAGCAATTGTCAGTACCCCTTGTTGGGGATCAAACTGTACCAGCTTCCAGCCACAAAGACATTCAATCTGAAGGTATCTCACTCTTCTTATGGTTAATATTAACATTGCCCACAAAGCGTCGCTAGTTGAGTAAGACCACTGTATAAAGTAATAGTAGTTTATGCAGTAACATCCTATAAGATACTCAGTTTTCTTCCCTCTGCTCCAGCCCTTGAAAATTTTGGTTCTCATTTTTATACTGATGATTGGATTGTTCTATATAAGACCTTAGAGTCAAAAAGTTAAAATACAGGAAAGATGAATAATATTTTTTTACTGCAGCAACTCTCACTGGCGCAACTCTCAGTGGCCAGAATATAAATGGTGGATTCATCCGCCCACAACGCCAGAATCAAACATTCAGCAAATCATTCAAACAAGGAACATTCACAGAACAGGAAAGCAATCTTAAGCAGATGCTGATAACAAGCCAACACTTTCTCACTGCTGCAGTGGCATTTTTCAAGCTCCACATTCCCATAAGCATTCTCCATGCCAGCTGCCATAGAGATGAAAAGAGAGAAAGCAAACTAGTGCTCGATTGTGCATACGAGATAATGAAGAGAAAAGGTAGGAGAAAAGAACTGGTATTCCATCCATCAGTTACAATGCCAATTGTATCCATGAAAATCAAAAGCTTAGATGATTTGGTTAAGGAATTGAACAGAGACCTTGCTCATTTACAAGGACACAGGGAACCTCAGGGTGATGATTATGATGCTGCAAGATACCTACATAAAATACTTGACAGAGAAATCAAAGATACAAATCCAGATGCCAATTGCATGTGGGAATTTGGATGGAACTGCAGAATGTTTGCATATATAGAGAAAGAAGAGGTCATTAGGGATGTTGAGAAACATTTATTCAATAGACTGATTGATGAAATCATCGGAGACCATTTTCAGATAAGTACAACCAAAACTTAGGCTTATACAAGCTCCACAGTGCATCAATTGTCCATTTGTAGGAGTTCACAATGTTTAACAGGGAGTTTCATGGTTTGAGGTGTCTATTAGACAATTTATGAGTGAATGAGGTACTCTATTTTCTTATTTTTTTATTTAATTTTTCTCCCTTGAAATGGTCAAAATGGATGTAAAAGTTTATCACGACATGTACTTGTGACTCTATGGTAGTTGCAGTGAAAGTCTTGAACTTATTTGAGCCTTTTGTTCTCACTATTAAGAATCAAGAATCATCCAGGGGGTTGCTTTACACCTGAAAAATGTCACAAAGACAATGAGTCGTCTCCATAAATAGTGAGAACAGAAAACCACTGATGCCAGAGCTGAGAGGACAGAAAATCATTTGTATGTCCGCCAAAATTGCAAAATAACTAATGGGGATAGAAAGAACTTAATCCACACTATCATCTTCTACTGTCTCTTGCAGTAGTACCCATTCCCTAGCAAGTTTTATACCTCAAATGATATTCTTCAGTGATTTGATAATCTTAATATCTCCTCAAGTAAAGAAGTGCTTTTGCAGGAGTAGTTGAAATTGATCATTTGTTGTACCTAGGGTCACATACCAACCATAGACCCTGTTCAATAAGTGGAATGCATTAGCTGTCCGCTCTCCGGTAAGGGTCGGAGAAGCGCAATCACTCATTCAACCAGCATGCTTAAGACCAAACCAAAGAGTCGGGCAGAAAAGGGGGAGGGTTCGCACATATATCTACGATGAAGCTGAGCTGTGCCATTGTCTTGTATTACAAAACAAAAGAAAGCAAAGCCCGTTAACCAAAAAGAGTTGTGAAATAGCTACCTTGAGAAGGTACCTCCGGATCGTACCTTCGTACCTTCCTGCATTGAAGCTGCATTGGCATCCAAGTGGGTGAGAGGGGTTCCTATTTTCTAGGAAAACATTCTCCCTTTCTTTACCGAAAACTCTCCGGAAACAGATTAATGAACCCCCTGGTTTTGTCTTCCCAAATTCTCAGCGGGAGGGCACCTAAGAATTTAGCATAAAAATCTCTTCCATTCCTCAACTTGGCGAAGCTTTCTGTACAGAGGAAGACCATCGACAGATACTAACAGATTTTTAATTTACATTCGTATTTTCCAGTCAATCTATCAATACAATGAATAAAATAGATGAAATCAAGCTGGTAATGTTAGAATAAATAGCAGTGAAATTATATTGCCTTCCTTCAACAAATAGATGTAGGTCTAAACACCAGTAACAAGCAAACGCATTTAACATTTCTGTTTCCTGGACGAAAAACTTATAATATTGATACATGAAAACCCCTAATTACGTGCTGCATACCCATAGGGGCATGGTGGAAGTTTCATAGCTAGCGTCAAAGCTTGCAATCAAATAGCAATCAGACTAGCAATGAGAAAATCAGCAAACACCAGATCGTCGGTGCGTAATGAGAGGTCTACATGAATATAACTGTCGAACTGTTATGCTTGATGAAACAACAATCATAATAATGCATTATCCTCGAAAGCAGAGAGAATTTCAGGAGAGTGTTACAACTCAGAAATCAATCAGCACAACAACGAAGAGATGAGCACCTTTGGACCTGTTTGGCCAAATATGGTGTTACGACTGTAAGATCTCACCACCATGTGTAATGCGTACCGGCTTCCAATGGCGTAACCCCCGACCTGCTCTTCCATTAGCATTTTGGATAGTTAATTCAAATGAAAGATGTGATGCCGGAACAGTTGAATACAAGAAATCGAAGCTTTCTGTAAAAAGAAATCGGGAAAGAGAGGTCATCAGTAAAAATAGTAGCGGCCCGGAATAAGAAAAAAGAGTAGCGGCCTGGAGAGCTCTATCGTTTCCGTCGTAAAAAGGCTTTGCCGAATTGAGGAATGGAAAAATTTTAGCGGGAAGTTCTTCCATGGTTCTACTACTGAAGAAAAATTACGAAGAAAAATTACGAAGAAAAATTAAAAGCAAATGCTATTGTAGTTTGTAAGATAATAAAAAAATATATCGAAGTAATACGAAATACATTATAAACAAGACTAGAGTAAGGGATTATGAAGAACAATTTTAAAAATAATTATACTAAAAATATGAAAAAATATTTTACACAAAAGGGGAATATGACGAAATTTTTCAGTAAAAGGTTATAATAAGGGAATTAAAAAAATAAAAAGAGGGTTATAATAAAGGAAAATGAAGATAAAGTTCAACCAAAATCAATACAAAAGGAATATTAAGAGAAAAATTGAAAAAAAATATAAAAATAAAATATGAAGAAAAATTTCAACCGAAAGCAATCTTATCAGACCCGACCCGGACCCGTAAAAGGGACTTGTAAGTCGGGTCAAAACGGATCAACCACGTAATAAAACCTAAGGTCTGCAGTCTTCACCCCCGAACTATCTATGATATATATAGCGCTCCTTAAGCCCGACCACGACAAGGTATGTAATCCTTTTACTCTTCCTCTCTTCTCTTCTTCTCTCCCTCTTCTTCTCTCACTCTTCTTCTCTCCTCTTCTTTTCTCTCCCCTTCTTTTATCTCCCCCTTTCTCTTTCTTATTCTCTTTCTTCTTCCTTAATTTTCTTCCTCTCCTTTTTTTCTTCTCTCCCTTTCTCTTTTTTTTTTTTTCCCTCTTCCTTTCATTTATTTCTTCTCTCCATCTTCTCTTTTTTCTTCCTTTTCTTCCTCTCGTTTTTTTCTTCTCTCCCTGTTCTTCTCTTTCTTCTTCCCTCCCTCCCCTGTTTTCCTCACTGACCGAAAGTTATAATTAAGTGAATATGGCTAAAAACTTTGAAAGAAACCTTCAGTAGAAAAATATGAAGTTTAACCGGAGGGTCATAGTGAGAGAATACAAAGAAAAATATGAAAAGAAGGTTTTTGGGGCAAGTATGAAAAGTTTCAAAAGCCTAAAGTAGGGGAATATAAAGAAAACTCAAAACACTGAGGAATATGAATAAAAAATTCAGAACTGAAGGTTAGTTCGGATATATCAAGAAATATTTGAAGGAATGTTATTCCAAGAGAATATGGGAAAAAAATTGACAAAAGGTTATAGTAAGAAAATATCGAGAATATTTTCAATAAAAGAAAGGTTGAATATGAAAAAAGTTTTGATTGAGGGTTATAGTAAACGAATATGACGAGTAAGTTCAACGAAAATCTAATAATAAGGCAACATGAAAAAAATTAAGAGGAGATGATAGAAGGGAATATTCGAAAAAAAAATCGAAAAATTCGAAAAGAAACCTATAGTATAAATATATAATTTTTCAGGAAATAAACAAAGTAAAGTGATCTGAAGATTTTTTTTTTTTTTTTTGTTAAAAAAAGTCATAGTAAAGAAATATAAAGGAGAAACTTGAATGATATATAAAATGTTATAATCTGAGAATATGAAGAAAAAATTTGAATGAAGGCGATATTATTGTAATATAGAGTAAAACATTGATAAAAAGAAAATATAGCTAAATTATGGTAGAAGGTTATAGGGAGGGAATTATGATTAAAATTTTTGTTAGGATACTATATATAAATATTAAGAGGCCAGGTGTTGATGGACAGCGATTGGATAGACGAATTGGTGAAATCATTCGAGACTGATTTACATACAAGTACAAGTTAGGCTTATATTATAAGCTCGATCGAGGGGAGGAAGATCATGGAAAGGAATATTCAATAATGTACATGAAGAGAAGATGAGGGTGATGATGCTTTAATTTCATTGGATCGAGTAGCAGGTACGAATCTGCTCTGATATATATATGATCTATGTAAAATATGATGTTGTCGTTGTTGTGGGCGGAGGCGGAGGCGGCGGTTGGAGTTTGATGGGGAGGCGTTTGGGGAAGTCGACGAAGGGGAAAACGAAGGGCTCGTCTGCTTCCGCCAATTCCCACCTGTAATTCAACGTAAGGTGGTGAAGAAACACCGCCATTTCCAGCTTCGCCAGCTCCGACCCCGCACAAAGACGTGGACCACCCCCGAACGGCATAAAGCAGCTTCCACTGCTGCTGCTGCTGCTGCTGCTGCAACCTCTGATCCCTTTCTACATGATTTAATTAATTAATTAATTAATTACACAGTCAATATATATCATTTATGATCAACGCACACACACTATATATACGTACAGCAAATTAATAATCCTATCGCTACTACATATCTAGAGAGAAAAGAGGGAGCAAAAAACAAAGAAAAAAGGAAAAAACATGCATGCACGTGCATGTGAACCCACATGGCTTTCAATCATCTGCTACTGCCAACCCATTACTTCTGGCTTTCATGTCCCGTCCGATCGATCACAGATCACAAGTTAACTCTACAACTATAAAACTACAAACAAAAAGGAAAAAACAGGAAACAAGACGCGGAGGGACACTGTTTTTATATTTAATTAAACGGATCTTCAATTCAATCCACCGCCAGCAAAGATATATATACATATATCCAACTTATCTTCATTTAATTTATTTCTCAAATATAAAAACTATGTTAATAATTAAAAAGACATAAATTAATTTAAAATAGATGGAAATCTCAATAATTACTTTCTAATAATGAATTAATTAATTAATTACCTGCCATCTCCAGGGATCGAATCGTTGCGGCTCTTCGTATAGCGACGGATCCAAATGAACAGATGTAAACACCGGAAGAACTTTCCAACCCGAAGGAATCTCGTAATCTGGTATATATATATATATATATATATATTAAGAGCAAGCAGCTAGCTGATCCGTTATATATACAACAACATATATCCCAAAGGATTAAGATACGATACATTCGATCTGCTCCTATTAATAATATATATATATATAAATACGTTAGATGTACCTCCGAATCGAATATCTTTAATAGCTTTTCGATGTACGAATCTAACGACGTTGCCGAGTCTGAGTGTCTCGTTGATGACCTGCAAAAGGAAAGGAAACAATATTAATTAATTGTAGTCCTAATTAGTCGTAATTAATTAATTAATTAATTAATAAAGATGGTGGTAATTTATAAGCTAGCGTTTAAAAAAGAAAAAGGAAAGCGGAAAGCGTATAGTAGGTACGCATTGGGTGAAGTCCATTTGCTTGTAGTCATCCCAACAGAGCGCCGTCTCGTCTCCCCTCTCCTTCTTCCTTTTTGCAATTCGAAAGTGCTCCTCCTGATGATCATTAAACATTAATATTTAATTTGATCATGAGTAGTACTCTACTGCTGCATATATGGTATGGTGATCCACCTGATGAATGAACCCTTTTGCTTATATATAATTGACTTAATTAATTAATGTGATATATTTACGTAACTAGGAAGGTCGGTAGGTAGGTAGGTTGGTATAGCTATATAGGTGTATACGTACCCTTAGGTGGTGGAGTGCCTGGGAAGAGGCTTGGAGGAAGTAGATGGCGAGAGCGATGGCTACGGAGGAGGTCTCGTGGCCAGCAAAGAGTAAACTGAGTATGAGATCAAGAATCTGTTCGTTGGAGAGATCCGAGTGCTTGAGAACCCATCCCAGAAGATCATCATCCTCCACTTTCCTCCGGTCGCCATTCGACGACTCCACTCTCTCTTCCATTTTCCGCTCGATAAATTTCAGAATGCTCGATCTCGACTATATATATATATATATATATATATAATCAATTAATTAATTTGATCACCTCATCACTTATAATCTACTAACAAAAATTAAAGAACTAAAATTACTAATTAAACAGAAAAACAACTGACGAATAATATATATTAATTGATCCCAGCTCTATACCTAGCTATCACATGAGAATATGACAAGGATTTTGTTGCTGGCGGAAACACTGGTTATATATATATATATATATATATATATATATATAAACTACCAAAGTTAAGAATATATAAAACAAAAAATTGATAATTAATTAATAGAGAACGTACTAATCCTTCCTCCACTAATGAACTAGCTGGCTAGTTATATATCTATGAGATCCAAGAAATAAGTTTAATCGACACATATGTGACTGAGTGAAGCGCGTACCTGTAAAGCTTTCCTGTAGGCCGTGCCAGGCAAATTAAAAGGAGGAGACACCACACCTTTCATGAAGGTGATGTACTCCTTTTTCAGTTTCTCGGTTTCAGGCCTCCCGGGGTCCATGCTCATGATATGTTTCGCCATGAAATTGAATGTGAACTGCACGGATCGAGTTTAAAGAATAAATTAAGAAAATGAAAAGAAAAAGGGAAATTAATTTAAGGAAATTAAATATAATTAATTAAATAAGTAGCTGATTAACTGCTAATTAATAATAATAAAAAAAGGTACGTAGGTATATAGTTTAATTATCAATGTATAATTGTATATACCTTCTTTGCTTCTTCTTGAGCGTAGACGAGTGAGTTGTTGTTCCAAGAGGATAGAACGAGAAGAGTATGTTTCTCTACTTCTGGCAACAAATGGGTGCGAAGCCTGGCGTTGCTCATGAAGTTGAGAGATATGGTCCTCATGTCGCGATGCATGTCGCCGACCAAAACCAACATGGACCATTTCCCCAGAATCCCGCCGATGCTCCTCGGGTAGCTACACTCGAACAGTCTCCCTTCGTTCTGCAGTATAAACCGATTCAACCCCGCATCCGCCGATATAATCGTCCGCTCCCCGAACAAATTCGACCTGTAGATCTTCCCGTACCTGTAAAAAAAAAAAGAAAAAATTATTTAATTTTATTTAATTTATTTCCATTATTATTATTATTATTATTATTATTATTGCCAATATTTAAAGTATCAATCGATCGATCGATCGGTCGAGTCGATGACTCGATGGGGTACATAGATAAATATGAACATATACAATATTTAAACATGTTAAGTTTTCTAAATGAAGAGATATATTATAAATTGTTAATTTCTCATGAGCTGTCGGTGACCATTAATAATATATATATAATTTGGCGGCAAGTTAAATGATGATAATGAATAGAATTATTAATTACCTGGACACATGCTCCTTCATAAAATCACCCACGGTCATGGCGGAATGAGGCTTCAGATAAGGAATCGTCTCTCCCAGGAAGGGCCATCCCATGTTTCCCGGAGGAAGTCTGCGGCGCCGACCTGTTTTCTTCCTCTGGTACTGGAAACACCAGATCACGAAGAAGAAGTAGAAGAAGGCCGCCGCAACCAGAGGGGAAAGCAGCAGCAGCAGCAGCAGGTGAGGAACCTCCTCGATTCCGCTAGACATAATATTAATCACACACGCAACACCAGAAAAAAACTCGATCGATCGCGTACCGCTACTCCGCTTATATATGTATATATATATATATATATATATATATATATATATGTGTGCTCCCTTTTTCTATTTCTTTTCCCGAGAGCAGAGCACGGAATTCCCAGTGAAAAAGGGGTCGAGTACTAGTGGCCGCCTAGCCAGCTACTCTGTAATATCTTGCTGATCTCGATCGCCTCTTCTGGCCTCTGCTGGAATGGAGAGAAGAACGAAATGAATGATTGGAACTTTGGAAGACAAAGAGATCGACTGTACTGAAGAGGCTCTGGATCGAGAATGCTAACCGGGTTTTAAAGACTTCCTTTTCCACTCGGGAGTCGGGACGACACTGACACTTGAAAACCAAACCACACAAAAAAAAAAAAAAAAAATAAATAAATAAATAAATAAATAAAGAAGAAAAAAAAAGGAAAAAGAAAAAGCCCTTCTTTGTCCGCTGCAATTACAGTCTGTGGATCACCGTACCGGCCACTACTACTACTACGTAGCTACTAATTCCTCTGCTTGAGGAGAGTTGGAACTCGGAAGGGTAAATAACTAAATAGACGCTGCGGGTGCGGGGCTGCGGGCGGTGTCCTGTTTGTCCTTTTCTGGATCCCGTTCCGTTCGCCAATCGCCCCCTCGTTCTGTTGGGATTTGGGCGGTCGTCCAATGAACAAGAAGCGCTTTTTTTTTAAAAAAAAATAAAAAAATATATATATATATTTAAGAGAAAAGAAGCAATTCTTCAGCCGCGGTGCATAAACACTCAACGAGCGACATGCGATATCGCGAGGTGCAATGCGAGAATATCAAATTACATCTTCCTCTTCTTCTTATACTGTTTCATGAGCTCCTTCTTAAATATTTTTGCCTTGGGTGGGTAAGATACGCCAGGCCGTAGATCTTAAGTTCGTTAATTATTTGATTAAAATAAAAGATTCTTCAATTAGTTTGATTATAATTTAGTCCTATCTAGCTAAAAGGAATACCAATAAAATTAACTTAAAACAAACATGCAAATATTCTATATTTCTATTAATCCTACATGAGTTTTTCATGTGACGCGCCACTCCTACCCGTCCTTGTGGACCGTATGATCTATCTAATGAACCATATATATATATATATATATATATATATTTTATCCTAATTAATTGTTCTGGAGGAAAAATATGGGGAATATTCTAATTTAGGTATAAGTTGGTTTGTTCTAATAATAATTAAAATGTAAAGCAGGTTACGTTAGTTGAGAGATGGGAGGCCAATTACATTACAAGCTAGCTAGCTAGCTAGGAGTATTAAAAAGAAAGCAATTAATAAACCTGATCGTCTAGTTTGCGAGGGGAGAGTCAAAGCCAACCGGCTGATATATATATATACTTTTATGATGATCGGTAATGAAGAAGAAGCTGCGATTGATTTTGACCTTTTTTTTTTTTTTTTTTTAGGTATATATACGTTAAATTAGGTAAGGTCGAGGAAATTAATTCACATCCATGATCCAACAAGAAGGTATATATATATATATATATATATATATATATATTGTCGTCACTCGTCAGCGATGGATGGATATTGAAGTAGACGAGTTTGGAGATATATGAGACGACGATGGAGATTAGGAGGTAAAAGACACTTGCTCGTGTGCATGTATGCATGGGTCGTTTGGACTTTGGAGTCTTGGACTATTGGGGCTTCCAGAAAGAAATAAAAGATTGAGTTTGGAGGAGAGAGACTGATGGATGGATCGGTGGGTGGGGTGGTAGAGACTAGAGACTAGTAGAGGCTAGAGATTAATATATAGAGAGTGAGAAGAGCAGTTACGAAACCTCAGGCTCAAAAGGGACATTTAATTAGTTTGACCGTCTCATATATATGTCTGTGTACGTATGTATTAATTCAATTCATCCATCGATGTGAAATGCGTCGACGTTACAAGCTAGTGTGCAACCTCATGAATACGACGTGCATGGGACTAATGGATGGATAATCCAACGATATATATATATTGGGAACTTGGTCCCATAACGAGTTATATATAGTTATATACTATGGGAGGTTTTAGGTTCGGATCAACACAGCTCTATTTGTGTTTTTTTTTTTTTTTTAATAAAAGTTTAGTTTTATATAAGTATCTATCTAGCTATCTATCTATCTAGGTTTTTTTTATTTATTTTTTCTCCTTTCTCATTTTATGTTTGTTTGGCTTTGGGTCCCTTGGTCGTTTGTTCATTCTTGTCGATCGACTAAGATGATTTATTCGGAGCCTGAAATCATATAAAATCAGATCAATCACTAAATGTAGATAGCCCGGGCGATCGACGACGCCCTTGACCATTTAATATATATATATATATATATATATATCATATATATATATATTATCGGTAGTCGCTAGACTCTCTAGACGGCCATACAACTTTCTTCTGCTTGACCAAACCACTAATTAATATACTTTGTGTTGGTTAGTAGGAATATTGAAAAATAATGGGTTAAAAAAAATGATGCATGGAACACGAGTACCTTTCAATCGTTTTGGACTTTGGAATAGAATTTAGCATTTAGCATTAGCTAAGTAGCTAGATATATTATTGGATCGATTTGGTCTGATCGAATACCTACTCTATATATTATTATTATTAACTACTATCCATCCATTAATACTTTGATTGAAAGAAGTTGTGGATATATAGTACTAGCACTAGCCACTTGCCCCGTTCCCCGGCCCTCTCTCCTCTCTCTAGTCTCTATCGACTATCGCTTCGCTTGATTAGACCTCCCTTAATGATTAATTGTTAGTTTCGTTATTCAATCTCACTGATATCGCTCCTCTCCCTCAACCTGTGTCACTCCCCTCGTGGACCTTACAATCAACACAAGATCACAATCTTAAATTAAAATTAAAAGCTAGCTGGAACCTGCAGTAATTATTAATGGTACAAATTAATTAAGGAAGGTTAGCAGTTAATTAGCCCCCCCTGCAGACTTGGCAAGAGGGTCCCTGACAGCGAGCACCCCCTCCTCCTCGTATCTTATTACTTAATCACGTAATCTATGTTTCTTTAAAATATTAACCAAGGGGGTTTTAACTACTAATATTCCAATCTATTTATTAATTTAATTAGTAGAGCCAGATTAATTTCCGTTACAAGGAATATAATAAAGAGAAACGGAGTAGATAAAATAATAATAAAGAAAAAGTGAAAAGAAAGAGAGAAAAAGAGGAGTGGGTCCGGCCGGGTAGTAACTAAAGAGTAAAGAGAAAAAGGAGCGGAAGAAAGTAGAAGAAAATGGGAGAAAGAGAGGTGGAGGGCACCCCACCCGTGCGGGTGGTTGCGCCAATCATTGTCACCAACGAGGCGACATGCCCAATTGCCCATGCGAGGCGTCGTAATATCATATTTATATGGGACATATTCCTTCCCCACTCCGCCCTCCCTCACTCCTCTCACTCCCCTCGCTCCCGCATTTAATTATTCAGTTTGAAATGTGTGTGTGTGTGTGTGTGTGTGTGTGAGAGAGAGAGAGAGAGAGAGAGCATAGATTAATTAGTTTGAAATTATTTAATAAATGAAGGAATGAATGTTGAATGAGTTGTTGGTTGATGATGAATTGGTCGATCGTGTGGCTCACAGAGCGGCAAGTGGCAAGTGACAAGCGCACCGAATTAGGAATTTAAGGGATAGGGTAGTAGTGACCAGTAGTGAATTAGAAAGGGGGTCCCGGTCCGGGTTTGTCAAAAAAGTACTGGACCGCGTACTACAAATTATTAAGACAGATCACCACCTATTTCATGGTTGGTTGGGAATGAGATGGATCATGTTCCCTTGCTCGGAGACGATGACGACGACGACGACGTACACAGAGAAGAGAAAGTAATAGCTCACTGATTCACAAAAGAAGAGATATTTTCAAATGTGACAAATTCGTTGCATATATCCTCAAAATAATCATCGCAACCAATTCCCATTAATTGGATTCTTCTTCCCCCTTATCCAACCAACCCTTAATTAATTACGGGCAAACCCTGGGTAGTAACACATGGATATCATCGGTCCGCGTCTCCGGCTGTCCCGCAGTCGGCACTCCGATAAACAGTACCACTCCACCTCCCATCCTACTAGTGACTAGTGTGACTTGTGGACTTATGGACTAGTGACTAGTTAGTGACTAGTTAGTGACTAGTTAGTGACTAGTTAGTGAGGCTTCACTCTTCATCAACAAATAGTCACCAACATTTTTTAGTGCCGCACAAACCGTACCTGATGACTGATGTATCAATCTAATCTCTTCCTTGGAAGAAACATTACTCCTGTCCAATTTTGTTTCTCAACTCAAAAAGGAGAAGAAGCTTTATACTTATTAACTACTGCTCTCCACATGCTTCCACAAAAAAGCCAACACCATGCTCAAACAAATTAATCAGCCATTGCTTCTTGGGGCCACAAACACACTAATTAATCAGAAATCAACACCAATTAATGACCACTCATCTGTTACAGCAGTGACTCCAAAACAACACCATTAAAGAACTATACAAACATATCAAAGGCCTTGTGATTACAAAGGTGGTTTTGCACATGCCCCATGATTGGATTTCCCAAATCCATGCTGCTTAATTAAGTAAGACCAGTAGCTTAATACATCCTTTACACTTTTCTTATTATTATTATTATTACCCACAACCTTTCGGCTGGTTTCGGCTCCATCAACTCAGCCCAATCATTTGATTGATTTCACATGTCTATCACCCCATTATATATGCTACACTGATCATGAACAGTTCCAAAAATTAAAATCTAAACAAGGAGATAGAAAACCATTCTTACTCTGCAGGGAAAACCTTTCTTAAACAGCAGGGATTGGATCTTCTTCAAAGCTGCACCATAAATTAGCTAAAAAAGAACAACAAAATGAAACAGTTGGAAGCATCTTGAAGAATCCAATGCGAATAAATGAGAGGAAAGCTACACTCCAATAGTCAGGGGCCCCCATTAACAACAAATGGAAAAATATCATACAAATTAGGACCAGTAAGCAGCCCTTGCATCAAGGTTAATATTCAGTTAATGAGATAACATGGGGCCTTCATAAATCAACGAGACAGTAAACCATTCATGTGCTCTATCCCTAAAAATGCATTCCAGGGAGTCTTTTTTTTTTTTTTCAAAATAAAAACAGCTGTGTTTGCTCTCTTCAGGACTTCTTACTTTCTTAGGGAATAATATACTTTCTCATTACCCTCAAGCTTCGCCAGATAAGTAAATTTCGGATCCTTAAAAATCCAGGGGAACTGACACAAGTATATTGTTGAACATATTTGAAACAATAACACAGAGAAGCACTAGCATTAATACACCCCATAAAAAACCAATGGTTCTTACAGCAGAACCTATATGAGATCTAAATGAATAATAGTGATACAAGGAACAACCCCTCAGACCAACCCTTCACAACTAAAAAGCCAGACTAACATTCTCACCAAAAAGATAAATCTTTTATAAGGTCTCAATTGAACAACCCACTTCTTTGAATGAGAGAGGACCCAACTAAAGTAGGATGCACCCGACAAGGGCACAAAACATAAAAAACAATGAAGAACAACTAGTTCCTTATACTTCTGAGTACAAGTATCCCTATCAGTTTATACCAACCACTAAACTATAGAAGAACTGAGAAGACGGTGACATGTAAGGTTGTAAAGATATCAAGTCGCTACCTGTTGAAATTGTGGAACAGAAGCAGAAGAATCAGAAATGTTTTGTTGAAGCACTCTTTCTACACCTTCTCTCCAACCTTCCTTACCAAAAGCATTTAATACTGTCTCGTGCAATATGGGACTCAAAGCCACATCATTCATTGCCATTTCATCCAACAAGGACTTAATTTGGTCTAGTTTACCTTCTTTGCAGAGTGCCATAAGCAAGCTGTCATAACTAGCAAGATTAGGCTTCACCCCTTTTTCTGCCATTCGTCTCAGAATCTCCTGTGCCTCCCCAAAAAGCTCTGTGTTAACCAATCCACTGATCACTTTGTTGTAAAAGCCTACACTAGCTTTCACCCCCACGTCCACACTGTGTTTCGCCCCAGGCTCCTCGCTAGATGGCGCAATTGTCCCAAAAATGCTCAAGATAGGCTGAGCCATTTTCAGAGGTGTGTTAATCATCTTGTCAAAGCACTGGAATGCAGCATATGGTTTCCCTTCTCTGAAGTATGCATCAATCAAAAACTCAAAAGTGGTTTCATCAGGATTCACTGACTTAATGTACATTTCATCAAGCAGTTTCTCAGCTTCCTCAACCCAACCATTCTCTGCACAGAGCTTCCCTATTATGTTAATGTAACATCCAACATCCATTGCGCATGGCTTTGGCCCAGTCTTTCTGAAAACACGAACGGCCTCCTCAATGTTCCTCGAACGGAAACATTCATTAACCATTAAATTATAGGAATCTGTATTGACTGAAACCAAACCCACAGGAACATGTACTGCAAGCATATGATCGAACAACTCGAAGGCGTCGTTCATTTTCCCATATTTTATCAGAACTTGCAGAAGGGCATTGCAGGTTACCGCTTTCATGTCAAACTTCCTGGCTAGAAGTTCCTTAAACGAGTCCATGGCTTCCTTCCCCATACCCTTTTGAAAGTAAGCCTCCATGAGAGTCGCATGGACGACTCCATCGTAGACGAGACAACGTTCTTTCAACTCGTAGAAGAGTTCCAACGCTTTTTCCATATTATCGAGTTTAAGGAAGCCATCGATGAGGTGGTTGTAGACAATAGAGTCGGCAGCGTGACCCTTGTTGAGCATCTCCCGGAGGAGGTCCATAGCTTCAGAGATGCGGTTGGAATGGATGAGGCCCTTGGTGAGATGGCGATAGGTGACAGGAGAGGGGGGGAAAGGTGCGTTGTTCAACAGGTGACGGTAGACTTGGAGTGCAGAATCGACGCGGCCAGCGTCGCAGTGGGTGTTAATCAAGATGTTGTAAGAGACGACGTTGGGTGTGATATTGGACTGTCGGAAGAAGAAGTGGAAGTGGTTGACGGCATCGTCAAAGCGGCGGGCGCGTAACAAGGCATCCATGACGGCATTGCAGGTATAGACGGTGGGGCGGGTGCGGGAGAATAGGGCCTGACGAGCGGTGGTGGAGGCCGAATCCACGTCCCCGGATCGGATGAGGTTCCGAACTCGGTTGTGGAGGTTTAGTCGGGGACCTGTGAGGGCGGAAGTGGTTTCGGGCAGAGGCATGGGGTCGGATTCGGAGAGGGCATTGGGGTGGGGGCGGGCGTAATTGGGGTCCGGGCGGAGGATACCGGAGGGTGTCCATATACCCAGGCGGTGCTTCCGGCGGCGGCGCTCTGCGGCGGCCTCTTCCGGGGTGGAGAAGGCAAAGGAGCGCGAAATATTAAGAAGCTTCCCAAATCCAACCACTGGTGGGTAGTGTTTGGTGAGGGGTCTGAGAAGGTGGCGGTAGAACGACATCTTCTTCTTTCCTCCTCTCCGCCTCTGAAGCTGAGAGACAAGTAGTCGAAAGCTAGTTTGTGTTCTGATAATTGTTCCAGAGTATAATGCAACACTTGTTAATATGATCTCTCTCATTTCTCTCTCAACCATTATTTAAACTTTTGATTTTTTTAGAAGCGAAGAAAAAAATCCATGCATGATCCATCTCCTGGGATTTGGAAACTTGAACAGGCCGAAATAATAGGCCTCGCCCAGGCCAGGCCAGCCCATTACCCTAATTAAGTCGTTGAATTAACATAGACTGCTAGTGATTTTAAAAAAATAAAGGTTGAATTTTATAGTAAGAGAATTTTATAAAAAATCATAGCTGAAAGCTATTGTAAGGAATATTTAAGAAAAATCCTGCATGACAGTTATAACAAAAATTTAATAAAAATCATGGTTGAAACGCTATTATAAGAGAATTTTAAATAAATTCATTTGTGAAGACTATAATAAGGGATTTTGAAGAAAAACTATGAGTGAAGACTATAGAAAGTAAATTTCTGGAATAATATTGGCTGAAGGCTATAGAAAGAAAATTTGAAGAAAACTTATGACATAAGGCAATATTAAGGGAGTTTTAAGAAAAATCATGGGTGTAGACTATAGTAAGGGACATTTAAGAAAAATCACGACTGAACGTTTTAGAAAATAAATTTTAAGAAAAATCATCGCAGAAGGCTATAGTAAGGAAATTTTCAGAAAAAACATCGCAAAAAGCTATAGTAAGAGATTTTTAATAAAATTTATTTGTGAATGCTATAGTAAGAGATTTTTAATAAAATTTATTCGTGAATGCTATAATAAGATATTTTTAATAAAATTTATTCGTGAATGCTATAGTAAGTGATTTTGAACGAAAAATATGACAGTAGACTATAGTAAGAGAATTTGACGAAAAATCTTGGGTAAAGGTTTTAGTAAGGGAATTTGAAGAAAATTCATGACAAAAGACAATAGTAAGTTAATTTTAAGAAAAATCATGGCTGAAGGCCATAGAAAATGAAATTTAAGATAAATCGTGGCTTAAAGATATAGTAAGGGAGTTTTAGAAAAATCATGGTTGAAGACTATTGTAAGAGAATTTTAAAAAAAATCATGGTTGAAGGGTATAGTTAGGGAAATTTAAGAAAAATAAAGGTTGAAGGTCATAGTAAGAGAATTTTATAAAAAATCATAGCTGAAAGATATTGTAAGGAAAATTTAAGAAAAATTTAAGAAATTTAAGAAAAAATTATGGTTGAAGGCTATTGTAAGGGAATTTTAAATAAATTCATTTGTGAAGGCTATAGAAGGGATTTTGAAGAAAAAAATGAGTGAAGACTATAGAAAGGAAATTTCTGGAATAATATTGGCTGAAGGCTAAAGATAGAAAATTTGAAGAAAACTCATGACATAAGGCAATATTAAGGGAATTTTAAGAAAAAAATGGGTGAAGGCTATTGTAAGGGAAATTTAAGAAAAATTAGGACTGAAAGTTTTAGAAAGTGAATTTTAAGAAAAATGATCGTTGAAGGCTATAGTAAGAGAATTTTCAAAAAAAACATCGCAAAAGGCTATAGTAAGGGAATTTTCAAAAAAACATCGCAAAAGGCTATAGTAAGGGAATTTAAAAAAAAAACATCACAAAAGGCTATGGTAAGAGATTTTTAATAAAATTTATTCGTGAATGCTATACTAAGTAATTTTCAAGAAAAAATATGATAGTAGACTATAGTAAGGGAATTTGAAGAATAATCTTGGGTAAAGGTATTAGTAAGGGAATTTGAAGAAAATTCATGACACATAACAATAGTAAGTGAATTTTAAGAAAAATCATGACTGAAGGCTATAGAAAACGAAATTTAAGAAATATCTTGGTTGAAGGATATAGTAAGGGAGTTTTAAAAAAATTATGGTTGAAGACTATAATAAAAGAATTTTTAGGAATTTTAAGAAAAATCATGGTTGAAAGGTATAGTAAAGGAAATTTAAGAAAAATAAAGGTTGAAGGTCATAGTAAGAGAATTTTATAAGAAATCATAGTTGAAAGCTATTGTAAGGAAAATTTAAGAAAAATCTTGGATGACGACTATAACAGAAATTTAAGAAAAATCATGGTTGAAGGCTAATGTAAGAAAATTTTTAATAAATTCATTCATGAAGGCATAGCAAGGGATTTTGAAGAAAAATATGTGTGAAGACTATAGAAAGGAAATTTCTGGAATAAAATTGAATGAAGGCTACAGAAAGAAAATTTGAAGAAAACTCATGACATAAAGGTTATATTAAGGGAATTTTAAGAAAAATCATGGGCTAAGGCTATAGTATGGGCTATAGAAAACGAAATTTAAGAAAAATTTTGGCTGAAGGATATAGTAAGAGAGTTTTAGAAAAATCATGGTTGAAGACTATAGTATAAGAATTTTTAGAAAAATCATGGTTGAAGGCTATAGTATAAGAATTTTTAGAAAAATCATGGTTGAAGGCAATTGTAATGGAATTTTAAGAAAAATCATGGTTGATGGGAATAGTAAAGAAAATTTAAGAAAAATAAAGGTTGAAGGTCATAGAAAAAAAAATTTATAAAAAATCTTAGCTGAAAGATATTGTAAAAAAAATTTAAGAAAAATCCTGGATGACGGCTATAACTGAAATTTAAGAAAAATCGTGGTTGAAGGCTATTATAAAGAAATTTTTAAAAAATTCATTTGTAGGGATTTTGTAGAAAAATATGAGTGAAGACTATAGAAAGGAAATTTCTGGAATAATATTGGCTGAAAGTTATTGAAAGAAAATTTGAAGAAAACTCATGACATAAGGCATTCTAATGGGAATTTTAAGAAAAATCATGGGTGAAAGATATTGTAAGGAAAATTTAAGAAAAATCATGACTGAAGGTTTTAGAAAGTGAATTTTAATAAAAATCTTCGCTGAAGGCTATAGTAAGGAAATTTTTAAAAAAAAACATCGGAAAAGGCAATAGTAAGAGAATTTTAATAAAATTTGTGCGTGAAGGCTATAATAAGTAATTTTGAAGAAAAATATGACAATAGACTATAGTAAGGGAATTTGAAGAATAATCTTGGGTAAAGGTTTTAGTAAGGGAATTTGAAGAAAATTAATGACATATGAAAATAGTAAGTGAATTTTAAGAAAAATCTTGGCTAAAGGCTATAGAAGATAAAATTTAAGAAAAATCATGGTTGAAGGATGTAGTAATGGAGTTCTAGAAAAATCATGGTTGAAGGCTATAGTATAAGAACTTTTTGAAAAATCATGGTTAAAGGATATAGTATAAGAATTTTTAGAAAAATCATGGTTGAAGGCTATTGTAAGGAAATTTTAAGAAAAATCATGGTTGGAGGGTATAGTTAGGGAAATTTAAGAAAATTAAAGGTATAAGGTCATTGTAAAAGAATTTTATAAAAAATTATATTTGAAAGCTATTTTAAGGAAACTTTAAGAAAAACTCGGGAGGACGTCTATTACTGAAATTTAAGGAAAATCTTGATGGCAATTGTAAGCGAATTTTAAATAAATTCATTCAAGAAGGCTATAGTAAAGGATTTTGAAGAAAAATAAGAGTGAAGACTATAGAAAGGAAATTTTTGGAATAATATTGGCTGAAGGCTATAGAAAGAAAATTTGAAGAAAACTCATGACATACGGCAATATTAAAGGAATTTTAAGAAAAATCATGAGTGGAGGCTATTGTAAGGGAAATTTAAGAAAAATCATGACAGGAGGTTTTAGAAAGTGAATTTTAAGAAAAATAATCACTAAAGGCTATAGTAAGGGAATTTTCAGAAAAAACATCGCAAAAGGCTATAATAAGAGATTTTTAATAAAATTTATTTGTGAATGCTATAGTAAGTCATTTTCAAGAAAAAATATGATAGTAGACTATAGTAAGGGAATGTGAAGAATAGTCTTGGGTAAACGTTTTAGTTAGGGAATTTGAATAAAATTCATGACATAAGACAATAGTAAGTGAATTTTAAGAAAACTCATGGCTGAAGGTTATGAAAAACGAAATTTAAGAAAAGTCTTGGCTGAAGGATATGGTAAGGGAGTTTTAGAAAAATCACGGTTGAAGTCTATTGTATAAAAATTTTTAGAAAAATCATGGTTGAAGGCTATTATAAGGGAATTTTAAGAAAAATAGTGGTTGAAGGGTATAGTAAGGGAAATTTCAGGAAAATAAAGGTTGAAGGTTACAGTAACAGTAAAAGAATTTTATAAAAGATCATAGCAGAAAGCAATTATAAGAAAAATTTAAGCAAAATCCTAGATGACGGCTATAAGAGATATTTTAAAAACATCATGGTTGAAGGCTATTGTAATGGAATTTTATATAAATTCATTGGTGAAGGCTATAGTAAGGGATTTAGAAGAAAAATATGAGTGAAGACTATAGAAAGGAAATTTCTGGAATAATATTGGTAGAAGGCTATAGAAAGAAAATTTGAAGAAAACTCATGACATAAGGCAATATTAAGGGAATTTTGAAGAAAAATATTGGGTGAAGGCTATTGTAAGGGGTTTTAGAAAGTGAATTTTAAGAAAAATCATCGATGAAGGCTATAGTAAAGGAATTTTCAAAAAAAACATCGCAAAAGGCTATTGTAAGAGATTTTTAATAAAATTTATTTGTGAATGCTATTGTAACTGATTTTCAAGAAAAAATATGATAGTAGAATATAGTAAGGGAATGTGAAGAATAATCTTGGGTAAAGGTTTTAGTTAGGAAATTTGAAGAAAATTCGTGACATATGACATTAGTAAGTGAATTTAAAGAAAAGTAATGGCTGAAGCCTATAGAAAATGAATTTTTAAAAAAATCTTGGCCGAAGGATATTGTAATGGAGTTTTTGGAAAATCATGGTTAAAGGCAATAGTATAAAAATTTTAGAAAAATCATGGTTGAAGTCTATTGTAAGGGAATTTTAATAAAAATCATGGTTGAAGGGTATAATAAAAGAAATTTAAGAAAAATAAAGGTTGAAGGTCATTGTAAGAGAATTTTATAAAAAATCATAGCTGAAAGCTATTGTAAGGAAAATTAAAGAAAAATCTTGGATGACGGCTATAACAGAAATTTATGAAAAATCATTGTTGAAGGCTATTGTATTAGAATTTTAAATAAATTCATTCGTGAAGGATATAGTAAGGGATTTTGAAGAAAAATATGAATGAAGACTATAAAAGGAGATTTCTGGAATAATATGGTTGAAGGCTATAGAAATTTTTTTTGAAGAAAACTCATGACATGAGGCAATATTAAGGGAATTTTAAGAAAAATCATGGGTGAAGGCTATGGTAAGGGAAATTTAAGAAAAATCATGACGAAAGGTTTTAGAAAGTGAATTTTAAGAAAAATCATCGCTGAAAGCTATAGTAAGGGAATTTTTAGAAAAAACATAGCAAAAGGCTATAGTAAAAGATTTTTAATTAAATTTATTCATGAAGGCTATAGTAAGTGATTTTGAAGAAAAATATGACAGTAGACTATAATATGGGGATTTGAAGAATAATATTGGGTAAAGGTTTTTGTAAGGGAATTTGAAAAAAATTTATGACATAAGACAATAGTAAGAAAAATCATGGCTGAAGGCTAAAGAAAACGAAATTTAAGAAAAATCATGGTTGATGGATAAAGTTAGGGAGTTTTAGAAAAATCGTGGCTTGAGGCTATAGTATAAGAATTTTTAGAAAAATCATGGTTGAAGGCAATTTTAAGGGAATTTTAAGAAAAATCATGGGTGAAGGGAATAGTAAAGGAAATTTAAGAAAAATAAAGGTTGAAGGTCATAGTAAGTAAAATATATAAAATATCATAGATGATAGCTATTGTAAGGAAAATTAAAGAAAAATCTTGGATGACGACTATAACAGAAATTTAAGAAAAATCATGGTTGCAGGCTATTGTAATGGAATTTTAAATAAATTCATTCGTGAAGGCTATAGTAAGGGATTTTGAAGAAAAATATGAGTGAAGATAATAGAAAGGAAATTTTTAGAATAATATGACTGAAGGCTATAGATATTTTTTTTGAAGAAAACTCATGACATAAGGCAATTTTAAGGGAATTTTAAGAAAAATCATGGGTGAAGGCTATTGGAAAGGAAATTTAAGAAAAATCAAGACTGAAGGTTTTATAAAGGGAATTTTAAGAAAATTCATTGCTGAAGGCTAAAGTAAGGGAATTTTTAGCAAAAACATCGCAAAAGGCTATAGAAAGAGATTTTTAATAATATTTATTTGTGAAGGCTACAGTACATGATTTTGAAGAAAAATATGACAGTAGACTATAGTATGGGAATTTAAAGAAAAATCTTGGGTAAAGTATTTAGTAAGGTAAATTGAAGAAAATTCTTGATATAAGACAATAGTAAGAAAATCCTAGCTGGAGGCTATAGAAAACGAAATTTAAGAAAAATCATGGCTGATGGATATAGTTAGGGAGTTTTAGAAAAATCATGGTTGAAGGCTATGGTAAAAGAATTTTTATAAAAATCATGGTTGAAGTCTATTGTAAGGGAATTTTAAGAAAAATCATGGTTGAAGGGTATAATAAAGGAAATTTAAGAAAAATAAAGGTTGAAGGTCATAATAGGAGAATTTTATAAAAAATCATAGCTGAAAGCTATTGTAAGGAAAATTTTAGAAAAATCTTGGATGACGGCTACAACAGAAATTTAAGAAAAATCATGGTTAAAGGCTATTGTAAGGGAATTTTTAATATATTCATTCGTGAAGGCTATAGTAAGGGATTTTGAAGAAAAATATGATTGAAGACTTTAGAAAGGATATTTCTGGAATAATATTTGCTGAAGGCTATAGAAAGAGAATTTGAAGAAAACTCATGACTTAAGGCAATATTAAGGGAATTTTAAGAAAAGTCATGGGTGAAGGCTATTGTAAGGGAAATTAAAGAAAAATCATGACTGAAGGTTTTAGAAAGTGAATTTTAAGAAAAAACATCGTTGAAGGCTATAGTAAGTAAATTTTCAGAAAGAAATCGCAAAAGGCTAAAGTAAGAGATTTTTAATAAAATTAATTCCTGAATGCTTCAGTAAGTGATTTTAAAGAAAAAAAATGACAGTAGACTATAGTAAGGGAATTTGAAGAATAATTTAGGGTAAAGGTTTTAGTAACAGATTTTGAAAAAAAGTCAAGACATAAGAAAATACTAAGCGAATTTTAAGAAAAATCATGCCTGAAGGCTATAGAAAACGAAATTTAAGAAAAATCTTGGTTGAAGGATATAGTAAGGGAGTTTTTGAAAAATCATGGTTGAAGGCTATTGTAAGGGAATTTTAAGATAAAAATGGTTGAAGGGTATAGTAAGGGAAATTTTAGAAAAATAAAGGTTGAAGGTCACAGTAACAGTAAGAGAATTTTATAAAAAATCACAGCTAAAAGCTATTGTAAGGAAAATTTTAAAAAAATCATGGATGACGGCTATAACAGAAATTTAAGAAAAATCATGGTTGTAGGCTATTGTAAGGGAATTTTATATAAATTCATTCGTGATGAAGAAAAAAAAGAGTGAAGACTATAGAAAGGAAATTTCTGGATTAATATTCGCTGAAGTCTATTGAAACAAAATTTGTTGAAAACTCATGACATAAGGCAATATTAAGGGAATTTTAAGAAAAATCTTGGGTGAATGCTATTGTTTGGGAAATTTAAGAAAAATCATGACTTAAGGTTTTAGAAAGTGAATTTTAAGAAAATTCATGTCAAAAGACAATAATAAGTGGATTTAAAAAAAAAAACATGGCTGAAGGCTATAGAAAACGAAATTTAAGAAAAATCGTGGCTGAAGTATATAGTAAGGAAGTTTAAGAAAAATCATGGTTGTAGGTTATAGAATAAGAATTTTTAGAAAAATCATGTCTGAAAGCTATTGCAAGGGAATTTTAAGCAAAATCATTAGTTGAAGGCTATAGTAAGGGAAATTTAAGAAAATTAAAGGTTGAAGGTCATAGTAAGAGAATTTTATAAAAAATAATAACAGAAAGCTATTGTAAGGAAAATTTAATAAAAATCCTGGATGACGGCTATAACAAAAATTTAAGAAAAATCATTGTTGAAGGCTATTGACAGGAATTTTAAATAAATTCATTCGTGAAGGCTATAGTATGAGATTTTGAAGAAAATTTTGTGTGAAGACTATAGAAAGGAAATTTCTAAAATAATTTCGGCTGAAGGCTACTGAAAGAAAATTTGAAGAAAACTCATGACATTGAGCTATATTAAGAGAATTTTATGAAAAATCATAGGTGAAGGCGTAAGGGAAATTTATGAAAAATCATGAGTGAAGGTTTTAGAAAGTGAATTTTAACAAAAATTATCACTAAAGGCTATAATAAGGGAATTTTCCCAAAAAACATAGCAAAAAGCAATAATAACTGATTTTTATTAAAATTTATTCGTGAAGGCTATAGTAAGTGATTTTGAAGAAATATATGACAGTAGACTATAGTAAGGGAATTTGAAGAATAATCTTGGGTAAAGATTTTAGTATAGGAATTTGAAGAAAATACATGACATAAGACAATAGTAAGTGAATTTTAAGAAAAATAATGGTTGAAGGCTAAAGAAAACGAAATTTTTAAAAAATCGTGGTTGAAGGATATAGTAAAGGAGTTTTTGAAAAATCATGGTTATAGTATATAAGAATTTTTAGATAAATCATGGTCGAAGGCTATTCTAAAGGAATTTTAAGAAAAATCATGGTTGAAGGATATAGTAAGGGAAATTGAAGAAAAATCTTGGCTGAAGGATATAGTAAGGGATTTTAGAAAAATCAGGGTTGAAGGCTATAGTATAAGAATTTTTAGGAAAATCATGGTTGAAGGCTATTGTGAGAGAATTTTAAGAAAAATCATGGTTGAAGGGTATAGTAAAGGAAATTTAAGAAAAATAAAGGCTGAAGGTCATAGTAAGAGAATTTTACAAAAAATCATAGTTAAAAGCTATTGTAAAAAATCCTAGATGATGGCAATAACAGAAATTTAAGAAAAATCAAAGCTGAAGGCTATTGTGAGGGAATTTTAAATAAATTCTTTCGTGAAGGCAATTGTAAGGGATTTTGAAAAAAATTTAAGTGAAGACTATAGAAAGTAAATATCTAGAATAATATTGGTTGAAGGCTATAGAAAGAAGATTTGAAGAAATTTCATAACATAAGGCTATATTAAGTTAATTTTAAGAAAAATCATCGGTGAAAGCTATAGTATGGGAAAATTAAGAAAAATCATGACTGAAGGTTTTAGAAAGTGAATTTTAAGAAAAATCATCGTTGAAGGCTATAGTGAGGGAATTTTCATAAAAAACATCTCCAAAGGCTAGAGTAAGAGATTTTTTATAAAATGTATTCGTGAAGGCTATTGTTAGTGATTTTGATGAAAAATATGACACTAGACTATAGTAAGGGAATTCGAAGAATAATCTTGGGTAAATTTTTTAGAATGGGAATTTGAAGAAAATTCATGACATAAGACAATAGTAAGTGAATTTTAAGAAAAATTGTGGTTGTAGGCTATAGAAAACAAAATTTAAGAAAATCGTGGCTGAGATATAGTAAGGGAGTTTTAGAAAAATAATGATTGAAGGGTATAGTATAAGAATTTTTTGAAAAATCATGGTTGAAGGCTATTGTAAGGGAATTTTAAGAAAAATAATGGTTGGAGGCTATAGTAACGGAAATTTAAGAAAAATAAAGGTTGAAGGTCATAGTAAGAGAATTTTATAAAAAATCATCCCTGAAAGCTATTGTAAGGAAAATTTGAGAAAAATCCTGGATGTCGGCTATAACAGAAATTTAAGAAAAATCATGGTTGGAGGCTATTGTAAGGGAAATTTAAATAAATTCATTCGTGAAGGCTATGGTAAGGGATTTTGAAGAAAAATATGAGTGAAGACTATGGAAAGGAAATTTCTGGATTAGTTTTGGATGAAGGCTATAGAAAGAAAATTTGAAGAAAACTAATGACATAAGGCTATATTAAGGTAATTTTAAGAAAAATCAAAGGGGAAGGCTATAGTAAGGGAAATTTAAGAAAAATCATGACTCAAGGTTTTTGAAAATTAATTTTTATAAAATTCATCACATAAGGCTATAGTAAGGGAATTTTCTAGAAAAACATAGCAAAAGGCAATAGTAAGAGATTTTTAATAAAATTTATTTGTGATGGCTATAGTAAGCAAATTTGAAGAAAAATATGACCGTACACTACGGTAAGGGAATTTTAAGAATAATCTTGGGTAAAGGTTTTAGTAAGGAAATTTAAAAAAAAAATCATGTCATAAGATAATAGTATGTAAATTTTAAAAAAAAATCATGGGTGAAGGTTATAGAAAACAAAATTTAAGAAAAATCGTGGTTGTAGGATATAATAAGGGAGTTTTAGAAAAGTCATGGTTGTTGGCTATAAGGTAAGAATTTTTAGAAAAATCTTGTTTGAAGGCTATTGCAAGGGAATTTTAAACAAAATCTTGGTTGAAGGCTGTAGTAACGAAAATTTAAGAAAATTAAAGGTTGAAGGTCATAGCATGAGAATTTTATAAAAAATCATAACAGAAAGCTATTGTAAGTAAAATTTAAGAAAAATCCTGGATGACGGCTATGACAGAAATTTAAGAAAAATCATGGTTGAAGGCTATTGGAAAGGAATTTTAAATAAATTCATTCGTGAAGGCTATAGTATAGGATTTAGAAGAAAAATATGTGTGAAGACTATAGAACGGAAATTTCTAAAATAATTTTGGCTGAAGGCTACTGAAAGAAAATTTGAAGAAAACTCATGACATTGGGCTATATTAAGAAAATTTTAAGATATATCATACGTAAAGGCTATAGTAAGGAAAATTTATGAAAAATCATGACTGAAGGTTTTAGAAATTGAATTTTAAGAAATATCATCAAGGCTATAGTAAGGGAATTTTTCCAAAAAACATAGCAAAAGGCAATAATAACTGATTTTTCATAAAATGTATTCATGAAGGCTATAGTAAGTGATTTGGAAGAAAAATATGACAGTAGACTATAGTAAGGGAATTTGAAGAATAATCTTGGGTAAAGGTTTTAGTTAGGGAATTTGAAGAAAATACATGACATAAGACAATAGTAAGTGAATTTTAAGAAAAAACATGGCTGAAGGCTAAAGAAAACAAAATTTTAGAAAAATTATGGCTGAAGGATATAGTAAAGGAGTTTTAGAAAAATCATGGTTGAAGGCTATAATATATCGGAATTTTTAGATAAATCATGGTTGAAGGCTATTGTAAGGGAATTTTAAGAAAAAACATGGTTGAAGGCTATAGTAAGGGAAATATGAGAAAAATAAAGGTTGAAGTCATAGTAAGAGAACTTTATAAAAAATCATATATGAAAGCTATTGTAAGGAAAATTTAAGAAATATCCTGGATGACGGCTATAACAGAAATTTTAGAAAAATCATGGTGTAAGGCTATTGTTTGAGAATTTTAAATATATTCAATCGTGAAGGCTATTGTAAGGGAATTTGAAGAAAAATATGAGTGAAGACTATAGAAAGGAAATTTCTAGAATAATAATAGCAGAAAGGCTATAGAAAGAAAATTTGAAGAAAACTCAAGACATAAGGTCACATTACAGGAATTTTAAGAAAAATCATGGGTGAAGGCTATAGTAAGGGAAATTTAAAAAAAATCATGACTGAATGTTTTACAAATTGAATTTTACGTAAAATCGTCGCAGAAGGCTATAGTAAGGGAATTTTCAGAAAAAACATCGCCAAAGGCTATATAGTGAGAGATTTTTAATAAAATTTATTCGTGAAGGCTATAATAAGTGATTTTGAAGAAAAATATGAAAGTAGACTATTGTATGGGAATTTGAAGAATAATCTTGGGTAAAGGTTTTAGTAAGGGAATTTGAAGAAAATTTATGACATAAGACAATAGTAAGTGAATTTTAAGAAAAATCTTCGTTGAAGGCAATAGGTAAGGGAATTTTTAGAAAAAACATCGCCAAAGGCTATTGTAAGAGATTTTTAATAAAATTTATTCATGAAGGCTATAGTCAGTGATTTTGAAAAAAACTATGAAAGTAGACTATTGTAAGGAAATTTGAAGAATTATTTTGGGCAAACGTTTTAGTATGGGAATTTGAAGAAAATTCATAATATAAGACAATAGTAAGTGAATTTTAAGAAAATTATGGCTGAAGGCTATAGAAAATGAAATTTAAGAAAAATTGTGGCTGAGATATAGTTAGGGAGTTTTAGAAAAATGATGGTTGAAGCCTATAGTATAAGAACTTTTTGAAAAATCATGGTTGAAGGCAATTGTAAGGGAATTTTAAAAAAAATCATGGTTGAAGGCTATAGTTAGGGAAATTTAAGAAAACTAAAGGTTAAAGGTTGTAATAGAATTTTATAAAAAATCATAGCTAAATGTTAATTTTAAGAAAAATCATCATTGAATGCTATAGTAAGGGAATTTTCCCAAAAAACATAGCAAAAGGCAATAATAAGAGATTTTTAATTAAATTTATTCGTGAAGGCTATAGTAAGTGATTTTGAAGAAAAATATGACAATCGCCTACAGTAAGGGAATTTGAAGAATAACATTGGGCAAAGGTTTTAGTAAGGGAATTTGAAGAAAATTCATGACAAAAGACAATAGTAAGTAAAATTTAAGAAAAATCATGGCTGAAGGCTACCGAAAACGAAATTTAACAAAAATCTAGGCTGAAGGATATAGTAAGGGAATTTTAGAAAAATCATGGTTGAAGCCTATAGTATAAGAATTTTTAGAAAAATCATGGTTGAAGGCTATTGTAAGGGAATTTTAAGAAAAATAATGGTTGAAGGGTATAGTAAAGCAAATTTAAGAAAAATAAAAGTTGAAGTTCATAGTGTATGCACCAAAATGTGCATGGCCCAAATTCAATAAGTCCAGGAGTCCACTAATCCAGCAAACAAGGTTCGTGGACAGGCCTCGACGATTCACAAGGTCATCCGACACAGCCCATCGCCAGAGCCATCCGTCTCACCGCATCGTCAACACAGTCATCGTCCAGTCAGCAATGACTCAGCGAGTCATCATCCAGTCAGCAACGACTCCACGAGTCATCATCCAGACAACTACAACTCAATGAGTCATCGCCACGTCAGCATGAGTCAGCATACAGTCATCCACTTCAAACGTAAAGAGAAAAACCCAGAAAAGGGCCACGATCCTCATTCAAGGGATCTCAATAGAGGAGCTCTTGGTCTTCCTCCCATCTCAACTACAGCAGCAGAAAGGGGATCGCGATCCCCTTTCCCAGGCAAAATTCCTCAACAACCATACAGATAGGCTACAAATAGCCAGAAGTTCCCTGTCCCAGGGGTTGGAAAAAATCAAATTCGAGAGCTCTTGCTGAGAAAATACTTCACACAGAAGTTCTTTCTCTCTCGAACGGAGGTCTGAAAATCCCTTCATCGAGAAGAAACTCCACTCACAAAAGCTCTCTCAAACCAGAGAAGTTCAGCAACTCGCAATGCGTCGTTCAACAGTTCAACCGGAGCAGCTCTACACGTTCGCCGGCAACGTCACAAGTCGAAACACGCGGAACACAAATACTTCCGTCCGACCGACCAAAGCCACACCAGATCGTGCACACTCGTTCCCAGAACTCAAACTTTGACGTTCTCGCTAGAAGCCGAAACTTTGACAATTCACACGGAGATCAAATCAGAGGAAGCATAGGAGAGTGAACTCGCATTCCTTGATACAAAACACACATTGTAAACACAAAATTATTCTAAAGTAATCGACATATTCTCTCGGTCGCGCCTCTTCGCGGACCGGTAGATTTTCGGTGAAACAGATTTGGCACGCCCGGTGGGACATTTCCTACCTCTCATCTCCTTCTCCGTCCAACCAAACAAAAAAAAAAACTCCAACCTCAGCCATGGCCAGCAACGACAACAACGACAACAACAACAACAACAATGGGGGCAAGCATACTGCCTCCTCGAGCTCTGCCCAACTGCCCCCCGCCGCGACCGCAGGTTCGACTACTGGAGCTCGCGGACCTGCCGCCGCACCACCGGCCAACATCCGCGTTCCTACCTCACCACCACCGGCCACTCGCCCAGTGACGAGAGCTATGGCCAGGAATTTGTCTGCTGGACAAGCTCCTTTCATCGCGACGCGCGCTGTCCAAGCCTACAGGCTACCGCGGCCTCCAACAAACCAGCCACGGTCACCACCAAACTACTACCAGCGATGGCTAAGGCGACCTATTTGGCCGTCGCCACCTCTCCTCCTCCTCGCAGCCCTACTGCCAGCCCGACACAGTCGCCACCGTCACAGAGAAGCTCTATTGTTCCCACCTTGGTACAACAATACGAGCAAAGTGGGGGCATCTCCTCTCTCCCTGCGACCAGGACATGCTCAATACCAGCTTCCTCTTTGCAGAGAGCATCGGCGACAGACAACTCGCCGGTTATGTTGGTCTCACACGACCTCCTAGCCGCTCTCAACGCAGCAGCTGGCCCACCACCCCTCCGCTCACCTCGCCGACAGACATCAACGATCTCCCCTGCTGCCACATCGCCCATTCCATCTCGCCGACTCTCACCAGTGGCTGCCACCGCAAGCCAGTCACCTCCCAGAGTCACATCCCGCAATCAACCTGCGACTGGTCCCTCTGACCGGTCCCCCACCTCTCCAATGAAATCACCGACGACGACTTCATATCTCCAAGTTGCGTCAAGAATAATTACTCCGACGCAAACCGTCAAGATGGCCACAATGACAACTTCGGCCAAGACTATTGAAGAACAGCTTTCCAAAATGCAGGTCGCGATAAAGGAGCAGAGTGAACAGCTACGCATAAAAGATGCGCAACTTGCAGCCCGTGATGCTCAACTCGTAGCTCGCAATGATCAAATCGCAAAGATGTTTGAAAGGCTTGAAATGGGCACAACCACCAATAACACCGGTGGCGTCTCTCAAGAAGTCGACCAAAATCGGCCGATTACCAGCGCCTCAGTCAAGCTGCCGCAAGAAGATTCCTCTTCTGACGACGAGCAGCCGCCCGTCGCTCCAGTGGCCATCCGCAGAGGCCAACCAGAACTAGATCCGTCTGCTCTCACACTTGATGCCATTACAGAGCTCATCAACCGTGCAGTACGAAACAGCGCTGGCGACCACAAATCAGTCGCCTACAAGAAACCGTACACACAGAGGATCCAGAACATCCTCCTAAGTTTCAAAAATTTAACGGCGACAGCCACCCAAAGCAGCATGTCGCTCATTTCATTGAAACGTGTAATAACGCCGGCACAGACGACGACTTGTTAGTCAAGCAGTTCGGCCGGTCACTGAAGGGAAATGCCTTCGATTGGTACATCGAGCTACCCCAAGAGTCGATTGACAGCTGGGAACAACTGGAGAGTGAATTCCTCAGTCGGTTCTACAGTACCCGGCGCACCGTCACTTTAGTTGAGATCGCCAACCTCAAACAGAAGAAGGGCGAAAAAGTGGTCGATTACATCAACCGATGGAGGAACTTGAGCCTCAATTGCAAAGAAAGCTCGAATCTATCTCTCGAAGCCGAAATAGAAATGTGCTCACGGGGAATGCGATGGAATCTCCTCTGCTACATACAGAGCCGAAGGCCGAAAGATTTCTAGGAGCTCGCAACAGAAGCTCACAATATGGAAAACTTGATAGAAGAACGAGGAGAGGAAGGATCATCACTCGCCGACCCTCGCAAAAAGGGGAAGACACCTGCTGCGACCACGCCCAAAGAAACGAAAGAGAAATCAAAATCCTCTTTCACGACAAATACAGTCGAACCGATCAAGGTCGGAAGTAAGGTCAAGCCGACCTATCTCCCACGACAATTGACGGGAGGCTTCAAGAAACTGACACTGGAAGAACGCAGGCAAAGACATATCCCTTTGCCGACGCCGATGTTCCCATCATGCTCGACCAGCTGCTTGACAATCAACTACTGAAGTTGCCAGAAATTAAAAGGCCTGGCGACCAATCCAAAAGCAAAGATCCAAATTTTTGCAAATACCATCGACTGGTAGGGCACTCGACGGAGAAATGCTTCGTCTTGAAGGACCGCATCATGGAGCTGGCGGCGAAAGGCTGTATCGAAATCGAAGGAGCTAAAAACACAGCCTCCTCATATACCATCTCCATCCGAGCCGAGCCGAACCAACTAACCCGGCCAAACAAGAAGCAGGCCACGAAGAAGGAGTACCGACCAAAGCCCGGTTCCTCCAGCCGACCTCATAACGACAGACGACCACCGGCTAAGGTCGCACCAAAACCGGCACCCCGCGAACAAGCTGCAGCTGACGTAAAGGGGTGGATCTTGGTCACCCGAAGAAAGAAGCCTATTTGAGAAATCAAACTGGCACCGGCGACCATCAAAACAAAAGCAAAGCGGCCAAACAAAAGAGCCGCGCAACGCCAAAGAAAAGTTCCTAGGACTGACGTCCAGGGGGCAAGCAAAAAGAGAAGAAGACCCGTTACATTGGCGGAGTTCTTCCCGAAGGAGTTCCTCTCGCCGCCTGCAATGGTGGCGACCTGCTCAACAGCATCCCCCGAGCAAACAACAACAAAAGAGAAGGGCAAAAGACCAGTCGTTGAATGCGACGACCTCGAGACGTCGCTTAAGCAAATCTCACATCTCAATGAAATAGAGGATGATCTCGACTTAGACATCAGATCAAGACAAGCCTTAATCCGGATCCTCGCCAAACCAGAGGAACTCAAAGCCGAACTCGAAACGCTGCTGATGAGAAAGCGCGATCTGCCAAAGGTCGGGTTAACTCCTTCTTTTCAAAAAGAAGAGGAAGATGCTTACACCAAAGCGCATCTCGCGAAGTCAGAAGAAGCACTTGCTGTTTCATGCCCGTCGTGCATCACATTCCGAGAAGAAGACGCACAACTGGGGACTAAGAATCATAACATACCGTTGTTCGTCTCCGGCTACATCAAAGATCACAAAATCAATCGTATCCTCATCGATTGTGGATCCGCAGTCAACATCCTGCCTATTCGTACGATGAAGAACATTGGTCTCTCTGTCGGCGGCCTCTCCCCAAGCTCTCTCCTCATTCAAGGTTTCAACCAGGAGGGCCAAATAACACTCGGGATGACGAACCTCAAGCTGCACATCGGAGACATGGTTGCCGACACTCCTCTTCAAGTCATCGACTCCAGGACGTCTTACAACCTGCTCCTGGGTCGACCGTGGCTTCATTCAAACAGAGTCGTGCCATCCACACTTCACCAATGCTTCAAGTATTGGGAAAACGGTGAGCAAAAGACGGTGTATGCCGACGAAAGTCCATTCACGGAAGCAGAGGCATCATTTACAGACGCTAAGTTCTATCTGACGACTAGGCCGACAGTTAAATTGTCACCTGAGTCGAACCAGGCAGCAAACGTCAAGAGTACTCCGACGCAGGCTGCATCATCCAAACAACCGATGCAGGATGCAACACTCAAAAAGTCATCGCAGCCCGCAAAACCACAGACTTCGACGCAAGTTGCATCTCCTAAACAGATCACGACGCAGGTCGTATCTCCAAGGCAGCCGGCGCACAACAGCCAGTCGGTACACGGCCGTAAACTGGCCACAGTCGCGCCTACACCAAATCAGCGCAACATACCCATCTTGCGATACATTCCACAGTCGCAAAGGAAGAAAGGAGAAGCTCCCCTGGTCGCCTGCAACAAAATCCAGCCGACCCCTTTGCCAGAAAAAGTCACGCTTCCTCTGCCAAAATTGGAGGAACGAAGTATCGTGAAGCAGTTGTCGAGCCAACAGCAGTTGCCGTCTACATGCTCAAATGAAGGCTTCGACCCGAACGCCTACCGGTTGATGGCCAGAGCAGGGGGCAACCTTACAAAAGACGAGATTCATGCAAAACCTCCTGTGACCCTACCCGTCTTCACTCCAGAGCAGGAGAAATTGAAGAACGAAGGGAATCGCATCAGTCAAGGTCGTTTAGGCCTTGGTTATGAAAAGCCTATGCCGATCAAAATTTACACTAGCCAAGCAAAATCGGTCAAAATAGTCCGGAAGTCATCGGCAGATGTGCACCAAGTCTCAGTTGGCCAAATCCCAACTGAGAAACAAAATACTTCAAAGCCGGTGATTATTTACACCAAAGCCACCATCAATCGAAGCCGGCCAAAGAATGACGACGGTCCAGTCGTCATCTACACGTTGAAGGCAGCCATTGCACGAGCTCGTGCCTACGACTCAGCCACAGTGAATCACATTTCCATCATCGACGAGGAACAAGAGGATGAGGAATTCGTCTTGAAGGAAGCTCCGACTGAATTCAAAGAAGGAGGCCAGTCGACCGTCGACGAATTAAAGAAAGTCGACTTAGGCACAGTAGAGGACCCGAGACCGACATTCCTCAGTGCTTCAATGACGGCCGAAGAAGAGGTCGAATACATGGCGTTGCTTAATGAATATCGTGACATCTTCGCCTGGAACTACATAGAGATGCCCGGCCTCGACCCGCGAGTGGCAGTTCACAAATTGGCAGTTCATCCCTCTGTTCGACCAGTCAAGCAATCACAACGACGGTTTCGACCAGAATTGGTGCCAGAAATCGAAAAGGAGGTCGACAAATTGATCGCGGCAAACTTCATCAGAGAAGTGAAGTACCCGTCTTGGATCGCAAACATCGTGCCTGTAAAGAAAAAGACCCGCCAAATTCGGGTCTGCGTCGACTTTCGCGACCTGAACAAAGCATGCCCGAAGGACGACTTCCCTCTGCCGATAACCGAGCTTATGGTCGACGCGACAACAGGTCACGAAGCTTTATCTTTCATGGATGGTTCCTCCGGTTACAATCAAATCCGGATGGACCCAAAGGATGAAGAGCTCACTGCATTTCGCACTCCTAAAGGCATTTTCTGCTACAAAGTGATGCCGTTCGGACTCAAGAATGCCGGCGCAACATACCAGCGAGCAATGCAGAATATCTTTGACGATTTCCTCCATAAACGAGTCGAATGCTACGTCGACCACTTGGTGGTGAAAACAAAGCAAAGAGCCGACCATCTTCTCGACCTCCGGGCAGTGTTCGAGCGACTGCGACGGTTCCAGCTCAAAATGAATCCATTGAAGTGTGCTTTCGGCGTCACCTCAGGCAAATTCTTGGGGTTCATCGTCCATCACAGAGGGATCAAAATCGACCAGTCGAAAATCAACGCTATTCAAAAGATGCCAGAGCCCAGAAACGTCTCCGAGCTTAAAAGCTTCCAAGGGCATCTGGCATACATTCGGCGTTTCTTCTCGAACCTTGCCGGGAGGTGCCAGCCCTTCAGTAGACTACTTAAGAAGGATACATCGTTCGAGTGGGACGACTCCTGCAGGAACGCCTTTAACAACATAAAGGCTTATCTCACCAAGCCGCCAGAGCTTGTTGCTCCAATCGTCAACAGACCGTTGCTGCTATATATCGCAGCACAAGAAAAATCGGTGGGCGCTCTTTTGGCTCAATGTGATGAGGACAACAAAGAACGTTCTCTGTATTACCTCAGCCGAACGTTGGTGGGTGCTGAGCTCAACTATACACCTATCGAGAAAACCTGCCTGGCTCTCATCTTCGCAGTTCAAAAGCTTCGGCACTACCTTCTGGCACATTCGACGAATCTCATCTCGCGAGCTGATCCGCTGAAATACATTAGGTCGTGACCAATCCTCTCTGGTCGACTGGCTAAGTGGGCATTGCTTCTATCTAAGTTCGAGATCAACTACGTGCCGCAACGAGCCATCAAAGGGCAAGCTCTGGCGAATTTCCTGGCCGACCACCCAGTGCTAGCCGAATGGGAATTAACAGAGGAATTCCCCAACGAAGAAATATTTCTGGTCGAAGTGCTCCCTCCTTGGGAGATGTACCTCGACGGAGCCGCGCGAAGGAATGGAGCTGGCGCCGGAGTCCTGTTCGTCTCACCGAAGAAAGATCTGCTGCCATACTCGTTCGTGCTCACCCTAACTTGTTCGAACAATGAAGCAGAGTACCAAGCTCTCCTCCTCGGACTCGACATAGCAGTCGAGATGCAGTTGTCGCAGTTAAACATCTACGGCGACTTGACTCTGGTTATCAAGCAACTGACTAGAGAGTTTGAAGTAAAGAAACTTGAACTCGAACCACTCTGGAGCCATGCCGGTGAACTTCTGGCCCAAATCCCGGAAGCTTCACTCCACCATGTCCCTCGCTCCGAGAATGGGCCAGCCAACGCATTAGCCGGCATCGCAGCCAGTTTGGCTCAATTCGACCAACGACCAAGCCAAGTCCCCATTTGCGAACGATGGGTCATCCCTCCACCAGTCGAGGAAGAAATAGAAGAAGAGCAAACAGAAGAGATAGAAGAATCTCTTCCTATCTCGTCCAGTCAAAATCAAACCGAGGATTGGTGCGAACCTATCATCAACTTCCTTCGTCACAGCACACTCCCAATCGACCTGCGAGAGCGAGTCCAAATCCGTCGAACAGCTCCTAGGTACGTTTTCATCAACGACGTACTCTACCGAAGGTCGTATGAAGGTCTGCTCCTTCGCTGTCTTTCAAAAGAAGAAGGGCTGCAAGTGCTGAAAGAAACACACGGTGGGATCTGCGGCGCACATCAAGCTGGCCCGAAGCTCCACCTACAAGTCAAACAACTCGGCTATTACTGGCCAACTATGCTCAGAGACGCCATCGAAATGGCTCGAACCTGCAAACCGTGCCAACTCCATGCCGATTATATACACCAACCATCGGTGCCGCTTCACCCAACGGGGTCTTCCTGGCCATTCGAAGCTTGGGGTATGGACATCA
This sequence comes from Aristolochia fimbriata, assembly GCA_019845555.1. Lineage (NCBI taxonomy): Eukaryota > Viridiplantae > Streptophyta > Magnoliopsida > Piperales > Aristolochiaceae > Aristolochia > Aristolochia fimbriata. Next base: position 22,258,680 of record CM034084.1, on the reverse strand, counting down.
TAGGCCCTATCACTCCGAAGTCCGATTCTGAACGACAATACATCTTGGCTGCCACCGACTACTTCTCCAAATGGGCCGAAGCGGCAGCCTACCGAGAGGTCAAAGCCACCACCGTCGCCGACTTCATTCGAACTCAAATCATATATAGATATGTGGTTCCTCGGTATATCGTGACGGACAACGGCACACCCTTCAGAAATAGAGTCAAGGACCGCTTTTGCAAAAAAATTCGCATACAACAGCGGACGTCGTCGGCTTACAACCCGGCAACCAATGGACTCGCAATGGCTTTTAACAAGACACTCTGCAAAATTCTGAAGAAGACGGTCGACGCCTACAAAAGGAGCTGGGATGAAAAGCTTCCCGAAGCTTTATGGGCATACAGAACGACGGCTCGAGCGCCTACCCAGTCGACCCCATACTCGCTGGTTTATGGCACCGAAGCAGTGCTCCCTCTCGAAGTACAACTCCCTTCCTTGCGCATAGCTGTAAGAGAAGGACTGACGACGGAGGAATGCGCCCAACTGAGACTCGCAGAACTTGAGTCCCTCGATGAACAGCGACTCGAAGCGCAGCAACGACTTGAGTGTTATCAATCCAGAATGACCAGAGCCTTCAACAAAAAGGTACGACTCAGGTCATTCCAGAAAGGCGACCTCGTGTTAGTAGTTCGACGGCCAATGCTCTTCACGAGCAAAACCGGGGGCAAATTTGCGCCAAAATGGAAAGGACCTTATGTGGTACAGGAGGCCTATACCAATGGCGCCTACAAGCTCGTCACTGCAAATGGGTCGGAGCTGCCAATAACGAATGGTAAATTTCTCAAACGATTTTACCCATGAAATGGGCAGCAAAAAAAAAAGAGTGAGAAAGGGAAAAGTAGGCGAATAAAGGAGAGTATTTCTCATAAAAGATCAAATGGGAATATTCTCAGCCTCACAACAAAAAAAGACGAGGCAACAAAAAAATGCAAAGGGAAAGAGTGAAATGACATCAGAGTCGCGGAAGCTCAAAATCGGCAAGTCGCCCCTTCAGTCGGATCACTTCAGCTTGGGCGTCAGACATCTCTTGTTCTTCCTGATTGGTGAAAGTAGGTCCAGCTCGAACTTCAGCCAAACGTCGACGAACAGCGGCAGCCTCTTCATCTTTTGCATCAAGCTGTCTCTTATCAGTCGCAATTTGTACATCCAAAGTGTCAAGGCGAGCTGAAACCAGAGCGAGCTGTTCGCGAAGTCGCTTCTGTTCCTCTTCGACAGCCTTTCGAGCCATCTGATTCTGGTCGACACTAGCAGACATTTGGTCACGACTGTTAGCCACACGTCGCTCAGCTTGTTTAAGCTCAGCCTCTGGGACTCGACGTTCTTCTAAACTGAGCTTCCCCTCCAGCGAACAGCGTAGATGCTGCAGTCGAGCCGCCCCAGATGCGAACTCCTCAACCCAATGCTCCAATATAGAGGTATCGATACCTACCTCAATAAGTTTCCCAAGGCAAACGTAGGTATCCTCTACCAATTCGGGTGAACTCGGATCACTAGATGGCAAAAGGTCTGTCTGGACGAAGTCCTTCCACAACCCCAAAGCCGCCTTCTGAAGCTTCAGCTTTGTTTTCGCTGACGGACGCCTCGAAGACCCCTGTAGAAACAGAGGGTATGAGTTCGAGAAAGGAGGAAAGAAAAAAAAAGAAATGTGTATGCAGGAAGGAGAAAAGAAATCGAGACTTACCGATAAAGGCTGTGAAGAGGTCGAATGCTCACTACCGAGTGGATGAACGGTTGACGATGGCTCTCCACCGTTCAAAGGTATAACCGGAGGCTGAATCACTACGACCGGAGTTGCTGAAATAGGACGAGACGAACTGGGGACATCACATCGACTTCCATCACCAGCTACTTGAGTTAAACCGGTGGTCGCGACTCCATCTACTGTCGCCTCTGCCTCGGCTTGGGGGAATACATCATCGGCAGCCACTGTCGCATCATCCTCCATAATTCCATCAACAGGATCAGCAGCAGGTAGCGTAGAGAGATCCCTACGGGATCGCATAACGGCAAGTTCCGCCAAAGAAATATGATCCTCCTCGTCCAGCATTAAATGTTGAGGGAGCTCCAACCCAGAAAGATCCAACGGCTCGTCTAAGGTCGAATCAACCCGGTCTCCCTGCGGGTCGACAAATTGAGTGTCTCCTCTAGCAGTCGCCTGAGGAGCAGCAATCGCCTGAGGAGCAGCAATCGCCAAAGGTTCGGGTTGTCCCGATCGAAGAGTTGAAGTACTAGGGACCTCAGATAGGTTCTCGAATTCCCGAATACGTTTCTGCGACGGCGGAGGAGTAAAGATCGGGGGCTGTATGGACGACTTTCGTTTGGCCGGAGCTCTCTTCTTCTTCTCCTTAGAGGCTGGAACTGTAGGCGCCGGCAAAGCAATGATAATTGATTCGGTCTCTTCCCCCGGCACAGATGGCTCCTTCAACACTATACCCTTCGCCTTTGCCGCACCTCTCGAAGCTGGTAACTTGTCCTTTGCTACCTTTGGACGCGGCTGCTTAGCCTTGGCTTTGCCTTTCTTGGCCTTAGCGGATGCCGACTGATCACGACCTGGTAGGAGAGCCTCGGCGTCGTCATCACTCAGCGCTCGTAGCAACTCGGACTGAGACGCAGACATTCCAGCTCGAGTAAGGCTTTTCCACTCATGCTAAAAAAAAAAAAAGAAGAGAAGGATGAGGGAAGTATCGTAAACAAGGAAGAGAAACCAAAGGAAAAGAAACAGAAGCTCACATACCTCAAAAATAGGGACTACGTGCTCAAGCCATGATTCCCTAAAGCTCGAGTGACACCAGTGGTCTCGTCCGGTACCCATGAAGACCGCACGCCCATCGCGACCAAAAGGCCTCGCAAACGCTGATCCTCCACATCTCCGGAGTGCCGAGAGAAATCTGCCTTTGGCGCTGGTCGAGAGGAGTACACCAGGTAGATCCTGGCAAAGCCAAACTGCCTGGCAAACCTATGAGGACTGTAAGGCTCAATAGCCAGAGTGTCGCGCTGCCGATAAACCAGGAAAGTCGATCGAACACAGAAAATAATCTGATTCGATCGAAGAAGCCACATGACTCCTCGCGTCGAGAAGAGTGCCAGAAGGAAGAGCCTCAGCTGGATACCAGGTCTTGATCGAACTCCTCCAAAATAGTGCACGAGCTTCAATCGGAGTAAAATGTCGGACGAGCTCCGGATTCCGATAAACCAACATAAGAGGACCAGAGCCTTCACTAGGATCTGCACCATGAGCACCAAAACGTTGCGCCAACCAGGCACAAAGGAACGGCCAAGCTATACGACCGGGAGAGAAACTGTTGAGGCTCCGATAAAGATGTGCCAGAGCCGCCCTAGCTAAGCCTACCTTAGTTTCGTTCGCCATGAAGCATGCCATCTTGAAGGTGTCAGGTCGCATAGCAAAACCCGCCATAGGGATCACACTGCGGCATAGCCAAAGCGCCAAAAATGCTGCCAAGTATACCTCATCTGCAAGGGCCTCAGGTACACCAAGTTCAACAAGGACCTGATTTTGAGTAGCCGAACGATCTCTGCTACGGCACTCCGTCATCTTGCTGCGATTAGTCCAAGGGTCAGAAGAAGGAACGACCCCCTCCTCGGTACGAAACAAGAAAGCTGTCCAATCCGAAAAAGATACGGCAGGACCCTTCTTGTCCCCCGGGTTGCGACGACAATAAATCCTGTAAAACGCCAGCAGTAGAAAGGGTACACTCTCCGGCAACAGCAAAGCTCGGACAGCAGTAAAGTCAGCCACCGTCAGCACCACCTCATCATAAATAAACCCAAAAATGGGCAGTCCACAAAGGTGATGTAAGTCCCATAAAGAAATCGATAACTCCCCACCTCGAGTGAAAATCGTGTTCGTCGATGGGCACCACAACTCCAAGAAAGCATGGATCACGTGAGTAGAACACTGATAAGTGAAAGCTGAAGCGCGGATTGCAGACAATATGCCCAGCCTGGCCAAGATCTCCGGACAAGTACGAACAATAGTACAAGTCCATTCGGCAAAAAAAAAACGCGGAGCGGGGAAAAGAACCGGTGGTGCGGGGTGTTAATCGTCCCCAGCGCCCGAACCGAGGGCTATGAATCGATAGCTCGGGTGTTGTGTACGTGGCTAACTTATGCAGAGGACTCAATAGGATGTTCCCCTCAGCCTGATGCGAAGGAAAGGCCGTTTGTCGCAGAAGATAACAAATCTGGTCGTCCTCGACCACTGGACGACTCCACAAATCATGCACATTCATGAGCGTGGGCACAGACACGGACTGACCTCCAAAAATGGATTCGCCATGAGGTAACAACATCAACTTTTCTTGTCCGTTTGAATCTCTAATCCGCAGGCAGCGTCGTGCAACACTGTCGGACAGAACAGAGACATCCGAGAGGGTCAGACCGAGAAGGGAGACTGAAGCCGATGAAGTAGGCATCTGCAACAAAGCAAAAAAGGTACGTCAATCACTCCTCTTTCAATAAAAAAAAATGCATCTCCCACGACCAGAGATAAAAAGTCAAAGTCGTAAGCAAAGAGAAAAAGAAGAAGGGAGAAGAAAAAAAAAAAGAAAAACGCAAAGTCAAAAACAAATAGTGGTGACAAAAAAAAAAAAAAAGTCGCCGAAAAACCAAAACACCTCATCCAAGCCAAATACGGGTCAGGGACAACTCCCGACAACCGAGCCTGGCGCGACCGAAGCATGCAGCCTCGCGGCCACCAAATCGGAGGCAAACAAAATCGAGTTCTCCAGTGCCCGACAAACAATTCGGACAAAGCCAAACAAAGGATTCAACATCTGGTGACAAAGCCAGAAGCCGCACATTCGAGCCCAGTGCCGGACGACCGAGTTGGACAGGAAACGAATGCTGCGAAACAACAAGTGCCCGGCAACTGAGCCAAACACAGTTCAAAGTCTGCGCCCAACAACAAAACAGACGCGAAGAAAAATGCAGAGACACTACCCGACGACCGAGCCGGGTGTCGTACGTCGTCGGCCGGACGCAGCCAACAGAACAAGGTACGCAATCCATCTTCTCAAAAAAAAAAAAAAGAGAAAGAAAAAGGCTACGACAAAAAGAAGCCGTCGCCGAACAAAAAGTTGCGACAAAAAGAAGCTGTCGCAAGGAAAAGAAAAATACAGCAACAAAAAGAAGTAGTCGCAAAAGAAAAGAAGTGGTCGACGATCAAACCAACGCCGATCACTCAGTAGCTCAACTAGCAGCACGCACTCGACGCTCAAAACAAGTTGCGACAACAGCACCCGACGACCAAGCCGGGTGCGTCAACGCAGGAATTTAGCCTCCTGGCGACCCAGCCGAGCTCAGCCGAACCAAAACCTCGGCATTCGGTGACCAAAACAGAAGTCTAACCTCCCGGCGACCAAGCCGGCCAAGTTTAAAACAAAAATTGCAACACCCGGTGATCGAGCCGTGTGTCGCGCAGCAAATTCCTGCAACCGGCAACCAACCCGGACGCAGCCAACATGCCAGGTACGTAACTCGTGTCTGGACAAAAACAAAAAAACAGAGCAGCGACAAAAAGAAGCAGTCGATAAACAAAAAAAAGGCTGCGACCGTCGCGAAAAAAAAGAACTACGACAAAAAGAAGCAGTCGTGAAGTGAAACAGAAAGAGGTTCAACTCAACTCGCACCCGGCAACCCTTGCCGGCTGCGACCTCAGAACAACTCGCATTAGCAACCAACTCTGGTCGACTGGGACCAGACTGCTAATTGCACCCGGCGTCCAAAACAGGTGTGCTAGTGCAGACATACTGCCTCCTGGCGACCAAGTTGGATCAGCCCACAGAAATTTCAGCACCTAGCGACAGAACCAGGTGCGACCTGAATCACTTTCAACACCTGGCGACAGAGCCAGGTGCGACCCAAATCAACCCCAACACTTCGTAATAGAGCCAGACGCCACACAAACTTACAAGGTTTGGCACAAAAGCTGTCAGTTTTGTCATATAGACAAATTGACAAATACTTGGAGTGCAAGAAAGAGAGAAAAGAGAAGTCAAAAAAAAAAAGAGAGAGGAAATTCGAAAAAAAAAAAGAGAGAAATCGTGTAAAAAAAAAAAGAGAGAGAGACTGAGGGAGGAGTCGAAAATGAGAGGAGAGAAAAAGAAGAAGGAAAACGAAGAGAGAAGAAAAAAAAAGAAAGTGGGAATTCTGGCTGACTCGAATTCAATCTGAGGCTGCCAGGATAGAAAAAAAGGAGAGAAATTTTCTTCACAATACCTTTGAATTGGATTCGCAGAGAACTCTGACACAAGCCGGGGGCTCAGAGAAGATAGCAGACGACCAACGTGCAGCCTCCCAAAGTCGCAGACAAGAACAGTCAGTTTGAAGACTGTCTCCCAGAACACAGTCACAGATAGAGCACAGACTGATAGAAAACGTCAAACCACAGACAGTGTCTCAAATCGTGGATTGACAAAAAGGGGTAGGTCGCAGACAGTCAAGAAGAAAAAGAGGATTTTTTTAAAGCAGGTTCACAGGAGAAATTAAGGGAAGTCAATGAGTTCCTCTGTTATGGGAATTAATTAACAAAAGTTAACAGAGAAGAGAATTAGGGTGGGGCCCACGTCCCTTAATTGAGGAGGCACGACCTGGGGAAAACCCTAAGTCAGCGCCAACCCAATTAGGGCGGGACCCACACTCCATGACTAAGAAGGCATGACCTGGGAAAACCCTAGGTCAGCGCCAACCCTGTTAGGGTGGGGCCCACCACAATGCCTCTTATCTTCTTCTGCGGTGGAGCAACTCTGCCGAGGCAGAATCTCGCGGATGAGTCAACGCCACGCTGGGCGGGGCCCACGGCGCTGCCTCCCCTCCCCATGCGCTGGAGCAACTCTGCCGAAGCAGGAGCTCGCTGATGAGTCAGCGCCACACAGGGCGGGGCCCACGGCGCTGCCTCCCTTCTTCCCCTGCTACTGAGCAACTCTCTGCCAAGCAGGGGCTTCATTGTTGAGTCAGGCGCCACATAGGGAGGCCCACCCCGCCCCTCCCTTCTTCCCCTCATATTTGAGCAACTCTGCCGAGAGCGGGGAGTTCACTGATGAGTCTGCGCCACACAAAGGCCGGGGACCCGGCGCTGCCTCCCTTCTTCCCCGGCGCTGCCTCCTTCTTCCCCTCAAGGCTGAGCAACTCTGCTTGGGCGGGGAGCTTCATTGATGAGTCAGCGCCACACGGAGTGGAGCCCACCTCCTCCTTCCCTCCCTCCTAAAAAATCAGTTCTCACAGCAGTGGGGGTCGCTGATGAGTCAGCCTCCCTTGCAGGGAGGGGCCCACTGCTTCCTCCTCTCTCTCCTCTTCTTATGTTGCCTCCTTCCCTCCCCTGCTGAGAATCGATTCTCAGGTCCGATCTTGAGGTCGCCCGATGAGTCGGTATGCGCAATTCACTCCCCCCCGCAGACAAAACACCCGGCGAGGCGAATTTCACTAGATGAGTCACCACGCGCAGGCACCACACCAAGCGCAGCCTCTCTCTCTTCTCCCTTGGCTGAAGCAAGTCCACCGAAGCAAAATTCCTCCAAAGAAGCCATTCTCGCAGAGATCGCAGAAACGCCGAGTTCAGACTCCAATGCAGTTTCTAATCATGGCATCGCATCAGACTCGACTTAGGTGCCTCTCACTCCCCATATACCGGTACGTATATCCATATACGTATGCGTATATGCAAAAAAAAAAATAGCTCTAAAACAGCAAGAGAGCCAAAAAAAAAGAAAGAAAAAAAAATACAAAGTGTATAGAAAATATACACTGTCCTAAAAATAAAAGAAAAGTGTGTGTGTTGTGTTCATTCATCTTCACGTTCGAAACTTGATCGTTTTCTTCAAAACGAAGAAGTCTCGAAGGGGGCAATCTGTGTGCACCAAAATGTGCATGGCCCAAATTCAACAAGTCCAGGAGTCCACTAATCCAGCAAACAAGGTTCTTGGACAGGCCTCGACGATTCACAAGGTCATCCGACACAGCCCATCGCCAGAGCCATCCGTCTCGCCGCATCATCAACACAATCATCGTCCAGTTAGCAATGACTCAACGAGTCATCATCCAGTCAGCAACGACTCTGCGAGTCATCATCCAGACAACTACAACTCAATGAGTCATCGCCATGCGTCAAGATGAGTCAAATATACTGATCATCCACTTCAAACATAAAGAGAAAACCCAAAAAAAGGGCCACGATCCTCAATCAAGGGATCTCAACAGAGGAGCTCCCGGTCTTCCTCCCATCTCAACTTCTGCAAGAGAGAAAGGGGATCGCGATCCCCTTTCCCGTGCAAAATTCCTCAACAACCATACGCATTGCGGGCTACAAATAGCGAAGTTCCCTGTCCTGGGGGTTGGAAAAAATCAAATTCGAGAGCTCTTGCTGAGAAAATACTTCACACACGAAGTTCTTTCTCTCTCGAACGGAGGTCTGAAAAATCCCTTCACCGAGAAGAAACTCCACGCACAAAAGCTCTCTCAAACCGTAGAAGTTCAGCAACTTCGCGGTCGTCGTTCAATAGTTCAACCGGCAGCTCTACACGCTCACGACAACGCCACAAGTCGAAACACGCGGAACACAAATACTTCCGTCCGACCAACCAAAGCCACACCAGATCGTGCACACTCGTTCCCAGAACTCAAACTTCGACGTTCTCGCCAGAAGCCGAAACTTCGACAATTCACACGGAGATCGAATCAGAGGAAGCATAGGAGAGTGAACTCGCATTCCTTGATACAAAACACACATTGTAAACATAAAATTATTCTAAAGTAATCGACATATTCTCTCGGTTGCGCCTCTTCGCGGACCGACGAATTTTCGGTGAAACACATAGTAAGAGAATTTTATAAAAAATCATAGCTGAAAGCTATTTTAAAGGAAATTTTAGAAAAATCCTGGATGACGGCTATAACAGAAATTTAAGAAAATTCATGGTTGAAGGCTATTGTAATGGAATTTTTAATAAATTCATTCTTGAGGGCTATAGTAAGGGATTTTGAAGAAAAATATGAGTGCAGACTATATAAAGAAAATTTTAGGAATAAAATTGACCGAAGGCTATAGAAAGAAAATTTGAAGAAAACTCATGACATAAGGCAATATTAAGGGAATTTTAAGAAAAATCATGGGTGAAGTCTATTGTATGGGAAATTTAAGAAAAATCATGACTGAAGGCTTTAGAAAGTGAATTTTAAGAAAAATCATTGTTGAAGGCTATAGTAAGGGAATTTTCAGAAAAAAACATCACAAAAGGCTATAGTAAGTGATTTCTAAGAAAAAATATGACAGTAGACGACAGTAAGGGAATTTGAAGAAAAACCTTGGGTAAAAGTTTTAGTAAGGGAATTTGAAGAAAACTCTTGACATAACACAATAGTAAGTGAATTTTAAGAAAAATCATAGCTGAAGACTATAGAAAACGAAAATTAAGAAAAATCGTGGCTGAATGATACAGTAAGGGATTTTTAGAAAAATCATGGTTGAAGGCTATAGTATAAGGATTTTAGAAATATCATGGTTGAAGGATATTGTATGGGAATTTTAAAAAAAAACATGGTTGAAGGGTATATTTAGGGAAATTTAAGAAAAATAACAATTGAATGTCATAGTAAGAGAATTTTATAAAAAATCACAGCTGAAAGCTATTGTATGGAAAATTTAAGAAAAATCTTGGATGACGGCTTTAACATAAATTTAAGAAAAATAATGGTTCAAGGTTATTGTAAGGGAAATTTAAATATATTCATTCGTGAAGGCTATAGTAAAGGATTTTGAAGAAAAATATGAGTGAAGACTATAGAAAGGAAATTTCTGGAATAGATTGGCTGAAGGCTATAGAAAGAAAATTTGAAGAAAACTCATGACATAAGGCTATATTATGGGAATTTTAAGAAAAATCATGGGTAAAGGCTATAGTAAGGGAAATTTAAGAAAAATTAAGATGGAAGGTTTTAGAAAGTGAATTTTAAGAAAAATCATCGCAAAAGACTATAGTAATGGAATTTTCAGAAAAACATCGCATATCGCTATAGTAAGAGATTTTTAATAAAATTTATTCGTGAAGTCTATAGTAAGTGATTTTGAAGAAAAAATATGACAGTGACTATAGTAAGGGAATTTGAAGAATAATCTTGGGTAAAGGTTTTAGTAAGGGAATTTTCATGACATAAGACAATAGTAAGTGAATTTTTCAAAAAATCATGGTTGAAAGCTATAGAAAACGAAGTTTAAGAAAAATCGTGGCTGAAGGATATAGTAAGGGAGTTTTAGAAAAATCATGGTTGAAGGTTATAGTATAAAAATTTTTAGAAAAATCATGGTTGAAGGCTATTGTAAGGAAATTTTAAGAAAATCATGGTTGAAGGGTAAAGTTTGGGAAATTTTAGAAAAATAAATGTTGAAGGTCATAGTAAGAAAATTTTATAAAAAATCATAGCTGAAAGCTATAGTAAGGAAAATTTTATAAAAAATCATAGCTGAAAGATATTGTAAGGAAAATTTTATAAAAAATCATAGCTGAAAGCTATTGTAAGGAAAATTTAAGAAAAATCTTGGATGACGGCTATAACAGAAATTTAAGAAAAATCATGGTTGAAGGTTGTCCCACCTCCCACCCACTAGTAGTCCACTACTGAAAGGGAAACCGAAAGGACGCAACATCGCCCCATTAATTCACTCGTTTAAGGATACGCGCATTGCCGCGCGTCCCCGCGTATTTTAAAAAATTAATATTATAAAGTTTGATAAATTCCTTATTTTGTAATTTACTATTCTTAATAATCACCGCTAGTTAAAAAATGACTCATTTCAGCGGCAAACAATGTAGGAATAGTGTGTCTAGGGGTGGCACTGAACCGAGCCAGCTCGTGAACAGTTCACACTCAACTCGATAAAAGCTCAATTCGGCTCGAATTATTTCGAGCACATATCAAACTTGAGTCTTGAGTAAGGCTCGTTTAGTTAAATGAGCCAAGCTTGAGCTTTAGGTAGTTCGATTCGAAGCTCGATAAGCCAGCTCGTTTGTATTTTGAGTTATATATTTTTAAAATTGGGTATAATATTTTAGCTTTTTGAAGAAGTGGGAGCCTCAAGTTCTTTCAAAAATTGTATTTAGAATTGTCTTTTTAAATTTCTATCAATGATTCTATTAACCAAAATTAATAATTAACTAAAAAATTATAAAATTCTATGAATTTTTGTTTTAGTATAATTGGGTACATAATTAGCTTATAATCACTAATCTAGATCTATTATTGTCGATAAATTTAACTAGAATAATTTAAAAGCCCGAATTGGTAAACCCGTTGGGCATGGGCTGCAGCTCACGCTGGGCTTTTATAACCTGGAGTTCAACCTGGACTCGACCTGGGCATGGGCAGAAACTCAAGTTGGGCTCGAGCTCGGGCTCAATTAGGGGATCGAGCCCACTCGAATCGAGCTCATACTTGAGCCCAGCCATGGCTCGAGTCCGAGCTCGAGCCCGAGCTTAAGCTCATGTATTATGGGTTGAGCCGAGCTCGAGTCATCGTAGGTTTAGGCAAGTCTCGGCTCATTGCCAGCCCTAAGTGTGTCCAATGTCTATGTATGCTGTTGAATAGATTACCTCTAGACCCAAAAATATAAAAATAAATAAATAAATAAATAAAATAACCTCCCAACGAAAACCCGATTCAGGTATGCGTTTGACTTCTCCTTCTCCCAAACTCTGTGCTAAAAATTTTATTTTTCTTTTTGTTATTTCAATATCGTATCCTCTCTCTCTCTCTCTCTCTCTTCTCTCTTATATTCTCTTTCTTTCTTCCGTCGACCTCTCCTGTTTTCTTTCTTCCCTACACGGTCGGAAACAACAACAGAAAAAAAAAAAAAAAAAAAAATCTTATTCCTGACCTCCCGTTGACGCATCCAGGTTACTTCTTATTCTCTATCGCAAAAAAAATTCCAAAGGAAGCAAACCATCCCAAATCAGAGACAGACAAAGAAGATCTTAGAGAACAAACTTCCCTATCCTTGTGGCCGTGGGAGAGGTACCCATGGAAGAGAAACTGGTCGCCAGGCTAGAGGCGGCGATCTCTCGCCTCGAATCGTTCTCAGGCGGCTTCTCGGCGCGAAATCTACCGGACGACGCTTCTGAGGCTCCCAAGGATGCCTCTATTCTCGCCTACGACGATTTCTTAGATAAATATGTTGGAAGGCTTTCGGCTGCGGCTCAGAAGATTGGCGGGAAAGTGCTTGAAGTCACGGATGTCTTGAACCGGGCCTTTCACGTGCAGAAGGACCTTCTTATCAAAATGAAGCAGACTCAGGTTGGTTTTTTCATACATTTCTTTTACTTTTCCTCCCTACATTGCTTTACTACTGCTTTGCCTACGGATTGTCGTTTGGTACAAGACCGGTTCTCCTTAGTGGCTCTTATTTGGTATGCTATTCGCGTTTGGATCTCATTGAATGAAATCAGACCGCTTGGATCCGACGCATGCTATCCAATTTGGTCATATTCTGATGTTTGAAGTTGTATCTTTTGACACTTCCGCCAGTGAGTTGTGGAATTTGTTCTATCGGCATTTGTAGATGAGTTTCCATGGGTTTCGTTGTTGCTGTATAAAATCAATGTAATCTCTTTACCACAAATTAGTATATATGCTCTTGGATCCACTTGGATCCCAGTCATATTTTCCCCTTGAACCGACTCGAACCTTTAATTTCTTATATACAGTTAGTTAAACTTCTCAATGTTACCATTTTTTATCTTGTAATTTGATCTAATCTTCTCTTGAACAGAAACCTGATATGACAAGCTTGGCAGAATTTCTGAAGCCACTTAATGAACTTATTGCAAAAGCCAATGCTTATTCAGAAGGGAGAAGGACTGAATTCTTTAACCATTTCAAGGCTGCTGCTGACAGTCTCTCTGCTTTAGCTTGGCTTGCCTATTTGGGCAAAGATTGTGGTAAGGATAATCACTGGTCTGATTTCCTGTTGAGACCTTGTCAAATTCCTCCAATGCTTCCTCTCATGCCAATTTTATTTCAGGAATGAGTCTTCCTATTGCACACGTTGAAGAAAGTTGGCAAATGGCTGAATTCTATAACAACAAGGTAGGAAATGTGTAGTTTTCTGTTATTCATACACTTTCCCGTATTTCATCACAGGAACAATCTGTCTGTGAAGAAGAAAATATGGAATCAATGGGAAAGAAAAACAGAGAAATCCAATAGTACAATGTGTCTATGCTCTGCATAGCACTTTTGATCATGGATGGACGTGACTTTATCAAACAAGTGTCTTTCCTACTCTTGTCTCCTTATGATATCCAGAATCTCTACTTTTACTATGATTTATTAAATAAGCTGTCAGGTCATTATGTGTAATGAATTGGTGTCTGAAATTTAGATTCTGGTGGAGTACAAAACCAAGGACCCTAATCATATAGAGTGGGCAAAAGCTCTGAAGGAGATCTACCTGCCTGGCTTGAGAGATTATGTAAAGAGTTTCTATCCCTTGGGTCCTGTATGGAATGCCACTGGCGTACCATTTGCCCCATCAAAAGCTGCTCCAACTACTGCTTCTCCTGCCTGTGCCCCTGCCTCAGCCCCAGCTCCTCCCCCTCCTCCTTCTGGTTCACTTCTTACTAGTGATTCTTCTTCACCCCGCCCAAAGGAAGGAATGGCTGCTGTCTTCCAAGAAATCGGTTCTGGAAAATCTGTTACTTCAGGTAATATGCAACCTTTGCTTCTAATTGGGGTGCAAATGGTTTATATAACTTCACCTGCTATTGTTGTCTGCATTGAATAGTTGTCACTAAAACCTTTTTTGACAGGTTTAAGGAAGGTTACTGCTGATATGAAAACCAAAAATCGTGCAGACAGAACTGGTGTGGTGAGTGAAAAAGAACAGAAAATCAGTTCACCTTCATTTTCAAAGTCAGGGCCTCCAAAGTTAGAACTTCAGATGGGTCGCAAGTGAGTATACACTCTATTAGTGCTTTCGATTTTCATTGTAATGCATGAGCATGTGGTTTCTTAGATTTTTCATACTGTGACAGATGGGTTGTTGAGAATCAGATTGGAAGGAAGAACCTGGTGATTGATGATTGTGACTCAAGACAGTCTGTGTATGCTTTTGCATGCAAAGATTCTGTTTTACAGATCAAAGGTAAGTTTCTTGTAGGCACAGTACCTTGTGAATATCCTGCTTGTATCTGTGCTTGTATATTTTTCCGCTTGTACATATCTGTCACATATCTTAGTTTAATAATATATTCGTATCTCTCAACTTTTTAAGGTGGAAGAAAGAAAGTAATTTATGCTTTTAATTTATGTGCAGGAAAAGTAAACAACATAACAATTGATAAATGCACCAAGATGGGCATTGTATTTACAGTTAGTACTCTTTCCTATAGCCATATTCTGCTTATTATTTTACTGACCAAGTTGCCTTTAGTTGTATTTATGATTTTTTTATGAACAGGATGTTGTGGCTGCTTGTGAAATTGTCAACTGCAATGGAGTTGAGGTACAATGCCAGGTAAGCTGCTTACACAATAGGATAGATTGACTTCAGCTAGCACTTTCATAGGTTGAGACATCCCTGAACACCTAAGAGACGTCAAATAGTTGTTTATCTTCCTTCTTTGGGACCAGGTGTGGATTTATCTTTTGTTGGTATTATTCAGGGTTCGGCGCCTACTATCTCAATAGATAACACAGGTGGATGTCAGCTGTATCTTAGCAAGGACTCCTTGGAGGCTTCTATTGCCACTGCTAAATCAAGTGAAATCAATGTTCTAGTGCCTGCTGTGGGTCCTGATGGTGATTGGGTATGAATTCCTTCTGCACCTTTCTCCAACTTTTCCTCCCTTAAATTGCATTGGTTTTATTCCAATATTGCAAAATGATATTTACCACCTCTATGCTAACTCTTCCCTTCCCACTCCATCTGCCCCTCTTTTTTATGTTAAATATGGGTGAAAGAATCCTTGTCAAAAGGATAAAAGAAGCTATAAGATTCAATTTTGTGAAAAGGTGGTGACTTCAGTTCTTCACTTTCTCTTCTGTTAACCAGAGGAACAGGAAAGAGGGACTCTTTTCTTTTTCCTTGTCCGGCCTCCTATTAACAGAGAGGAGGCAGAATCTGAGGGCTCTTCAAACCCGACATCCGTAAACTTATTCTCACTGGGTTGAAGCTACATAAGTAGTGCTTGTAGAAATAGATTCAGTTCTCATCATCCATTGGTTGTCAGAAGCAAGTGGAGGCTGCTGTATGTATTTGATGAAATTCAAGAAGTTAGTGCTTCAGAGTCCTTTGAATGTCTTCTAGCAGCGTGCCATCCATGCTACAAAGTGTCACTCAGATGATATTATCAAGTCTTAAGGCCTCTTTTTTTTTCTTTGAGAAAAGTCTAGGGCCTCCATTCCGTACTCCTGTTTCAAATTATCTTCTCATTAGGATGACTTATTCCATAGGGAGATATTTCATGAACTTGAGCAACAGCTCAGTGGTCACATGTGGGAGTTATAATGGAAGGTCTTGATTTCAAGTCTCCTTGGGGGCGTTGGGGTGTTGGGTTCAAATTGCAGTTGTATATGTACGCACTTTCTTCAAAAAAAAAAAAAAAAAAAAAAAAAAAAAAAAAAGAAAGGTGATATTACCCCCAATAGTGTCTACTACCTTACGTTGTGTTTTATTTGAATAAAGAGGAATTGCTTGAGCCTTTTGTCTAAGGTATGTGTTCCCTAACCTTAAGGTACTGGCATATATTATGAGGGCATTTATTATTTTGGTATTTATCTTATCAAATTCAAATTAAATACTAGGGCAGAGAGGATGTTTTCATAGCTCCATACAAATTGGAAAATAGGTGGTGTTTTGCTTGTTGTTGACACTGTTATTTGTTGCTTTCTTTTACGAAATCAATAGATGTGAAATTTTGCTTTTGACGAGGAAATACTGATCATTATTGATTGGTCTGTTGAAGAAGAATGTTGTTGACAAAATATCGATGCAAATCCTAGGGGCACCTTGATCTATACAGAGAGAGAAGCCCAAACCATTGCAGTCCTCAAAGGATGGCTGCATGACAGATCTTATAACTAGATTACTTTTATAACTAATGTTCCTCAGGTTGTCCTGATCATTCTTAAACATATATCATGGTAACGTCCAATATAACCATCTGGCAGTGTTATGTATCTTTCTGGTTCGGAATAATTGACTTTATTCTGTGCAAGCCAAACCCTTAACTGAATTCCAAGTGGTGAAAATTGCAGGCCGAGCATGCTTTGCCACAGCAGTACATTCATACATTTAAGGACGGACATTTTGTGACCTCTCCAGTCTCTCATTCTGGTGGCTGAGAACGAAGCAACGCAGAATCATTCCAAGCGGTTCATATTTGTGTTTATGTATGTGTGGTATGCGTTATGATTCATTCAAGATCTTCATAATTTTGTGAGCCACATTACAGTTGGCTTGAATTTCCTTCTTGTGCGTGCTGTCACTACTGTGTGGTTGAGCGGCTGTAATACATTCTGTTGTGCTTTTGTGAGAGCTTTGTTTGTTGTATTTGTCACCTTTTTTTGTGTTGAAGGAAAATCGTTTAAGGCTTGTTTGTTCGGTTTCCTTTGCCTCCTTTTGGTGTTTATCTTTTCACCTTTAGCATGTGTGTAGTATGTTTCTCATGGCAACTTGAACTGCGGTTACGAACTTACACTGATAGTTTTACTGACTTGGGGTAAAGTAGTGCCCAGTCACGAAGAGAAAAAGAGTTTTTGGTGGGAGTCAGCGACACATAAGAATTTTCAAGATAGCCTCTGATCACGAAATTACGTAGCTTTTAAGCTGGTAGTTGTATTTAGGCGACTGTATTGTTATTTTTCTAGTGGTCGGGAGTGATAGCTAGATGACAGTACCATACTCTTGTAGTTGAAGTAGTGGATGACATTAGACTTTCCACGGTTCCAATACTCGTCCCTGACTCCCCGGCACGCACCTTAGTAGAAACGGAAGAGACGATTGCATCAGTCCCAAATGTCAAAGTTGTAGACTGTGAAGTCACACAGAGACACACGGCAATGCTGTATGTTATAATATATATATTAATTTTGCAGGTTCCCTGCAAGTATGAGCTACAGCAAGTAAGGTTCGAATAAATGCTAACCACCTCAAGTGAAGCAACCCCCGTTTATACTTTGTACAATGGAGAGGGAAGAAATAAAGTAGGGAGAGCAAGGAGTGGGGGGGACTTTTTCTGTTCCACCCGCCACCCTGTTTCATCTTTCAGGCATCAGGTACAGGAAAGAAATTAAAGAGGAAAGGATTAAAGCTCATCCTTTTGCAACATACATGAATTTCGCTTTCGAGTTTTCTTATCCATCAATCAAGCCTTGTTCGATTAAAGGTACACCGCCCTTTCTCATCCTTGCTTAAATAATTCATTTTTAACTTTCGATTAAAAAAAAAAAAAAAAAAAAAAAGGCTCGGTTCTGGACCTCTGGTGGTTTCGTACTTTCGTTTAGAGAACCAAAAGCAAGTAGGGAATTAGGAACTCAAACATGCAAGCTGAAACGCGTCCGGAAAGCACAGAGTCGCAGACATGAAGAAGATGGTTAAAGGAATTGAATTCTGCCGTTAATGAGTTATTAATATAGCTTTTGGACTTGCATTCCCCTCCCTTTTGGACGTAGCACACGGAAAAGCAGATCCAAAGGCAGCTTCGGTGGTTTTGCCTTTTTCTGTTCCCTTCTCCCGCATCTTTATATATATATTCCCTCTTCTTTACTTGAAAAAAAAAAAAGAAAGAAAAAAGACCCTTTACGGCATACACAAGAAAGAAAAGTTTATTACACTTAAGCATAGAATATATATATATATATATTCCCTTGTCTCCTACAAGCTTTAAATTTATTATCAGGGAATGGATTACGGGAATATATAGTGATAGATTATGATTTTCTTCCTTTAATTAATTAATAAATAAATAAATAATTAATTAATTAATTAATTAATTAATTAATTAATCGATTAAGGGCAAAAAAAAAAAAAAAAAGAAAAGAGAGTATAGAGTGGAGAGAGTAGAGAGAGGCCGGAGAGGTCCCTCCTTTCCTCACATATGCGACATGAAATCGCGATGAGAGATCGCTTTGGGTAATGGCTGATTGGATGTGCAGCGTTCCGGTGGATGAAGATCATGCAAACGTCGCTCTCGTTACTTAATTTCTTTCCTGGCCCCACCTCATCCAAAGAGTCAGAGGAAAAGAATATGTATATATATATATATATATATATATATATATATATATATATATATATATATATATAGAGGCCCTTTTCAACATATTAAAGCTAAAATCTATATTAATTTTCCTCTTAAATTAACTACAGACCTTCTTATCTTATTCTTACCGCTTAAGCACGTACGCATTGCATTTACCGAACATCAGATCTTACGACGCTTCGTTTTTCTTCTACCACGTGGCTGCAATTACCAGCTCCATCATACGGGCCCACCACACAAGAGCATCCAGCTCATCCAGAGTCTAAATATTCCATTATTACTTCCTCCGTCGGACACTCTCACTTGTCCTCTTCTTCTTATGAATTATTGAATTATGAATTATGAATTATGAATTATGAATTATGAATTATGAATAATGAATAATGAATTATGATTTATGAATAATGAATTATGATTTATGAATAATGAATTGTGATTTATAATTATAATCCTCCCCCGCGGTTGGCCCCTCTCGTCCATCTACGATTCTATATTAATCTTCGCAGACCACGGCATTTTAGTTTTTAACTTTCAACCTCCGCCTCGCTTCGAGCTTTATCTTCCTTGTTAATTTCCCAGTCTCCCCTCCTCCGGCCTCCGTATAAGTTCGGCCTTTGCTGCTGCCTTTTCCATCTGTCGCTGCTGTAAATGCTCTGAAACAAAAAGCACTTGGACAGACATGGCGATCCTTCGCGGAGCCTTCTCCTCCTCCTCCTTCTCCTTCCTCTTCCTCTCTTTCGTCTACCTCTTTCACTCTGTAGGTATGGACTACTTTTCATATCTTTTCTTTCTTCTAATTATACGGCAGGCAGGGGTTTCGATTTGCAGATCGGTTTCCTTTCTCTGTTTCAATTACTCCCTTTCGATCGGAAGGTGGTCGATTTACCATTCTCTGATCATTTAGTAGTTTTCTCTACTGCTACTCTTTCTGTTTATTTCATTTCATCATCACCTTCAGCTCTTCGGATCAGTAGAAACTATATGTGGAGATAAATTAAAAGACAAAAAACAAACAAGTCTTTGCCGCATGAGAAGAGGGAAATTTGTGGCTTTTCTTCTTTTTCATGGATCCCAATCCTTTTCCATGCTATGAATATTTAAGATAAGAGCCAAATTTTTTTGTGGTTCTTTAGCCGGATTCTTTTCGATGTCACTGTGAAGTTAACCCAAAGAAACAACCTCTGCACTTTCTGGACGATTCTTCAGTCTCATTCAAATTTCTGCACCGGAAAGAAGGCAATTTTTCTTTTTTTCCCCTTAAGAATATCCAAAGAAGGACAGCAATTTTTGAACTAAGGTGCTGAGCTTGAATGTGTTCCGTTGTTTGTCCGGCGACGGAGGTTCATCTGTTCCAACCAAACCAAGGCTAGGTTGCCGTTGGAACTCGGAACTTGGTCGGCGGCTGCTGCAGGCACATCTTCAGAGGATGAACTTCAAAGGATGAATTCATGGAGTACTAGTTACCTGAATTTTTTTTTTTTTTTTTTTTTTTTTTCGAATGAAAAATCACCATTATTGAGATCCTTTACGGTAGGATGCGTCGTGAATTTATTTCATCGAGGAACTTTTGTCCTTCCCAACAGCGGTATTCTTCAATTTAAATCCAGTACTTCACCAACGCCAAATTGATTAATGAATTCAAATTTGCAGAGGTCCAGAATTGAATATTGATTTTTTTTTCCCTTCAGTCTCAGATTCTCATCAAAGAATGGTTTTTTTTAAAAAAAAAAATTCGTCGGAACTTGTCGTCTACGCAGGGGCGCAATCATTCATCGGAGTTAACTACGGGCAAATCGCCGACAATCTTCCTCCGCCGTCAGCGACGGCGAAGCTTCTCCAGTCAACTTCTATAGCGAAAGTACGACTGTATGGAGCGGACCCGGGAATCATCAGCGCTCTTGCCAACACCGGGATCGCGATAGTGATCGGAGCATCGAACGGCGATATCCCGGCACTGGCGTCCGATCCGGCGGTGGCGAAGCAATGGATTTCGTCGAACGTGGTTCCCTTCTACCCGGCGTCCAAGATCGCGGTCATTACCGTGGGGAACGAAGTCCTGACCTCCGGCGACACGGGGCTGATCTCCCAGATATACCCGGCGATGCAGAACCTGCAGAGGGCCCTGGCTGAGGCTTCCCTGGCGGGTAAGATCAAGGTGTCGACGGTCCACTCGATGGCGGTGCTGAAGCAGTCGGAACCCCCTTCGAGCGGCAGCTTCGATCCCGGTTTCGGAGACGCGATGAAGCAGATGGTCCAGTTTCTCCACGACACGGGATCGCCTTTCGCGATTAACCCTTACCCGTATTTCGCTTACCGGAGCGACACCCGGCCCGACACGCTGGCGTTCTGTCTTTTTCAGCCCAACGCCGGGCGTTTCGACGCGGGCACGAAGATCACGTACACGAACATGTTCGACGCCCAGGTAAGTAAAACAGTGCGGAAGGCCCATGTCATATTTATTCTAGAGAAGGCCCACGTCATATTAATTTATTATGAAGCACTGGTGCTTCTAATGAATTGGCAGGTGGATGCTGTTCGAAGCGCGCTGAATTCGATGGGTTTCAAGGAGGTGGAGATCGTGGTGGCTGAGACGGGTTGGCCGTACAAAGGAGACGACAACGAGGTCGGGGCGACGGTGGAGAATGCCAAGGCCTACAACGGCAACCTCGTGGCCCACCTCCGTTCCATGGTGGGGACTCCCTTGATGCCCGGTAAACCCGTCGACACCTATCTCTTCGCCCTCTACGACGAGGATCTCAAGCCCGGTCCCACCTCGGAGCGATCGTTCGGACTTTTCAAGCCCGATCTGACCATGACCTACGACGTGGGCCTCTCCAAGAGCAGCAGCAGCAGCGGTGGCGGAGAGGTACATCATACATATTAGTCACACACATGTTATGAATTAATGAATCGATTCGATTGTTTAATTTTTATATTATAGTTTTTATAGTACGTACGTGATAGGTGGAATTTACTTTTTTACTAGGTGAGTCCCGCGACTCCATCATCGCCGTCGCCGTCGTCGGGAGGGAAAGGCAGTAGCGGCGGAGGTTGGTGCCTTCCCAAGTCGGGCGTGTCGGATGCGGAGTTGCAGTCGAATCTGGACTACGCGTGCGGCATGGGCATCGACTGTGGACCCATCCAACCGGGCGGGGCTTGCTTCGTGCCCAACACCCTTGCTTCCCACGCCGCCTACGCCATGAATCTTCTCTATCAGACAGCCGGTCGGAATCCCTGGAACTGCGATTTCAGCCAAACGGCAACCCTTACATCCACAAACCCAAGTGCGTGCGTCTCTCTCTTTTCTTTCCTCTCATTCGGTTCGGTCTGTTTTTTTACACCTTTCTCTCTGACATGGCACACACGATGCGATGCTACATTGCTACCGGCTTATTGATTAATTGCATGTTTTCGCGCGCGTTTTAATCTGTGTAGGTCACGACAGCTGTGTCTACCCTGGGGGCACCTAGCTAGAAGCCCAACACCGGCCCACTTACTAGTCTGTAGTAGAAGGAAGAAGCAAGTCTGTGTGGAGGAGCTAAAGCAATTAGCAAACCAACCGACTCTTGTTACTCTTTACTAAATAATAAAGGGATAAATTAATTCACTTGAAAACGCTGCCAAAATAATTCAATTTCCTAAAAAAAAAAAAAAAAAAAAAATATATATATATATATATATATATAAAAAAAAAAAAAAAAAGACTGGTGGGCTGTGGGCTACGAAAGCTGCCATCAGAGGTGCTTTATTCTTTTTCTCTTGTTTCTCTTCTTCCTCGGTTCCCAGTCTCCCTTCGAGCTGGGAATTAAGTCGATCATTTGTTCTAATGTTAATATTCAATTAATTTTTGCAGACTCAGTGATAGCGTAATGATTTATTTATTAATTTCCTAGCTAGGCTAACAGTTTAATAAGTTTACTAGCTACTTCACTTTGTGGTTTATAAATATATATATATATATATATATTATGTAATTGCAAGAGAGATATATACGGTCCGGAGGAGGGTATTTGTAAATTTCTAATGCCAGTCTTAGATTAATTATGTACAATTAAAATTCATAATTTGAATCTGAAACACAAACCCGTTCGTTCTTTGCATGATCTATACATATTAATTATAGGGTGTGTACACGCTACACAATCAAACCAACCAGCGAGTCTGTGCTTAATTAATTAATTGAGTCGACTCGGCACGTTTTGCAAATCGCTCGAGGACGGGTCGGAAGCAATCGGTTTGAAACTCAACTGTTATAGCTAGGGTTAGTTCGTTATATCCTAGAGAAGAGGAGGAGAGATAATTAAGTGAAAAATTAAAGGAAGTTCTTCTATCGAACATATCCATGGCCGGGCGAGAGAAAGAGAGAGATCGAGAGCTTCTCATCCCCGTCTCGCACGATCATGAGTATGGCTCCCCCGATTCCTCACCTCCCATTATCGCTCCTCCCATTTCTGCTGTTCATCACTCCGGCAGAGAGGTACACACTACAATCTATATACATACATAGATATATACATACATACATACATATATACATACATACATACGTATTCCTTCTCCTCCTTCAAATTAATCCATTCTTAAATTGGGGATATTAATTGTTTTACGATCATTCATCTCCTTCTGCCTGCGCTAGCTTGTCATTAGTTCTCGCTACCTTGCTCTTCCCCACCCAGCAATTCCTGATCCTCTCTCTTCATATTTTTCTTTCTTGCTGATCTTCTCTAAAACTTAAGTGGCTTAATTTTCCCCTAATCGAAGACGACGATGGGTCCTATTTTATATAGGTTTAACTCTCCTTAATTTTCCTTTTGGATTTTCTTTCTTTCGAAATAAGGAATCAATATTTGAAAAAATCAGTGATGAATTCACATGGATCGACTGCTAATTATGTATTAAGGCTTTTCTTCATGCATCTTTAAATATTACAAGTACTGGTGATCGAAAATTAAGACTCTTTTCTTTTTTAATTTGTGTGATCCATATATTTTGCATATATGCAGGCAGTTGCGAAAGTCGTTCGGAGCTACGCGACCAAGAAGTTTATGTCCGGAACGTAATTAAGTCTTTCCCTGAACTTGGTTCATGAGATATCAACAACAAATATATATAGTAGGGTTTAATTAACTTCATCTATATGCATGTCTCCTTACTAGTGCATGCATTAATGGAAAATATTGTTCATATTTATCTGTACATGCCTCTACCTAATTAATATATAGCATCAATATTGCTAGCTCCAACTGAAGTAAACATATATAGCTCTCTGTATGTTCTAGTACTGGAAATTAATTAGGTAGTGAAGAAGATCAGAAAGAGAGAGCAGCTGCCTTGCTTAATTAATTAATTGATTTACCACCAGTTATATGTGTGCTACTTTCAGTTAATTAATGGTTAAATATTTGTGTATTTTCTTGGCTTGCGCATGCAGTGTCATTCTACTTCCGATTGCCATAACATTTTACATCACATGGTGGTTCTTTCATTTTGTGGATGGCTTCTTTTCTCCCATCTACTCTCATCTTGGGATTAATATCTTCGGTAAGTTTCGTATGCTTAGTATTTATTTAAGTGATTAATTGCATTGCTTCCAGTGGGGAGGAATTAATAACAGATATATATATATATATATACGACGACTGTTGCGCGAGCGCAGGTCTGGGATTTATTACTTCAATCATCTTCATCTTCTTTGTGGGTGTCTTCATGTCATCGTGGTTGGGAGCTTCTGTTCTTGGTCTGGGAGAGTGGTTTATTAGAAAAATGCCTCTGGTGAGCCAAATCTATTCCGCCTCCAAGCAGATAAGTGCAGCAATTTCTCCTGGTAATCAATTATTAAACTCAATATCATATCTTTCAATTATGCTGTTCAATATTATATAATCAATGAGATCAATAACATATATATATATATATATATATATATATATATATATATATGCATGGTTGTTAGTTAGGATGTATATATTAGCATTAATTAGTTTGGTAGATGAGATGACAGATGAGAAGTCCCAAGCGTTCAAGGAAGTGGCCATAATCAGGCATCCACGCATTGGGGAATATGCATTTGGCTTCATCACCAACACTTTGCTCCTGAGAAGAAGAAACGTGGAGGGAGGAGACGAGGAGCTTTGCTGCGTCTATGTGCCCACCAACCATCTTTACATTGGGGACGTCTTCCTTATCCATCCCAAGGATATCATCAGACCAAATATATCTATCAGGGAAGGACTCGGTATGTATATATAATATATTTATTTATTTTTGCTCTCGATCGTAACAGTAGATATAGTTACACTACTCATGAAGTGGAATACGTTGTCTTTAATTATATATATATATATATATATATATATATATATATATATATATATATATATATATATATATATATATATATATATATATATATATACGTGTGGATGCAGAAATAGTTGTTTCAGGGGCATGTCGATACCTCAAATATTGACATCAATGGAGGTTCATGAGCCCAATATTGTTGAACATGGACGACCGGCCAGGAGTCCCAGAACATTTTCAAGTGCCCCACCAAGCCAAAGGCTTGCAGCAATCTATCCACCGGCCTGAATTTTTAATTTCCCAATCAAAAGTGTCTAGCTAGATAGCTTAAATATATATATATATGTGCAATTGGCCGGCGGCGATGAAATATATATTTCTGGCCAGCAGGTTGGTTTCTTTCGTAATATTCCAGTACAGTGCTCCACGTACGTCCACACTGCTTAATTAATCTCCTTGTTAATTTGATCTGTTGCTATATATATATATAGATGGAAGAAAAGAAAAGAGTTGGCGTGTCTACTATATGTATGTATATATGTATGTGTACATGCATGTTAATTTGTGCTTGTGTATGTGTAGATCAAAATTCACTATTAATGTATGTAAGAGAGGTAGTCAATTAAGAGCAATAAAATTAATGTAGTATATACGTGTACAACTTTTAATTAATAATATATATTGGGCGGATGTATAATTGAATAGATGGTTTCTTTTAATTTGTATTAAAATTTAAAACGAATTACTGATCGACAACCAAATTAATTATCAGTAGGTATCAAGGAAGGACCCATATATATATATATATATATATATATATGTATGTACGATATGATCTTAATTATTCTACTTATCGAAGCTTTTTGTTAGTCGAATCCAATTATGTGGATCAGTACGTGCATGGATTGGTGGCTAGAGCTTAATTTGCATCGATCCAACTCTAGTAGCTAGGTATTCCTCGATCAACCTGGGATTTTTGTCCTTAATTAATTAATTTTGTTGTATATGTTTCACCGAAAATCCGCCGGTCCGCGAAGAGGCGCGACCGAGAGAATATGTCGATTAATAACAGAGAATTTTTGTGTTATAATTTGTGTGTTTCGTATCAAGGGATGCGAGTACAGTTTCCTATGCTTCCTCTGATTCGATCTCCGTATATTGTTGGTGAAGTCGAAGCTTCTCGCGAATCGAACGAACGTCGAACTCAAGTTGCGAGCGAGTGTGCACGATCTGTTGTGGCTTTTGCCGGCCGGACGGAGGTATTTGTGCTCCGTGTATCGACTTGTGACGCCGCCGGCGAACGTGTAGAGCTGCTCCCCGGTTGAACTGTAGAGCTTAACGAACGGCGAATTGCTTGGCCGATGGTTTGACGTAACCTCTCGTGGCGAGAGCTTCTCCTCCCAGAAGGGATTTAAGTCCTTCGGTTTGAGAGAGGGAGAGAGTTCTTCACTTTCGTCGGGATATCCTCTTGAATCAATTTTCTTCACCCCTCGGGCGGGAACTTCGCTATTTGTAGCCGGTGCGTGAGAGATGTTGCACGGGAAAGGGGATCGTGATCCTCTTTCTGCTGGTGACATTGAGGAAGAAGAGGGAGGAGGGAGACCAGGATCGTGGTCCCTCTTTCTCTCCTTCCGTTAAAGACCGAGACCGACCGCTGATTGCTTAGGTGGGCGGTGAGCTGATAAAGCATGCCGACTCGGCGGTTTTCTGGCGACGAAGACGCCGACCGTGTCGATGACGTAACGATCGACCGGACTTCGCGATGGGCTGCAACGATGAACCTTGAAGATGAATAGAGCCTACCCACGATTGTTGTTTGATGGATCGGTGGGTTGATGGACTCATCGAATTTGGGCCGTGCACATTTTGGTGCATACTGATTGCCCTTTTCGAGACTTGTTCGTTCGGAGGAACGAACAAGTTTCAAACCGAAGAACACAACACACGGCGCTTTTACACACTTTTTTGTTGATCCTCTTACTCTTTTAGGATCGTTTATCTTTTGTGTATTGCTCTTCCGTCCTCTTACTTTTTTTAGGACATTGTATATTTTCTGTACACTTTGTATATATATATATTTTTTTATTCTTTTTTCTTTTCTTCATTTTTTTGGCTCTCTTCTTTGTTTTAGAGCAGTTTGTTTTTTTTTTTTTTTTTTTTTTTTTTTTATACTCGAACATACGGAGCATGTTCGGTATGGAGAGACGATGAATACCTGAATTGAAGCCATCCTATCTGAGAGTTGTTTGAATGTAGCCGAAGATGCTTCGAGGCCTCATCGAAGGTAGTTATAATGATTTTGGTGAATTCTGTAGCTCCGGCAGTCTTGACTGTTGCAATCGATTTTGGCGGATGTTTCATAAGGGATCGACCGATTGGCTGACTTTTCTGGCAATTGTATCCAATCTTGGCGACTTCGGCTTGAACCTCGCTCTCTCGTGATGCTTCCTTCGTGGATTGGGTCAAACAGAACTTGATGAGCTGCGATTCAATTAGTCCGACTCTTCCAGCGTGGTGAATAGCTTTGGAATGGAAATCAAGATTGCTTTCCGATAGTCTCCAATTGGCTTTAGGCAACTCCGTTCGTCGCCCCGGAGAAAGAGATAGAGGGGGGGCACAAACGAGGCGCCTCGCTATGGTTGGAGTCACAAATCCTCTTCTTCTTCCCCATTCATGTTGGTTTTCGACAGAGCTCGAACAGACTGGAACGACGAATCCACCGTGAGTGAGATTTTGTTTGAGAATTCGTCGTCGAATCCCTTATGAAAAGGATCGTCAACTGGGTTGCTGCTGCTGTTGCCGGAGGAGAAAGGGAGAGACAGAGGAATCGAGGCCGAAGGAGAAAGGAAGGGAGAGGGAGCTTGAGGCGGAAGGGAAAAGAGAGAGAAGGGGTCGAAGTCGGACTGGAAAAAAGAAGAGATAGGAGAAAGGGAGAGAGGAGCAAAGCGGATGAGAAAAGAAAGGGAAAGAAGGATCGAGGAGGGAGGGAAAGGGGACGGGAGAGAAGGGAGATCGGGATGGCTTCCGCGGTTCTGTCCCAGACTGTTGGTCGCATCCTCCATCTCGCACTGCTAGCATCTTTCCTCCCGAACTGCTTAAGGTCGAGGGGTCTTTTGATAAAACGTGGGGAGGTGGGCCCCACTACTTAGCGTCCATCCACACGGATTTCCCTAATCCGAGTTTCAATTTGATTATAACTCGGCTTGCGGATCTCCCTTGATAAGCTCCGGTTTGCCCTGGCTTTTGCGATCCTGATTGCTTGCTTCATTATTCGAATTGGGTTGGGGAGGTAGACTGTGAGCCTGGAAGATTGCCTGAGAGTTTGACCGAAGAAGCAACTTGCGAGTTTGAGAAGTTTGTTAACCTGCGATTTCGCTTCGGGTTGGGCGACCACCACGATAGCGACACCTGAGGATCTGTCTCTCGCTGCAAGAATTGGTTGGTCTGTGGCTGGAGAAAGAGAGTACGACCTCCCCGGTTTGTGGCAGAATATCTCAACGAACCAGAATTCAAAGGTATCTTGTATAATCTTCTTCCGTGACCTCCTCGATTGAATTGAGTCAGTAGGTCGACTCCACTTTTTTTTTTTTTTCTTCTCTTCCTCCCTCTTTCTTCTTCTTTTCTCTCCTCTCATTTTCAACTCCTCCCTCAGTCTCTCTCTCTCTCTCGTTCTCTTTTTTTTTTTTTTTTTGAATTTGCTCTCGTCTCCGTTTCTTTTCTCTCTAAGTGTATTATGCGTCATTTTGTCAATGCGACAAAACCGACAATTCTTTATGCGTATCGTGCTGGAATTGAATCCGAGTCGCATTGACTCAATTGCGAATGCTGGATTCTGCTTTGGCCGCACCCGATTCGGTCGTCGGTGCTGAAGTTGTGCCGGCTGCTGCTGCGTTCGGCTTCGGTCGCCAGTGCTCAATTACCTCTGGCATGATGATCGTCGGTGCGGTAATTTACTTCGAATGAGCCCGAACGAGTTGTCGAGGTGTTGTCTTTTCATATCGTCGCATCCGGCTCGGTCGCCGGGAGGTTGTTATCGCATCCGCTCGGTCGCCCGGGTGCTGAAATTTTGATTTGGTTGAGCCCGGCTTGGTCGCCGAGGGCAGAATTCCTCTTATTTGGCGCTCGGATTGGTCGCGGGGTGCGCGGTGCGGTGTCGCGAATGAGTGTTGTTCTCTCTTTTTTTTTCTTCGCGACTGTTTTTTTTTTTCGCGAACTTTTATGGTGACTGCTTCTTTTTGTCCACAGCTCTTTTTTTTTCGGCGGCGACTTCTTTTTTTGTCGCGATCTCTTCTTTCTTTTTTTTTTTAAGAGTTACTTACCTGACTCCTTCGACTAACGTCCGGGTTGATTGCCGATTGCAGGAATTTGTTGCCGCGACACCGCGGCTCGGTCGCCCGGGTGTTGCTTTAGTCGCGCCCGTCTCTGTTTTCGATCGCGAAGTGGTAAAGGGTGCTCGACTCGATTGCCGGACACTCGCTTTGGTCGCGGCCAACTGCTTTGATTGGTCGCAGAGCTTCGAAGGGTGCTCGGTCGCCGGGCACCTGTTTTGGTCGCGGAGCTTCGAAGGATGCTCGGCTCGGTCGCCGGGCATCTGTTTTGATCGCAACATCCTTTTCCTGTCCGACTCAGTCGCCAGGCACTAGGACCAGGTGTGCGGCATCTAACTCTATTGTCAGATGTCGAATTCTCCGCTTTGGTGTGCTTAACTTGGTCGTCGAGCACTAGAGAACTCTGTTCCGTTCGCCTCCGGTTTGTTGGCCGCGAGGCTGCTTGCTTCAGTCGCGCTAAGCTCTGTTGCTGTGCGCAGAATTTGGGACTGTTCTCTGTTTGGGTTGCCGAGAACAATTGTTGTTTTGGCCGCGCTAAGCTCTGTTGCTGTGCGCTGCTTTTGACCTGAGTCGGTTTTGTGGTCGGAGATGTGCTCCGGCCAGAATGGTCGCCAAGTGAAGTAGCTTCATTTGATCACGCTCGGCTTGGTCGCCGGGTGCGAGATTTGTTTCTCGACCGGTCGAAGAGGATTGGTGTGCCTCTTCAGTTTGCCCACTCTCTTTTTTTTTGTTTCTTCGTTCCCCTTTTTTTTTTTTTTGACCGGGCGACCGGTTCTTTTTTTGTCGCCCCTCTCTTTTTTTTTTTTTTGCGACTTGATTTTTTTTTTTAAAAGTTTCTTTCTCTTCTTTTTTTTTTTGTGCGACTTTGCTCTTGGTCGCAAGAGACTCTATATATATATATATTTTTTTTTTTTGAGGGAAGGATGCGTACCTGATTTGATTTGGCTGATGACCTCTATGTTCTGCTGTAGATGTCTACTCCTTCGGATTCGGTCTCCTTCCTCGATTTGACCCTCACGAGCTGTAAAGGATCTTTGAGAGGTACTCTCCGCCATTGTGTACAGATTCGTGATACTGAAGGAAAACATCGAGCGTTGTCATTACCTCTCGGAGGACCGTCGACTTATGGTGGTTGTGATGTAGTAGTGCCCCCAGTCAAGTCTGTCCATGAGCTATGGAGTTGTCCTATTGTCGATGAAGATGATCAAGTCTGTTACCTCCCTGGGGTCAATGAAGCTTCGTCATCTCCGCACCAGGCGGTAGGCCACATTTTGCTGAGCCCGCTGCACGACCATCAGGTCCGTTTCTCTGAACCGAAGCTTTCTATCGACCATGATGGATTTGATGTTTGGGATGGTCGGCAAAGCGTGTGTATGAGTCCTACACTTCTGCCTTTCTACTTCGTGGGCAGGCGTTGTCCTCCATACTTGTCCTGAACTGCTGGCCCAAGCTGGCTTGACTCATGCGGTTCGAGCCTCTATGTTTGCTTACCGGTGTTGCTGCAACGTCATGCACTTTCGTTCACGGAGGTCTGGTGTTCTTCGACCAACACAATTTTCACACGGGAGGGAGAGCTGTCAATTTCGCTATGGGATTTGCATAAGCTCGGAGGGTTACCTCTTTCGGGGGGATATTTACTGACGGCGACCCCATCGGTGGCAGATTTTACCCGAGTCGTTCCATGCCACTGCCGGAGAGCCTCCAATACCTCCTCCTTGCGTATTACCGGTTGTACTGCCGTCGCGACGGTCATAGGCCCCGATGGATTCACCGGTATTCGTATGTCCGAGTGGGTATCCTTCCGGTTTCGAGCCAAAAAGGGTGCGCAGCATATAACGAATACCGGGCGACCCATGAAAGACGCCGGGCTGCAGGAACCGTGGACCGCTCGGTGCTTCAAGATCAGCCTCTTTCGGAGCTTGGGGTCCCTGCTAAGCTTGCGGATGAAGTATATCTGGCTGCCTTTCTATCAGCGTGGCTTTGCCGTTCTGTCTTTCCCTTGCCCACCGGGTACTTGTGAGGGTCGGTGTTTTCAAGGTGGCTTGTTATATGGCCTGCGGTCAAAAATTCAATTTGGCTAAGCGCAGCCCTGGGCAAATATCTATCGGGCCTTAACTCCTTTTCTCCGGGGAGGGTACCTTGGCGTATGTTTTCGCTGGCTCGCCCAACGCTTTGGCGTTCACGGTTGATTCCAGCGGCGGCGACAGACCGCTTATGATGTTGTACCGCAATCCAGCAGACGCGTCCACTTTTATACACAGGAGAAAGCTTCGTTCTCTGTTTTGGCGTGGTGGGGTGCGATGTTGGTATCCTTCGCGGCCCTTCCTCCTGGTCCGATCATCGACAAGCCGGGTCATTTCGGCGTCTCGGATCGGCGGAATATTTCCGGCTGTCTGCAGGCGGCTTCTCTTGTCTTCGCGTCGGCGTGAATCATTCATTGCTGAGCCTTACAGCCCTCATCGTTTTTCTCGCCAGTTTGGGTTTTGCCAAGATCTGCCGGGAGCTTTGTTTGCTGACCAGCTGGGGGCCGAGGCGGTTAAGCGCCTTTGTTGGGGATGTGGCGAGCAGCGACTTCTTGTCCTCTTGGCCAAGTAGAAGTACCTGCTTTCGTGAGTTCTAGTTCCGACCCAGGTGTGACGGCTCTCTTTCGGGAGTCATGGCTTGAGGCTGTTGTTCCTTACTTCGAGGTACCATTCTCTCTCTATTTCCTTTCGTATTCTCCTTTTTCTTGACTTTTAATATTTTGGCTTCTTCTCTCCTCTTCTTTTGTTTAGAGGGGATGGAAAAAGCTCCACGGTGTTCCTGTGCCAAAGAAATCTTTGCAACCTGCGCAAGGAGATGATGGTGCAGGAGGTGGTGTTAGAAGGAGCACGCGAAAGAGTACAAAACCTTCGGCCGCTCCGAAGGCGAAGGCATCCACTGCTGCGAAGAAGAGAGTGCCTCGACCAAAGGTTGCGAAGGATAAATTGGCGACTTCGACGCCAGCAGCCCCGACGACAGGAGTTGTGATCAAGGAAACCCCTTCGACAGAGGATGAGGCCAGACCGGTCGTGCTTTCTCTGCCGGCCAGCAATGCTACTTTAGATAAGGGGAAAGGAGTGGTTGACTCGCCGGCATCCCCAAAAAAAATCACTTCGAAGAAAAGATCAAAGACCTCAGAGCGAAGAAAAGGTCAAAGACCTCAGAGCCTGCGCCCATTGTTTATGCCCCTCCTCCCTTCGAGAAACGATTTCGCACCGGCACGAGTAAACCGAGGATTCCTGCGCCTCTTACTTCAGAGATCCCCTTGTTAGGATCCGGCGGAGAACAGATTAAGGATCCAGAGACGGTTGGCCAGTCTTTGAATTTGACAACTGGAGTGACCACTGCGGAGCCGGAGACGACGCCTGTACAAGTGATTGAAGTCGAAAGACAAACAACCCAAAGTCCAGGCGACGTACCTTCCGAGAAGCTTGCGATTGTTTTGGCGCCCTCTTTGGATCGACCCGACCTGCAGCAAGACGATTTGTTTGATCTTACCGACTTAGAGGGTGCTCGGCAACTGGAATGGGTCGACGAGGCGCCTCTTGCTGCTGTTGTTGGAGAGTTCGCCATCGGCGAGGTTGAATGCCCGGTAATCGCTCCAAGTGGTGGTGAAGCGCAGATTAGATCGGTCGAGGGTGAACTCCAACACTTTTCTTCTGCCGAATTGAGTCCTCCAGGTGCCATACTTTCAAAGGAAGAGCCCCTGGCGTCGCTCCCTCCTGTTGGCGATGAAGTCACCCTTGCTGTTATGAAAGGGACTCTGAGTTCGGGGCACCAACCTGTTAGCGAAAACTCATCGAAGTTCACATCCCGTGTCCGTGAGTGTCTTTCTCTTCCTTGTTTTTTTTTTTTTTTCTTCTCTTCTCTTTCTCAGCTCCTGACTTCGTCTTTTAACTCCATCTCTCCGTTTTTTTTTTTTTTTTTTAGTTGTCGACCCTTCCTCTCTTGGCGATGTCGAGGGTTGCTGATGCAGCGGTCTGCTCGCCCCGTGGGAGTGGGTTCGTCGAATCAGTTTTGGTACCGGCTGATGACCCTTGTTCGCCTCGACTCATAGCTGACACTCGTGTCTTTTTCTGGATCACTTGAGGAGAGCCGGTATTGATACTTCAGATTTGGAGCAATGGGTGGAAAGTTTTGCTTCGGAGGCAGCTCGTTGTCAGCAATTGCGCGGTTCTTTGGCTGAAAAGCTCAGCTTAACTGATCGGTTCGCCACCGAAGCTGAACTCGCACGATCTGTCCAACAGGTCA
Source organism: Aristolochia fimbriata (assembly GCA_019845555.1). Classification (NCBI taxonomy): domain Eukaryota; kingdom Viridiplantae; phylum Streptophyta; class Magnoliopsida; order Piperales; family Aristolochiaceae; genus Aristolochia; species Aristolochia fimbriata. Next base: position 22,225,470 of record CM034084.1, on the reverse strand, counting down.
ACCGTCGTCGCGATGATTTAACTGCAGATCTGGATCGATGTCAGGTTGAACGTGAGGCTGTGGAGGTTGAGCAGATAGCCCTCCGTGACCGCCTGGCGTCTCTCTCGGCGCAGCTTGACACCATAGATACCGAGCTTATGAGTATTCGTACCGGTCTTGATGGTACTGAGGAGGAAGCTGCTGCGTTGGAGAGTCAGCTTGCTTCTCTTCGCACACGGCCTATCCTTGACGAGGCCGAGACACAGGCGTTGGCTGAAGTTGAAGCCGAGTGGGGCGACTACGGCAGAGGGTAGCTGACTTCAAGTTCCCACCAGTCGATGCGCTCCTCTTTTTTTTTTTTGAGAATTCTTTTGGCTTCTTTTTTTTTGTAGCTACGCTTTTTTGTTGCGAAGCTTGCACTGTTCCCATTACACAATTTTTTTTTTTTTTTTTGCAATGAGATGTCCGAACTCGTTTTCTTCTTCCTCTCTTTTTCTTTGCTGCCTTCTTCATGGAAAAAACCGTTTGAGGAATTTACCGTTCGTTATCGGCAGCTCCGACCCGTTTGCAGTGACGAGCTTGTATGCGCCATTCGTATAGGCTTCTTGCACGACGTAGGGTCCTTCCCATTTGGGCGCGAATTTGCCCCCGATTTTGCTCGTGAAGAGCATAGGCCTTCGCACTGCAAGTACGAGGTCGCCTTTCTGGAATGACCTGAGCCGTACCTTTTTGTTGAAGGCTCTGGTCATGCGAGATTGGTAACACTCGAGTCGTTGTTGTGCTTCGAGTCGCTGTTCATCGAGTGACTCAAGCTCTGCTAATCGCAGCTGAGCGCATTCCTCCGTCGTCAGCCCTTCTCTCATTGCAATTCGTAGAGACGGGAGTTGTACTTCGAGAGGGAGTACCGCTTCGGTGCCATAGACCAACGAATATGGAGTTGACTGTGTTGGCGTTCGAAACGACGTTCTGTATGCCCATAGGGCTTCACCCAGTTTTTCGTCCCAGCTTCTTTTGTTGGCGCCAATGGTTTTCTTTAAGATTTTACAGAGCGTCTTGTTGAAAGCTTCTGCTAGTCCGTTGGCTGCCGGATTGTAAGCCGTTGAGGTCCGTTGTTGTATGCGAAATTTTTCGCAAAAACGGTCCATGACTTTGTTTTTGAATGGCGTACCGTTGTCCGTCATTATATACCGGGGAACTCCATATCGATAGATGATTTGTGTTCGAATGAAGTCGACGACGGTCGCAGCCTTTACTTCTCGGTAAGCAGCAGCTTCGGCCCACTTTGAGAAGTAGTCGGTGGCAGCTAGGATGTACTGCCGGTCGGAGTCGGGCTTAGGAGAGATGGGACCAATGATGTCCATCCCCCAAGCCTCGAATGGCCATGATGCGACAGTCGGGTGAAGTGGTTCCGGCGCTTGGTGTATGTAATCGGCATGGAGCTGGCACTGTTTGCAGGTTCGAGCCATTTCGATGGCGTCCCTGAGCATCGACGGCCAGTAATAGCCTAGTCGTTTGGTTTGCAAATGGAGTTTTGGGCCGGCTTGGTGTGCCCCACAGATCCCACTGTGTGTCTCTTTGAGGACTTGTAACCCCTCTTCCTTTGATAGGCAACGAAGAAGCAGACCTTCATACGACCTCCGGTAAAGTATATCGTGGATGAAAACATACTTTGGGGCTGCTCGCCGAATCTGGACTCGTTCTCGCAGGTCGACGGGAAGTGTGCCGTGGCGAAGGAAGTTCGCGATAGGCTCGCGCCAGTCTTGAACTTCGTTTTGACTGGCTGAGATAGGGAAGGATTCCTCTATCTTTTCTGTTTGCTCTTCCTCTGTTCCGTCCTCTGTCGGGGGAGGAATTACCCAACGTTCGCAAATGGGGATTTCGCTTGGCAGCTGATCGAATTGTGCCAGACTGGCTGCGATGCCGGCTAATGCGTCGGCTGGCCCATTCTCGGAGCGAGGGACGAAATGGAGTGATGCTTCCGGGATTTGGGCCAGAAGTTCTCCAGCTTGTCTCCAAAATGGCTCGAGTTCAGGTTTCTTTACCTCGAATTAGCCTGTGAGTTGCTTGATGACGAGAGCCGAGTCGCCATAGATGTGTAGCTGCGGTATTTGCATTTCGACAGCCATGCCGAGCCCAAGAAGGATGGCTTGATACTCTGCTTCGTTGTTCGAGCAAGCTTGAGTAAGCACGAACGAGTATGGGAGTAGGTCCTTCTTCGGCTAAACGAACAGACTCCGGCCCGGCTCCACTTCTTCGTGCTGCACCGTCCGGCACATCTCCCAAGGAGGGAGCACCTCGACCAGGAAGATCTCCTCATCCGGGAATTCCTCCGTTAATTCCCATTCAGCAGGTACCGGGTGGTCGGCCAGGAAGTTGGCCGGTGCCCTTTGATTGCTCGTTGCGGCACGAAATTGATCTCGAATTCGAGAGGAGCAAAGGCCCATTTTGCCAGTCGACCAGAGAGAGAATTGGTCGCGACATAATGTACTTCAGCCGGTCGGCTCTCGAGATGAGTTTCGGCCGAATGTGCCAGAGAGATAGTGACGGAGCTTTTGAACAAAATGAAGGCAAAGCGCCGGACATGTCTTCTCGATGGGTGTATAATTCAGTTCAGCACCCACCAACGCTCGACTCAAGTAATAGAGGGAGCGTTCCTTGTTGTCGCCGCCGCGATTGAGCCAACAGAGCGCCGACAGATCCTTCTTGTGCTGCGATATAGAGCAACAATGGGCGGCCGACGGTCGGTCGCGACAAGCACAGGTGGTTTGGTAAGGTATGCCTTTATATTGTTAAAGGCATTCTGGCATGACTCATCCCATTCGAATGGCGCTTTTTCTTGAGCAGTCGACTGAAGGGCTGGCATCTCCGGCAAGATTGGATATGAAACGCCTGATATAAGCCAAGTGGCCTTGAAAACTCTTGAGCTCGAGACGTTTCTACGCTGGCATTTTCTGGATGGCGTCGATCTTTGACTGGTCTATTTCGATCCCTCTGTGATGCACAATGAAACCCAAGAATTTACCCGGTGACGCCGAAAAGCACACTTTAACGGATTCATTTTGAGTTGAAACCGCCTCAGCCGCCGAACACCGCTCTAAGGTCGAAGATGGTCCGACCTCTGTTTTGTCTTCACCACCAGGTCGCCAACATAGCATTCGACGCCGTTTGTGCAAGAAGTCGCCAAATATATTCTGCATTGCTCTCTGATACGTCGCACCAGCATTTTTGAGTCCGAATGGCATCACTTTGTAACAGAAGATGCCTTTCGGTGTGCGGAACGCAGTGAGTTCTTCATCTTTCGGGTCCATCCGGATTTGATTGTAGCCGGAAGAGCCGTCCATGAAGGATAGAGCTTCATGACCCGTCGTCGCGTCGACCATTAGCTCCGTTATTGGCAAAGGGAAGTCGTCCTTTGGACACGCTTTGTTCAGGTCACGAAAGTCGACGCAGACCCGAATTTGGCCAGTCTTCTTCTTGACTGGGACGATGTTGGCAATCCAGGTCGGGTACTTCACTTCTCTGATGAAATTTGCCGCTATCAATTTGTCGACCTCCTTTTCGATCTCCGGCACCAATTCTGGTCGGAACCGTCGCTGCGATTGCTTGACTGGTCGAACAGAGGAATGGACTGCCAATTTATGAACTGCGACTCGTGGGTCGAGGCCTGGCATCTCTGTGTAACTCCACGCAAATATATCTCGGTATTCGCGGAGCAGTGCGATGTATTCAGCTTCTTCTTCGGCCGCCGCTGAAGACCGAGGAATGTTGGTCTCGGGTCTTCTGCCGTTCCCAAATCAATTTTCTTTAATTGCCGACGGTTGCTTGGCCTCCTTCTTCGACAATTCGGCGGAGCTTCCTTCAAAACGAAATCCTCTTCTTCTTGATCATCGCCAGAGATGGAGATATGGTTTACCATGACCGAATCATATGCTCGAGAGCTCGTCGGCGATGGCTGCTCTCGGTATAAATAACCACCGGTTTTGGCGTATCTTTCTTTTACGGCCGAGTTTGACCGACCGATACTTGATTTACATCTGCCGAACCCTTCCTGGTTATTTTGATGGGTTTCGTTTGGCCGATGTAGATTTTGATTGGCTTCGCTTTTCGTGAAGCGAGACCTGCACGACCTTGGTCGATTCGTTGGCCTGTGTTCCTCAATTTCTCCCCGCTCGGGAGTGAGAACTGGTAGAGTGACAGGTGGTTTTGCATGAATTTGATCCTTCGTAAGGTTGCCCCCTGCTCGCCATTAGTCGATAAGCGTTGGGGTCGAAGCCTTCGCTTGAGCGCAGCCGTAATCGCTGTTGGTTTGGGAACTGCTTCCGCGACGCGCTTCGTTCCTCTAGTTTTGGCGAGGAACTGCGTGACTTTTCCCCGGCGCAGCGGGGTCGGCTGACTTTTTGTGACAAAGCGACCGAGGAGCTTCGCCTTTCTTCCTTTGTGATTGCGGGATGTACCGTAAGATGGGTATGCTGCGTTGTTTCGGTGTAGGATTGATCATGACCGATTTGTGGCCTTGTGCCGGTTGGCTGTCACGCGCTGGCTGCTTTGGAGACACGACTTGAGTCGTGTTCTGTTTGATGGACGTAATTTGCACCGGAGTTTGCTTTGAAGCTGTATTTTGTGATGGTTGTTTAGGCGTCTCGGCTTGCATTGGTGGCTCTGACGATGTAGCCTGCGTCGGAGTGTCCTCGATGTTTGCTGCCTGGTTCGACCAAAGTGCCGGTTTGGTTGTCAGATAATATTTGGCATCTGCGAACGATGCTTCGCCTCTCGTGAACGGACTTTTCGCCGGGCATACACCGCCTTTTGTTCACCGTTCTCCCAATTTAAAGCATTGATGGAGTGTGGATGGTACAACTCCATTAGAGTGAAGCCACCAGTCGACCCAAGAGCAGGTTGTATGAGGTCCTCGAAGTCGATAACTTGAAAAGGAGTTTCGCCACCATGTCGCCTATGTGTAGCTTGACACTAATCATTCCGGCGTTTCTCTGTCCCTCCTGATTGAAACCTTGGATGAGAAGAGAGCTTGGAGAGAGGTCGCCAGCCAGAGATGCCAACGCCCTTCATGGTGCGAATCGGCAGAATGTTAATCATGGATCCACAAATAATGAGCATACGATTGACTTTCTGGTCTCTGATGTAACCGGAGACGAACAACGGTCTATTGTGATTTTTTGTCCCCAATTGTATATCCTCCTCTCGAAATGTAATGCACGGAGGGCATGTTACCGCGAGTGCTTGTTCTGCTTTGGAGAGTTGTGGTGGAGATAATGCATCTTCCTCCTCCTTTCTGTAAGGCGGAGTCAGCCCGACCTTTGGCAAGTCGTGCTTCCTCATGAGCAGCATCTCGAGCTCGGTTTCGAGTTCCTCAGGTTTGTCCAGAACTCGAATCAAGGCTTTTCTCGACCGAATTTCCAAGTCGAGGTCGTCTTCTATCTTGTTCAGTGGCGAAATCTGTTTTAGAGACATTTCGAGGTCATCGCATTCGACGACCGGTCGTTTGCCTTTGTCTTTTCGCGTTGCCTGCTCGGGAGGAGCTGTCGAACAGGTTGCCACCATTGCTGGAGGTGCGAGGAACTCCTTCGGGAAGAACTCCGCCAGTGTGACGGGTCTTCTTTTCTTTTTCATTGCCCCCTGGACGTCAGTCCTGGGAGCTTTTCTTTGGCGTTTTGCGGCTCTTTTGTTTGGCCGCTTTGCTTTCGTTTTGATGGTCGCCGGTGCGAGTTCGATTTCTCGAATAGGCTTCTTTCTCCGGGTGACCAAGATCCACCCCTCTGCGTCGGCTGCAGCTTGTTCACGGGGTGCGGTTTTGCTGCGACCTTAGCCGGTGGTCGCCTGTTGTTGTGAGGTCGGCTGGAGGAACCGGGCTTTGGTCGGTACTCCTTCTTCGCGGACCTGTTTCTTGTTTGGCCGAAGTTAGCTGATTCGCCGGCCGGATGGAGATGGTATATGAGGAAGCTGTGTTTTGAGCTCCTTCGATCTCAATACGGCCTTGCGCTGCTAGCTCCATGATGCGGTCCTTCAAGACGAAGCATTTCTCCGTCGAGTGCCCAACCAGTCGATGGTATTTGCAAAAATTGGGATTTTGCTTTTGGATTGGTCGCCCGTGTCTTTTGATTTCTGGCAGCCTCGATGAGTTGATTGTCCAAGAGCTGATCGAGCATGATAGGAGCGCCTCTGCGTCGGCAAAGGGATATGTCTTTGCCTGTCGTTCCTCGAGTGTCGACTTCTTGAAACTTCCCGTCAATTGTCGGGGAGGTAAGTCTGCTTGACCTTATCGCCGACCTTGATTGGCTCGACAAGATTTTGTCGCGAAAGAGGATTTTGATTTCTCTTTCGTTTCTTTGATGCAGATCGCGGCAGGTGCCTTCCCCTTTTGCGGGTCGGCGGAAGAGGATCCTTCTTCTCCTCGTTCTTCTATTAAGTTTTCCATATTGTGAGCTTACATTTGCGAGCTCCCGAAATCTTTCGCCTTCGCTCTCAGATGTATGTAGCGAGGAGGTTCCATCGCATTCCCGTTAACACATCTCTATTTCGCTTCGAGAGAAAGATTTGAGCTTTCTTTGCAATTTAAGCTCGGGTTCCTCCACCGGGTTGATGTAGTCGACCACTTTTTCGCCCTTTTTCGTTTAAGATTGGCGATCTCGACCCGGTGTTACGGTCGCGCCGAAAGTAATCGTGTAGAATCGGCTGAGGAATTCTCGCTCCAATTGCTCCCAGCTGTCAATAGACTTTTGGGGAGCTCGATGTACCAATCGAAAGCGTTCCCTTTCGCTGACCGGCGAATTGTTTCACCAACAGGTCACCGTCGGTGCCGCATTGTTGTTGCACGCTCTATGAAGTGGGCGGCGTGTTGCTTTGGGTGGCCGTCGCCCGTTAAATTGTTGAAACTTGGGAGGGTGATAGCCGATCGGCATCGGGATGTTCTGAATCCTCTGTGTGTACGGTCTCTTGTAGGCGACTGATTTGTGGTCGCCTGCGCTGTTTCGTACCGCACGGTTGATGAGATCCGTAATAGCATCTAGTGTGAGAGCTGACGGATCCAGTTCTGGTCGGCCTCTGTGGATGGCCACTGGAGCGACGGGCGGCAGCTCGTCGTCAGAAGAAGGATCTTCTTGAGGTAGCTCGGCTGAGGCACTAGTAGTCGGCCGATTTCGGTCAACTTCTTGAGAGACGCCACCGGTGTTATTGGTGGTTGTGCCCATCTCTAGCCGTTCGAACATCTTCGCAATTTGATCATTGCGAGCTGCGAGTTGGGCATCGCGAGCAGCCAGTTGCGCATCTTTTATACGCAGTTGTTCGCTTTGCTCTTTCAGTGCAGCCTGCATTTCAGCAAGCTGTTCTTCAATCGCCTTAGTCGGTTGTCATTGTCGCTACCTTGGCGGTTTTGGCGTCCCGAGTATTTGTCCCCGACGCAACTTGAAGATATGAAGTCTGTCGCTGGTGGCTTCATCGGGGAGATGGTCGCTGTGAGGGACCGGTCGGAAGGCCGGTCGCATGTTGATTGTGGACAAGTGGCTCGGGAGGTGACCGGCTTGGCGGTAGCAGCCACCGGGTGAAAATCGGTGAGGTGAGATGGGCGATGTGGCGGTAGGGGAGATCGCTGATGTCCGGCCGGGCGAGGTGAGCGGAGGGGTGGTGGACCAGCCGCTGCATTGAGTGCGGCTAAAAGGTCATGGGAGACCATGACGACCGGGAATTATCTCGGATGATGTTCTTTGAACAAAGGGAAGTCGGCACGAGTGCGCCCTTGCCGTGGAGAGGGAAGAGATGCCCCCGCTTTGTTCATATCGCTGCACCAAAGTGGGAACGATGGAACTTCTTCGCGATTGACGGTGGTGACCGCGCCGGGCCGTTAATCGGGCAGAGGAGGTGAGGCGGCGAGCCAGATATGTTGGCTTGGCCATCGCCGCATCGCTTTGGCCGCAGCTTGGTTTGATTGAGGCCGCGGTAGCCCGAGGCACGAACACGGAAGTTAGGCGGCGGCGCGTCACAAGATGAATGGAGCTTGTCCGGCGGACAAGCTTCGCCGAGCCCTTGTAAGTGGGCGTGTGGCGGGTGGAGGGGATGTCGGAGCCGGACGCTGGCGGAGATGCGACGGCCGATCCTCGAAGCTCGTGGTCGAAACTTGCAAACAGCCGGACGGGGGTCGAGCCGGCTCGAGGAGGCGCTTTGTTTGCCTTTGTTGTTGTTGTTGTTGTTGCCGTTGTTGGCGTTGCTGGCCATGGCTGAGGTTGGAGAGCTTTTTTTTTTTGGACGGAGAAGGAGATGAGAGGTAGGAAATGTCCCACCGGGCGTGCCAAATCTGTTTCACCGAAAATCTGCCGGTCCGCGAAGAGGCGCGACCGAGAGAATATGTCGATTAATAACAGAGAATTTTTGTGTTATAATTTGTGTGTTTCGTATCAAGGGATGCGAGTACAGTTTCCTATGCTTCCTCTGATTCGATCTCCGTATATTGTTGGTGAAGTCGAAGCTTCTGCGAACGAACGAACGTCGAACTCAAGTTGCGAGAGCGAGTGTGCACGATCTGTTGTGGCTTTTGTCGGTCGGACGGAGGTATTTGTGCTCCGTGTATCGACTTGTGACGCTGCCGGCGAACGTGTAGAGCTGCTCCGGTTGAACTGTAGAGCGACGAACGACGAATTGCTTGGCTTCGATGGTTTGACAGAACCTCTGTGAGCGAGAGCTTCTCCTCCGAGAAGGGATTTAAGTCCTTCGGTTTGAGAGAGGGAGAGAGTTCTTCACTCGTCGGGATATCCTCTTGAATCAATTTTCTTCACCCCTGGGGCGGGGAACTTCTGGCTATTTGTAGCCGGTCTGTGAGAGATGTTGCCTGGGAAAGGGGATCGTGATCCTCTTTCTGCTGGTGACATTGAGGAAGAAGAGGGGAGGAGGGAGACCAGGATCGTGGTCCCTCTTTCTCTCCTTCCGTTAAAGACCGAGACCGACCGCTGATTGCTGAGGTGGGCGGTGAGCTGATAAAGCATGCTGACTTCGGCGGTTTCTGACGAAGACGCCGACCGTGTCGATGACGTAACGATGCGACTGGACTTCGCGATGGGCTGCAACGATGAACCTTGAAGATGAATAGAGCCTACCCACGATTGTTGTTTGATGGATCGGTGGGTTGATGGACTCATCGAATTTGGGCCGTGCACATTTTGGTGCATACAGTATATACCAGCAGTAAGCCAAACTAATTAATCTGCCGGGATTAATTAATTTGAAGTGGAGTCGGACTAATTAATTATATAAGTAACCGGTTTATATATATATATGTGGGGTATATATAGATCGATCGAGGAAAATCCGTTAATTATATATATAAATGAAACAGGAAGAAGAAGAAGACGTCGTCATTAATTTGTTGTTGAGTGTAGCAGCTAGCGGCAAGAGTATATATAGTAGCAATCAATAATTCATATATAAGAATATATATTTGAAGAGTATATATATATATATAGTACACTACTATTTTAGAGAGATTTTAGAGAGAGAAGACAGATAAACCCGATCGAGTAAGTTTACAACAGACGGTGGTGAGTTAATTTACTACACACTCACCACTCCGATCCCTACTATATATATACTCTCCCACCCAGACTACGTACGAGCAGACTCTACTGTACACGTACACGACGACGGTACGTAATATATAACTTGATCCACAACAGTTAATGATCAATGAATTACATTACATTAGAGTAGGGTACGTAGTCCACAGTCCACACTTGTTCTTCTCCGCTCGATCGGTCTCCATAAAATTATCAAAACGAGGGGCCTTAATTTATTCCCTTTATATTTTAATTTAATTTCCACCGCCCCTCCCTCCCTAGTACTAGGACCACCACCACCACCACCACCACCACCACCACCACCACCACCACCTCCTCCTCCTTCCCTCGCTATCCGAAGAAAACAAACAAGCGGAGGAGGAGAGTCACCAACCGGACTCCTCCTCCCCCTCCTCCCTCGAGCAGGCTATATATGTAATGTATGTATTATATATAGCAGCAAATATCATTAATCCATATATGTCTCACTCACTCACTCACTCACTCACTGATCGCGGTGTAAACGTACGTACGTTAGTACAATAGTACCCGTACTACTTACTCATGATCAGTATCACCGCCCCTTGGGGCTTATGAGCTGCGAGAAAAGACCGGCGGTGGCGCTGCTGTTCACGTCCGACTCCTCGCTCACTACGCTGAGTTTACCGCTGTCCGAATCGGCGGCGTCGACGCTCCACAACCCCGAACCGCCCCCTCCCCCCTTGCTTCCCTTCTTTTTATGATGGGGAGCCACACCGCTAGTGTTTTTCTGATGATGATCAACTACCGCTTCCAATTCCATACTCTCCCCACCACCCGAACTCTCCTGCAACTGGAGGGCGAACTCGAGGTTCCACAGCACGTCCCCCATCGATGGCCTGTCCACCCCGTGTTCCGACAAACACTTCTCGGCCGTCTCCGCGTACTTCTTCAGGCACTCCGGGTCAATCTTTCCCTTCAGAAGAGGGTCGATCACCTCACCCAGCGTCCCCTTCTTCTGGCAATGGAGGGCCCAGTCGGCGAGGCTCACCTGTTCCTTCGGCAGGCTCGGGTTCAGCGCCGGTCGGGCCAGCAGCACCTCGAAAAGCACCACCCCGAAGGAGTACACGTCCGACTTGTCCGTCAACTGCTGACGCCGGAAGTACTCCGGGTCAAGGTACCCGAAACTACCCTTCACCACCGTGCTCACGTGGGTCTGGTCCAGGCTCGGACCCGTCTTCGAGAGACCGAAATCCGACACCTTCGCCACCCACTTCTCGTCCACCAGAATGTTCGTCGTCTTCACGTCCCTGTGGATGATCGGGTACTTGGCCCCCGTGTGCAGGTAGTGAAGCCCCCTCGCCGCCCCGATGCATATCTCCAGCCTCTGCTTCCACGATAACATCGGGGAGGAGGAGGACTTGCTGCTGCTCTTGTTGCTGTACAGGTGCTCCCTCAGCGTCCCGTGGGCCATGTAGTCGTACACCAAGATCATCTCGTTCTTCTCCTCGCAGTAGCCGATGAGGGACACCAAGTGCCTGTGCCGAAGCTTCGACAGCATCTCGATCTCCGTCTGGAACTCGTGAACCCCTTGCTCCGACTGCGGGTTCGACCTCTTGATCGCCACCTTCGTTGACCCCCCGTCGATGACTCCCCTGTACACCTTCCCGAACCCACCCACCCCGATCACTAGCGACTCGTCGAAGTTCTTCGTCCCCTGTTTTATCTCCGAGAAGGAGAAGTGACGACACAGGCTCGCCGCCAGGGACGACAGGTGGCTGCTCGCGCAGCTCTTTCCGGAGATGGTCGACTTGCTGTTGGCCGCGCTAGTGTTCGCCGACGACGACGACCCGCCGTAGAGAGGCAGCCACCCCGACAGACCCTCCCCGTCCGCCATTCGATGTTTCCTCTGATAAGCGACGATGCAGATGGCGAAGACCAGCCCCACCGCGGCGGCACCCCCCGCAGCGCTTCCGATCACCCGGACCCGATGCGTGCTCGACCTCGGATCTCCACCCGCCACCTCCTCCATGGCCTCAGCCTTGAGAAGCATCGGAGAAGGCTGCGGGTTAGGACCCGCAAGGCTTCCCGTGCTGTCGTTCACCTTGAATATCTCCAACCCGTTGAGAATGGCGTCGTAGTATTCGGGCTTCATCCCCGCGTTCGGATGCATCGACACCAACAACACCTGTTCGTCCTCCTCGTCGTCCTGCACGTAAACGGCGTAGTCCTTGTGAGTGGGCTCCCCCTTGGCGTTCGTCCACGCGATCACGTCCGCCCCCTCCTCCGCCGTCTGATTGTTGAGGAATATGTCGAACACCCTCTGGTTGATCTTATCCAGCTGGAGCTCGCAAAAGTGGAGCCTCACCACGTACGTGTAATTCGCGTCCACGGGTAAGACCCACGAGAGGTTGAAGTTCATGTTGATCTTGGGGTCCGGCCCCATGGATCTGGCCGAAGTGTACATCTCGTGGGGAGCCACGTACTCCGGCTTCGGTTTCCTCACCCTCACGTTCTTCTCCGCCGAGAAGGTAACGCCGAATGCGGCGCCGTATATGTAAGGCGAGTCGTCGTACCAGGCGCGAGAGAGGCCCCCCGAGTCGTTGGCGGCCGCGATGAACTGCCCCCCTACGTTCAATCTGAACATGGTCTGCAACGTCGACGCGGCCACGTCCACGGTCTGATCCGCAAAGCCGGCCAACGTGGCAGGGGAATCGAAAAGGTCGGGCGTGGAGATGAGCTCGATGCCGTTGATGAAGGCGAAGGAATTGTTGTACTTGTCGGAGGGAACGAAGGTGAGGTTGAGGGTGGGGGAGGAGGCGGTGAGGGAGTATTCCTTGAGAATGTAGGCCTGCGTCAGGGCTTGGGCGGTCACTGCGGCGCTGAAATTGCTGAGAAGGGTGTAGCCGTCGGCCACGACCGAGAAGAAGGAGTCGAAGGCGTTGAGGCCGCTGTAAGAGGAGGGATAGAAGTGGAGCCTGAGCCAGAGCCTCTGTCTTTCTTGTACGCGAAACTGGTAGGAAGAGGCTTGGTGGAAGACCCTGGCGGTCATGTAAGGGACCTCGGAAGGGAGGGAGGGGTCTTGGAACTGGGCCCTCGCCAGGAGAACGTCGCCGGAGGAAGACGCCAGATAATTGGTACTCGTATCCGCTTTCCAATCCCTTCCATCGGCGTCTGTACCGTCTGTGGTGGAGCCGCAGTTGAGGAGAATTGAGACCTTCGCCTTCGCCGAATGAATCGAGAGAAGGAAGGAGGCGAGAGAAATTAAAAGGAGGACAGAGGAATTTGGTACCCTCATCGCTGCGTTAACGTAATTTTTGTTTGATTAGGAAGATATTCGGCACGAATCTCAAGAAAGAGTACAGACAGGAAAGGTTAAAGAGTTAACAATAATGAAGAGACGGGGGATTAAGGAAGGAAGGAAGGAAGGAAGGAAGGAAGGAAGGGCCGTGTCGTTGGTTGCTGTAGGGAAGGGTGTCCAGGAGAAAGCGGAAGAAGGGATCAGAGAAGCCCGTTTTCCTGATCGGCGTGGCGACCGCCCCCCAAATCGACAGGAAATGGACTTCCGTGCCTTTCTGCTGCGCTCTGAATCGGATGGAATCAAGTCATTCTTCTGCTCACGGCGTAGATGTCTTCATTTTTGGAACCGCAGCAGCAGAGGGGACACACGGAAGGAGCGAGAGAGCTAGCGAGCTAGCGAGAGAGGGGAGAGGAGAGGAAAGCGGGCTTCTTTTCTCGTCTCTCTCTTTGTTTTCCTCTCCCGCATGCCATCCGAATAGAACCAGGGTAAGAAGTCGGTTGCTGACAAGAGACTCCGAGACAAAACCGAAATTTCGTTCATTGATTGGTCAGAAACGCGTAAAAATGCAGAGCTGGACCAACCACACAAACGAACGAACGAACGAACGAACGAACGAACAAACAAACAAACAAAAACCCGCCACCAGTCATGTTGTGGGACCTTCCACCGAGGAAAAGTACCGCCACTGGCCAATCGCAGACCGGCACGTTGCGTAGAGAAAATAGGAGAAACGGCCCGTGTATTATTATTTGCGGTGCGGTTAATAGGAGATCGGGAGAAGAAAGAGGAGGAGAATAGGAGATCGGGAGAAGAAAGAGGAGAACACTGACCACGTGAGATAGGAAAACGGAAGGGCGCAAATTGAAAAATCCCCCTTCGATCCCTTCCGCACGGCTAAACCTTTCATTTCATTTCTTAGTCTACCACCGGAAATTCAAACTACCTTCTCTTTCATTATCTGAAATTCTGACTGTAGATCGAGAAAGAAAGAGATGGAGTCTCCATCCATCTCTTTCTTTCGCTGCCCATTTCCTCCTCTCGTCTTGTCTTAAACACGGAGAGGTCTAACGGGCGCCGGAAATAACACGACGGGCATCCTGCACTAGATTAAGAAAGGAACAAAGATACATCGAGGAGCCCATGAATCACGAATACAGGGAGAGGCAAAGCAAGCCAGACTTTCACACCCAGATATTTCCCTACCTTTCCCACCTCCTAGTTGATCACATCAGAATCCAATTCAAATGGCAAATCCATATGCCTGCTATTCAGGGTAAATAAACTAGCAGTGCATATGTGAATGCAAGATGAACAATAGTAGTAGCGTCGCAGCACAAAAAAAAAAAAAAAAAAAAAACACCGGATCTCTTGGATCCCCCTCTCTTTACAAGAGCAAATATAACAAGGAACATATGCCTCACTTCAATATTCTTGTTCCCTGTACGTAATCGCATGCTCGTTATCTCTTGGATCTTCAAAACATGCGCGAGCAACCCGATCGCTCATATTTTCTTCAACAAAACCACGCGGGACTGCAACCTTCTGCCTCCACAAAACATTTCGGAGCAACTTTGCACTCCCAATCATATCCCGCACCAAAATAAAAAGCCACAACATTAACTCAGCTGGTGACAGAGGAGAGCATGCCACTGCCACTTTTACTCGGTATAACTACCTCCCACCCAGGTCCTTTAAGAGGAAGACCGTTGCCATCTGCCACAGCGCTACTCTTATCTTCTGTGGAACTCGTCAACAAGTCACTGCGGTCCAAAACCCTGAGAAGATCTTCGTCGCTAATATCTGTCTGAATTAGTTTGTCCTCTGCATCTTCTACATCTTGAAGCAAAGCCAGCAACTCATAATCCTGCATGAAAACACTAAATGCTCAACATTGTTTACACAAATATTCGTGATAATTGTGGATGGCAATGCATCATCCGTCAACCATAAGATTTGCTTAAGTTATAGTCGTCAGAAAACAAACTTTTTTATGTCTTTTTTGTTTCTTTCAAGATACTCAATAAACATCATATAAAATGCACAAATCCTCAGCTTGGATACCAACATAACAAGCAAAATAGTTTGTCAAACTTCAGAATAAACAATGACGCCAAGAAAGCAGGAGCCGACTTGTCCACTTCACTCTTGAGGTTTCAAGTCTTTTAGCAATACCAATCTCCACCCACGTCAACTCCCATCTCTTGGAACCATATATCAGTCGCAGTTGGTGAAGCATTCCAACCAACAATGAATGACATGTATGTATCATCCATTTATTGATGACTCATTCCAATTCACAGATGTACAATTTTAAATAATTAAGAACCACCAGAGATTAATAAATTTTTCATCATGGAGAGATGACACCCTAGTCTGTTAGGATTGATGTATGGAAAATAACAAGAGACATCAAAACACCGGCTTCATGTTGTGTATTACAAGAAAACTAATTCCACTTTGCAACAAATTTATGTTCAATAACATGTCCAACGTTCGCTAAATTGAAGTTTCATGACAGAAGATTAAACACATCTCAGTATTTGCAACAAAATTGTTGAGGCCATCTCAATATTTTCATGCATGTTTCTAATTTTTATGTTCTAACTGAGAAGTTAAGGTTGTTATATAGGTCAAGCAACAAAAAATCCCTCATACAAAAGACTTTCCATGGTCATCCTTACATCCGCCTGTCTTTAAATATCTTTTCTTTAAATGTCCTTTAGAAAATGTATCATTCAACAACCATGATTCTTTTCTTACTTACCATTTCTGTACAAGGACACGGAAATAGAAATAGAAGGAAAAAATATTAATAAAATTAGAGATACACAAACCTCCAAGGTGTTCGCTTTACTTCTCTCTTGCTGGAATTGTCCTTTTCCAATAACCAAGTGCTCAAGTTTCAACTTCCCAAATGCTTTCTTCAAGATACGACCCTGGCATAAAAGAAGAATTAGCTTTTCTCCAAAGAAACCGTCCTATAAACTGGGAAATAAGAACAGCAATCATGCCCCTTCCTGCCATACTTCAACAGAGTGAGATGTTGCAAGCCTGTAAACATGAACTGGTCTAGTCTGTCCAATCCTGTGACATCTATCCATAGCCTGAAGGTCCATTTGAGGATTCTGTCATTCCAAATTTAGAAACAACAAATAAGAGACATAATAAAAAGTTCATTTTAAGTTTCATAAGGCATTTGCTTAGCCAAGAACAGCTCATTAAGCTGGACGTGTAAAATAAATCAAGACACACCCTACAAGGAAAATTTACCCAGTCACTGTCATAGAGTATACAGGTGTCTGCTGCAGTCAAGTTGATTCCCAAACCCCCAGCACGCGTGCTGAGAAGGAATATTCTGACATTGCTGTTCAAATCATTGAACTCCTGGATCTAAACAAAACATAAGATGAAAATTACATTTTATTTAAAGAAAGAAGATATGAACAGGTCCGGGAAGGGGATACTAAATTCTTCATGTGAAGGAGCATAAATCAAGAGTTAGCAATGAAAGATTCTATATATCACCCACCTGTCTTTTCCTTTCGTCCAATTTCACACTTCCATCAATTCTACATACTTCAAGACCTTTCTCACTGAAGTAGTAATCAATTATGTCCAAAACCTTAGTCCACTGTGAGAAAATTAGAACCTGCAATGCACAAAGCAAATGACATTAGGCTCTCTATAATTTGGATGTAAAAGTGTGAAAATGAAGCAACAAGTCACAACGATACTTTGTGCTTTCGAGCAAGCAGATGTGTCAATAATCTGTCGAGCAAGCAAAATTTGCCGCATTGTTCCACTAACTGTTCAATGGGTGGATAAGTATCTGCAAAAAAGAAAAAAATAAAGAGTAAGCATACGTACTTTAGAAACCCAATTCTCAGTCAGAGACATTCACCCGAATACACAGAGCATACATGATCCATCAAAATCAGATTCCAAAAGGTCAGGATGGTTGCAGTTCTTCCTTAGCTGAATTACCAAGTTATTCAGCTTCTTTCTCATGCCAGTCTTGCCTAGTACTGCAGCGCAAACCAAAAATTAACACGATGTATTCCAGCATTTGTTTAGTTTTATTATGCATTTTTCAGGAAAAAAGACAAATCATTTATCCATATCAAATACTGAAAAGGTATCATTACTTACTGCCTTCTGTCTTTCCTAGCAAATGGTTCTCCAATGTTTTGTTCACAAGATGTTCCTGTAACTGTTTTTGATGGTCAGTCATATTAGCATATAAAATTATCTCCTTTTTCCGAGGAAGCATCTGCTCAACATCTTCCTTCATTCTTCTCAGAAGAAAAGGTCGTAATATTGAATGAAGCTTCGATATCACCTGACAGCAATCGTTTTATATTGTTCAGGAACAAGTGTTTTCTTTTAAGCATCTCCTATATCTAGACAGTAATTGACACTGGAGATATAAAGCTATACATACTTCAATCCTTCTTTTTTCTTCAAACTCCTCCTGTTCTTCATTGCTTGCCTTTCCTGACAGATTGAACCTAAGAGAGAGATTCGACCAAATAAACATATGTCAGATTATCTCTCTGTATTTACAAAACACATTAAAAAAATTTCAACTGTCTGGAAGTTTAAAACAACACATTTGTACAATAAGAACCTGAACAAAACGCTCAGAAGTATACATACCAAGATTCAAATTCTTCGTGAGATGAAAATATGTCAGGCAGTATAAAATTTAACAATGACCAGAGTTCAGCCAAGTTGTTCTGTAAAGGTGTCCCAGTAAGCAGAAGCTTGTTATCTATTGGGAGCCGTCTCAACTCACGCAATAATTTGCAGTTTGTATTTTTCAGTCGATGACCCTTCAGAGAAGTTTTACAACAACAAAAATCAAAATATGTCAGAGCCTTAAGAGTTTATGCTTTAACATGATGGGAGTAGAAGAAGGACAGAATAAAGTTTTACATTTAAATACCTCATCTACGACAACATATTTCCATGTGTAATGTAACAGATATTTTGCATCATTCATTGCAATCTCATAAGAAGTGAGAACCACAGGAAATTTAGGACCAATAGCTCTAGGCATGTGTTTCTGTCGTAACTCTTGTCTTTCATTTCTTGTCCCATGGTAAATAATGGTATTCAGTGAGGGCACGAACCTGAAAAACATGCTTACAGGAGTAATAAATTGCTGTTACAACACAAACTGCTAAGATGTAACAAGTGACCATAGATAAGTTTACCTGGAGAACTCATTTGCCCAATTTGAGAGGGTAGAGAGGGGTGCTACTACTAAATAAGGCCCATGCAAGCCATTTCCTTTCAAATGAGCCAGAAAACCAATTGTTTGAACTGTCTTGCCAAGTCCCATCTGATCCGCCAAGATCCCATTGAGTCCATTTTGCCACAATGATATAAGCCACTTTACACCTTTCAGCTGATAAGACTTCAATCTTCCGCCAGTCAATAGTGGCACAAGTTCAGCCTGCTCTTTTTCTATTCTCTCCTCCTCAGTGATGCTAGACTCTTCATCAGTTGCACATTCTTTGGATCTTGTCAACATTGCTGCTACTGCTGTTTTAGCTTTTCTCTGAAGAAACAGTGTTATGAAGATTTGTTGGAAGACCAAAGATGGCTAAATCACAAACTGTGAAATTGAGAAACATAAAAGCTACCCATGTAGCACCCACAAGCAACCTGAAGCATGATCAGTTTTATTCACAATCACACCTCCTTGACCAACAGCTTTCCACAGTAAAAGCATCGTAGACCATGCATATCAGAAGGGAGAAAGTGAACTGAAAATATTAAACAGAAAGAATACTTACAGTGTTGTACTGGGCAGTCGCCTTTCTCTTCCTGCCTCTGCCTCTCTTCTGTTCCTTTTCAGATTCATCCTCCTTTCCATTCTAAGAAAATAAGATTTGTGTCACTGTTTAATCATCAATGTACAAGATGAGAATGAAGATGCAGTCAAAATGGCCAAGTACTCTCGCAAAAGTGATGTCTTCCATCTTTTCAAGCAAGAACTCAGAATAAAGCTGTGTCTGGGAAAGGAGCTCGTCCAATTTGCTATATTGTGTATTATTTAGTGTTGCAGAGGCCTCCCTTTTATCCCTTTCCACCTCCTCTTTCATTCGGTTCTGTTGCAACTTCTCCTCTTCTTCAGCCATCTCTCTCGATATAAGGGAAACGTCTCCATTCTTTGCTTCATAAAAGACATCTTCCCCGATGTTATCCCTGGCAATCTCTTCCACAAGTGACATGTCTCTTCCCTGGACCTCGGGCTCTGGGAGAAGAGAATTACTTCTACTACCCCCACCAACCTCAGAAGCTATTGCACCATTCTCCTTATGAAGTTCCTGCTACACAACGAAAGCTTATTGTATAAAAGCATTGTCCAAAAGAGCAGAACCTCTATACAGTTTTATATCACCAAATGAATGACCAATTATATCAATAAGACAGAAACCGAAAAATGACTATGAATGAAAAAAACAAACAAAGCTAGCAAACAATCAGTTTATCAGCTTAGGGAAATAACACGTAGTATGTCATTACAACGGTAGTGAGCTCCCTGAAATATCCTGCGACGTGGTTCAGCAATAAAATATAAAGATATGGATAGAAACGGTTGAAAACAACGAGAGGAGATCGGACACTCAGTCACTAACTCGCTTGTGAAAACAATAAACAGAATACCAAACCAAACCAAACAAGAGTTCCAGTAGAGCAAACGAGTTGAATAATGCTTATTCTCGAGCATACGCGTGGTTTTGTTACTAAATACGAAATATTAAAGAAAAAAAAAAGAAAACAAAAAAAAAAAAAAAGGAGAAAGTGAACTATACCTCATCCTCCAAAACCGATGTCGGGGAACCTGCAGTTTCTTCATTCTTCGCCATATTCTCCGCGGCCATTTAGAACAGAAGGCTTCAATAGAAAAACAGAAAATCGATTGTCAAGGGGCGGAATCAACAAAAAAAATTATAGATGCAGGCCATAACATAAAGGTAGAAGAAACGAGACAGAAAGGCATAAAAAATTACGAAATCGTTCATCCGTAATATTCATGTACCTGCAAGACAGAATGCAAAATAATGGTTCAGTGCAGAGATCGAAGGAGGAAAGACGATGGTGGAGACGCAAGAGAGATTTTTGGAAGAACGCCGGCGACTGACTGATGGAGAAAGGCGAAATGGCTGTCTATCAAGGCTGTAAATATTTTGGGCGGGAAAAATAAATACGGTCTCTTGGGGAAGGGAACTGAACAGAATACACGCAGTCCCCAATAAACCCGCGTTACTTAGTTCTTCTAATTGACGGTAGATAAATATTAATTCCCACTCCATCCGATTCCCTCACTCACTGAGTCACTGTCCATGACTCCGGAATGTACAGACATGTGAAATAGCACTAATTTGATCCCTCCTACTTCAAGTTAATGAAAGGAAAAGGCAATAATAATAATAAACAACATTTGGTGGTCCGTAACCGAAAGGCTTGACAAGAGTGTATGGGGGGGAGGTCCACGAACATGGGAGCGGATCCTTTTTCACGAAACGAAACGGACCGGACTCGTTTTCGGACGGACTACGCCCGGGATTCTCAAATCCGGACTGAATTAGTCCGTTTGCACCGGGCCGAATGTTGTAGACACGTGGTGCACTCCTGTCTTAGCTCTTTGAAGCAGCTGAACGACTGAAGCATCGATCGCAGGGAAGGCCCATAGATTTATTAGTTCCAAAGTCTCGTTCTACAAAGTGCAGCGAGCAAAACCAGGTGTAGAGCGGCCAATCAAATCCACGGTAAGGTTGCTTGCATTTCATCTGAGAATCGTCTGGGGTTTACGAGCAATATCTGGTTCGTTATTTTGTCTTATGCATCTTTTTGCTATTTCTCGGCAATCATTGCTCGGTGTTGGAGCTTGTGACTCATCTGCTGTTTTCTTCCATGTTCAGAATTAAGATGGCTTCCGTATCTCTCATCAGTGACACATACCCGTGGAAGGATTTGAAGGTACATTCAAGCTTAACGTTTTATAATTCTATATGTTGATTACATTTTGAAAAAGGTATCCTAATCCTCGAAATTCATCGTGCCGATGCCTGTGGGGGTGCTCCCTGGCAGAATCATGTGGTAGACATAAAAAATACTCATTTACGCGATTTGATGAATGATGTCGACCGCTGCAAGACGATGATGGTGTAAGTAACTCTTTGAATTCTTTCGAGAGCTCTTATTTGGTTCGGACATTGTTATACAACGGATGAACACTGCATGCCGGGTGAAATAATTATGTTTTGGAAATGACATCTTTTTAACTTATATATATTGGTCTCTGATGTTTTACGACAGTGAGTTTGACGGGTTACTATTGGACTATTCGAGGCAACGTGTAATTCAAGACACTATGGGGAAACTATTCGCGTTGGCAGAGGTCTGTCAAGTCCTATGTGTTTTTAAAATCTTAAATTCGTTTCATATCTCTAATATTTTCTGCGCTTCAATGCAGGCTGCTCATCTTAAAGAGAAGATTAACCGCATGTATAATGGAGAACATGTATGTTTCATTCTTTTATGTTTCTACTGTACTTTCTGTTTTTTACGTGTAGTTCGTTGTCTTGAATAAAATATACTCACGGATCCCAATATGTTTACTGTTTATGCACGTAAGCAGTACTTTGAATTGATTATTGTGTTGAATTTGTTCATAGGGTCAAACTTGTTATGGACATATAGTCATAGAATAACTATGCAAATTCATTTTATGTAGTCACTCCCTATATTATTTGAACAAGATTGCAGAGAAGAGGATGTAGATAATGAGAACAAATGGTTACTTACCTAGGCCACTACCATCACTATCATCTACTGTCTTCATTAATTTTATATCACAGTGCTTTCTGATTGGATTGATTTTTTACAGATAAACAGCACTGAGGATAGAGCTGTACTTCATGTGGCTCTGCGTGCTTCAAGAGACACAGTTATTAACAGTGACGGGAAAAATGTTGTATCAGAAGTTTGGAAAGTGTTAGACAAAATCAAAGAGTTCACAGAAAGGGTCCGAAGTGGGGCCTGGGTATGGATGATTCATAATATTTGCAATCAGTTTCTTTATTTATATGTTCAACACCAAGGTGTCAAGAAACTGGCGTCTTTTCAGGTTGGAGCAACTGGAAAGGCATTAAAGAATGTGGTTGCAGTTGGGATTGGTGGTAGCTTTTTGGGTCCTCTCTTTGTACACACTGCTCTTCAAACTGGTTGGTCTTTTCTCGTCCTAGTAACATGCTGAGTCATGTTTCTCCGTCCTGTTGTCCTTATGGTTCTTGTTTAAATCCTTATTATGTTACTAATTTACAGATCCAGAGGCTGTAGCAAGTGCAAAGGGACGGCAGTTGCGATTGTAAGTGGGATACTGTAACTTGGCCATATTGGAGACCCTTTGTATTGGCACATTATATTAATGTACACATACTTGATTTATGTGATGGACATTTGTGAGCACTCTACTGTCAACAAATATTTAGAGGTTCAGTGCCTCTGCATCCATACCTTTATGTACTTTGCATTGAAAGGCATTCACCTAGTAACAGACATTGGAAGTTCACTAGCTTTGCATGATTACTGATAGCAGTTTATCTAGCTTTAACCCTTCACCAGTAGTATTCTTTGATACATTTGGAAAACCTTTATTATGGATGTTCCTACAGTCTTGCGAATGTTGATCCCATTGATGTTGCTCGAAGCATCACTGGATTGGATCCTGAGACTACTTTAGGTACACATTCACATTTTATATGTGCATTTGTTGCTGCTATTATTAGTTTCTGTTACTCCTAACTGTTTCTTATTCTTGGACATGAATCAGTTGTGGTAGTGTCAAAGACTTTCACGACGGCTGAAACAATGTTGAATGCTCGAACACTGAGGGAGTGGATCATAGCTGCCCTTGGGTCAGAGATTAAGCCTATTTTTATCAGTTTGAGTATTGTTACTTACTGTACTTCTTTGCATTGCTTGTGTTATATAATATTTGACTGGTAATCTGATTTTGATCTATGCAGGCCCCAGGCTGTAGCAAAGCACATGGTGGCTGTTAGTACGAATATAACGGTATACTCCTTCTCTATCTCTTTTATCTCCTGTAAGCAAAAATACTTGATTCTTTGAGAGATAGTACCTCAAATTGTCAATGACTTTATACAATAGTATCATTAGGTGTCTGTATCCCTAAAATTAGGTATGCAATAGTAAGTGGTGTTCAAGCAGTTAGCTTAGAGAACCTCTATGACCATTTAAATTAACAACGTATTCTGTAGGTAGGTTTTCTTATAACAAGACTCCTTGGCATCCGTGATTGGGACATTGGACTTGGTGAATTATGTTTAAATTTTGCTTCTTTTGGCTAAAGTACAACTCTCCACTATACACATGGCAGTGTTTGTAGTGTAAGCATATTGAGAGTCGTGTATCATTCATAGTTTAAGTGAACTTTGAGGCCATTTACTTTGATCCTGTTTGCATCCATTGGAGATGGCATTCTGCAGGTTTGGCTTTTTCTTCTTTTAATTTTTTTTTTTTTTTTTTGAGGAAGGTGAATTCATTTTACTCCCAATTACAAGTTTTACTCCCAATGCTACTGTGGAGACCCGAACCCAAGACCTCCTGCAGCAATAACTCCCATGGGACCACTGAGCTAATGCCCAGGACCCCTTCTCCTTTTAATTTAATAAATGTCTTGTAGTTTACTAGAGGCTGCGGCCTCAACTGTTGTACTATACCTATTTCATGGTTCTCATTTCCTTTCAAAAAAATAGAATTTGGTAAATAAATGTTCTGTGAAGGAAAGATATGTCATCTATTTGTTGGTATTGGTTTGAGGTTTTATAAGAAATTGTTACTTTGTTCAGCTTCTTTTGCAATCTTCTGTCCAAAGAAGATTTTTTTTTTCTTGACTGCACGTTGTTCTTTGTGGGGCATTTGACATTTGCTCTCTCATTCTATCTGTTGCAGTTGGTGGAGAAGTTTGGCATAGATCCAAATAATGCTTTTGCATTTTGGGACTGGGTAGGCGGACGCTATAGTGGTAAAGTAAACATTTATGATGTTTATTTGGCAGAGTGTTTTCATGTTTCGAATTTTCTTATTAACTCTGAGCATCATTTTTGTAGTTTGCAGTGCTGTAGGAGTGCTTCCTTTATCCCTCCAATATGGTTTCTCACTTGTTAGAAAGTCTGTAAATCAAACTTCTTATTATTTTCAACTTAAACATAAAGTGTAGATGGAATCATTTTCTGGAGTCCCTTATATTTATATGTTGCTATTATGATTATTTTTTCTGAAGTTAGATATTTTTATTAGATGGTGACAAACATCTGTGGTTTTTTCATGAAGGTTTCTAGATGGGGCTTTAAGCATCGATAAACATTTCTATTCCACACCATTTGAGAAAAACATACCAGTGAGTGGACTAGATTGTTCTGATTCTGATAACCATAAGCTTTTGTGAAGATCTTTATGTTGGATTTTTGCAAAACAGGTGCTTGTGGGTCTCTTGAGTGTGTGGAATGTGTCATTTCTTGGGTCTCCTGCTAGAGTGAGTTTCAGTGACTACAAAGAAATTTAACTTTCCATGTTGGCCATAATCCTTCATCTAATAGAATCTTCAAACTGTTTTTTGGTAAACCTGGATTTTTTTTTTTTGAATTCCAGGCTATCTTACCATACTCTCAGGCATTGGAGAAACTTGCACCACATATTCAACAGGCATGAGTGTTTATTTTCTTGCTTTTAAATTCAGAAAATTCTAGGTGGTCTGACAAAAATTTCGTTTTCTTATAAAGGTTAGTATGGAAAGTAATGGGAAAGGTGTATCTATCGATGGTGTCCCACTTCCATTTGAAGCTGGTGAAATAGATTTTGGTGAACCAGGCACAAATGGTCAGCATAGCTTTTACCAGTTAATTCACCAGGTAATTTGGAAGTTAATTGCATATCCAGATGTTATCTAGCTAATTTGTATTTTTGTTGAATACTGAGATGTGAAGGGGCAGCTGCATACTGCAAAATTATTGGATTAACAGAATAAATAAAGAGATTTCTGTCAGTCTCCTCTCCAATAGGAAACTTCTCATTTCAAGTATTTTTTTAAGGGGTTTCTTGTCGGTTTAGTTATAAATATGATTTGCATATTTTTTTCTTCATGTGCTGTTTAAGACTTCAACAATCTGTGTTGATATTAATCTTGCATGGCTTTCAGGGTCGTATTGTTCCCTGTGATTTCATTGGTGTCCTGAAGAGTCAACAGCCCGTGTACTTAAAGGGTATTATTCAATGACAATCACTTACGCCAAAAGCTATACTAACAGGACCAGGAACCCCAAAAATGAACCAGGAAAGCAACCACCTGGATGTATCATTGTTTAGCCAATCTTTGCACTGGGGACGGGGGATGTCTTGCACTACTTACCTTTTATGAACAGCAAATGATTTCTTGGTTCTTTTACAGTGAATTTTTAGATAATTATCTTGGGAAATTTGAATGTTTTATGCTCTTTACTGTTTTAGGGGAAACGGTGAGCAACCATGATGAGCTTATGTCGAACTTCTTTGCACAACCAGATGCCCTTGCTTATGGAAAGGTGAGACAGTATGCTTTTAAATGTATAGTTCACTTTTTATGATGTATTTGAAATGCTTAAGCGTACTCGATAACTTGCTTTGGTCAGACTCCAGAGGAGCTGTTACAAGAAAATGTACCCAAACATCTAATCCCTCACAAGGTGATTTGCTTTCCTATGTTATGTTCAGTACTCATTTATAGTGATTTATATTTAAATCAATTTCTTCTGTTTGACGCCTCACAGACTTTTTCTGGAAATCGGCCATCTCTCAGCCTCTTACTTCCATCATTGAATGCTTACAACATTGGACAGGTTTGTGCTTAATGAAAGTGGTTAACTTCTTGTGCATATTTGGTAATTGACCCAGTTGTATATCTTCCTCAACAATTGTTTTGGTTGAACTCTGTCATCTGTTTTTTGTTCTTCTCATGGAGTGATTTATCATCTTACAGGGATATGATTCTATTCCTTTTTTTTCCTCCTTGCCTTATTAAAATATTATTCTAATCCATTATTTCCTTCTTGCATTCTTATTGAAATATGATTTAAATTTATTTTTTCGTTTTTTCTTAATATTATTATTTTGATTTTGTGCTATGTCATAACAAACTCATGACCGCTTGATTCTTGCACAGTTATTAGCCATTTACGAGCACAGGATTGCTGTAGAAGGTTTCATCTGGGGAATCAACTCTTTTGACCAATGGGGGGTGGAGCTAGGCAAGGTAATAATGGAATTCTTCCTTTGGACCTTGTTTCGTCTTTTAACAGTGGAAGTTTGTTCAATTTGGGAGTTCTTTAAACCGTTTCTACTTTTAGATTCTATTATAAAGTATCTCATTTCCCCGCTTTATCTGTTTTGAATAATAAATTTGTGTTTTGCATCAGTCTCTTGCCACGCGAGTCAGAAAACAACTCAACTTATCTCGAACAAAAGGAGATCCAGTTGAGGGCTTCAATCACAGTACAACGACACTGCTGTCAAAGTATCTCGAGGTATGATAGGGTGCAACAACATTCCAATTTTATTCCTTATAAAACCTTTTGATTACCCCATAGATGTCAGTATCACCGGTCTCTCCATAGTCGTATTTTGTGTAGCAGCTTCAAAACGTGTGGAGTTTGCTGGGGTTTTGTTCCGCCCTGAAGTGAGAATACAGCCTTTAAGTATGAGGAAAATGCTAAACTTTGTGGAGGATTTGTCTTGTTTGCCCAAATATTATACGGATGAATTTATTGTTAATCCTTAGAACTACATTGCTAAATGTCTTTTTTGTTTTTTCCTTAATGTCTTTGCAGGCAAAGTCATCTGTTCCGTCGAATCCAACTACCTTCTTACCCAAAATATGATGGATATGGGGGGGAGACTGCTATTCATTCCATTTCTGTGTACCGAGTTTTGTTGAATTACTAGTGAAATAAGAGAGAGACGTGAGGATACTCCACTTCCACTAACCTTTCTTATCCAATGTCATGTGGCCCAGTAAAGGCAGCCGAATAAATGATTTCATTAAGCTTGGTCGTGTTTGGGAGCTCTGTGATGTTTCTGCATGCTTTGGCTTTGGTGAGGAACTTCTAGTAAATAGCAAGCCGAATCTGCGTGAAGGATATGAAATTAAAGTAGTGGGGGTCCACTTACCAATAATTTTATGATTTTAATTTTATCAATAAAAATTAATGAAAATGATTTCAAATAACTTACTTTTAAGACGCATATTAATACAGTTTCAAGGTGGATCCATTGTTGCTTAAATATTGAACTACGAATGATATATTGGAAAAATATGAAGGATGAAAATGTCCTTCACCTAACCCTTGAACCGATTTATAAAAAAATGCCACGTACAATGAAAAATTATATTATATGACTATTAATTAATATGTTATGATAATATATGAGGGTTAAAATGGGTCCCTCGATATTTTGTTAACATGAGTTTATGAGTTAATATTTAGATAATAATAATTCAATCAGTTGTAATTCTCTCTAAAATAAGACCTGCGCTCGGCTCGTTTCGTACTCATTTATCCGAATCATTCGGCTCTGGACCTCAAGTCGCTAGTTTCTCGATAGAAGGAGGATATGCTACTCCAGCAGCTGCCTCTTCGTTCTCGGGTCATCTCTTCCTGTTCCAACCAAATTCCTCAAACGAACACCAATCTGCTTTCCTCTTCGCATTCGACTCGTCACGTGCGCTTTAAAATCTCTCACAGCCTAAACCTCCGGTACCTCAGAAACCTGGGCATCGTCGTCACCCCCGAGGGCAGCGAGAGGACGCCCATCTCCCCTGCTTCTGTTGATCGACTCCTCTCCGTCGTGAATTTCCTCAAATCGAAAGGCTTCTTGGAGACCCATTTCCCACGTCTTTCCTTCCTCTGCCCCGGAATGTTCCACACCGATATCGACCACCTCGAGTCCGTCTTCACCTTCTTATCTGATGAAGTGGGCGCGTCCCCGGAAGAGTCATGCGGGCTAGTCTACCGCTGCCCAAAGATTCTTCTCAGCAGCACGGAGTCGTGCCTTCGTCCCGCGCTTCACCTGCTTCAGAAAGTGGGGGTGAAGAATCTCAATTCCCCTACAACCCTCAATGCTCATCTCCTCAACACCCGCGTTGAGAAGCTCCTGGAGACGATTTGGTATTTGGAGAGTCTGGGTTTCTCTGAGCAGGAGTCGGCCACGATTTGTGCAAGACTGCCGGCCATTTTTGGTTACAGTGTGGACAACAATCTCACTCCCAAGTTTGAGTATTTTGTGATGGAGATGGAGAGGTCACTCGAAGAATTGAAAGCTTTTCCTCAGTACTTTGCTTTTAGCCTGGAGAAACGTATAGTTCCCAGGCATTTGCACTTGAAGAAGAGAGGGATACTGAAGGTTCCGCTGGACAGAATGTTGGTCTGGAGTGATCAACGCTTTTACGAGAAATGGAAGTGAGGAAGTTGGCCTCCATATACTTTTATTTCTCTGAGTGTAACTCCCGTGAAAAACAAAATAGTCTAAAACCTCTCAAGGCCTTTGGTAGTGTAATAATCTTCACCAGTATAAGTTTGATGATTACACTGGGAAAATATGTCTTTTGTCTCTTTATTTTGCTTATGCAATGCTTGTAAAGTCTCTTATGTTTGTCGTCTCTTTTAATTATGTTACTTATCTTTTGCCCATTTAAGCACCTTCTATTTTAATTGTTTTCTTTTCAAACAAAACTGATCCCTTTTTTTTTTTTTTTTTTTTTTTTTTTTTTGTGCATTGATAATTCCAATTTTGCACCCAGATTGTGGTAAAAAGGGAAGATTAATGCTGGATTGGATGAACAGGTCTGACTACAATACAATGGCTTCTCTCATTTCCATCTTCATTTTTACAACCGACGTTCATTAGTTCTGTACAGGGAAAACTTCCTGTCCAGGATGATGGCAGCAAATTGCTGCATGAGAACGCAACCCACCATACATCAAATAGACCTCGTATTTAAATGTACCCACATTCCCATCTATTTGGAAGAAAACAACAAGAAACTGAGTAACAATTACAGAGGGAAACCTGCAAAAACGGATGGGGCTTACGTTCTGGAACAGAGACTCTCGAATCCCATATGTTCCCTGTGCTGCACCTTCTCCACCAAATTTGCAATGCCTACCCCTCCTGCAACACAAGGCACCGGTAGAATGAATGAGCACTTGTTCAAATAAACACTCCAAATGCTTCATCCGGTACGAGTCATAAAAATGTTTACCTAGACTGATTGCACTAATAAATATGGTTAAAGCCAGGATAAAGATGATCAATGATGCCCGACCAAGCAGAGCCACAAGCTTCCTCACTATGTGTTGACCCGCTAAAGCCGCCATTGTGGTAATCATCATGAAATAGAAAGCTGCAGTCACAGGTTGTTCACCCTGTTTCAGTATGACATTTCAAGATTGTAAGCATATATACAGCTACTAATGTATCAATATTCACCATATGGAATGGGAAAGCGATTCAAAAGGTAATTCTGCACAACAGACATCGAAGCTGAGAATGTCATTGCAAAGGTAGATGTTGCACTTGCAACCTGTAAAACAAAGGATCAAGAAAGGAAGAATGATTAACAAACCTACCCTTTTAAGTCATCAATCTCCAAGGCTTCTCATATCTATTTCACAAAAAAATTGCAACTTGAAAGGAGAGAATACCTGAGGAGGAACTCCCAATTCAAGGAAAAGGGGTCCTAAAATGAAGCCTCCTCCAAGCCCGAGTAACCCTCCTACTATTCCTGCTAATATTCCCAAGCAGCAATAGAGAAAAAGTTGGTGCACTTTCCAGTTCATATCTTGCTTTCCTTTGGATGATATAATTCTTTTTCCAGTGTACAAGCAGATGCCTTCATAGAGAGTTACAGCAAGCGCTATTGGTACCTGAAAATCAGATAAAGTTTAGCTGACCAGATTCTTGATCTCAAGTAGTAGCCGTTCATGGCAGTTCACCAATGACAGAGTTGATGTTATCATAAGAAATACATAATTAAACTTGTAGATTAAAGGCCCAGCAATGAGATTTAAGTGAAACATTTAGGATTTACAAGGACTAAAACTATTGACAGCAGTCACTGTAATTATTAATTTTGACTATTTTGGAAGAGGATAAGGACTAAAACTATTGACAGCAGGGTATAGAGCAGAAATGCTATTCATTCTAAGAAACTCCATGGAAGCTGTTGCATAACTTATAAGAAACCATGATAGATCTGCAACAAAGAAAGGTTGCCATTTTTTTCCTGGAATAAGTATCAAAACTAGAATCATGCATCCAACCTATAATTCTTCAACTAGGACCTTAATCCTGTTGCTTCACAACATGGTTTAAATAAAAATGGGAAGCATGTGACATAATTAACTTGAGAAATTCTCTTATGTTTTTACAAGTAGAATGCAGAATAGGAATGATCACATAGATTGAAGTTATACCTGCAATGAGTTGAGTACCCAGTACTCAACAGAGCAAGTTTTTGCGTAAGTCTGTATTTGCATCAAGGAAAGACAACTGGTTAATTTCCAAAGGTTAAACATCTCAGAAATCTTAAGAGTCTCAAAAGGTATATATAGTTTTATTGATAGAAAGTACACACCTTAACTATCTGAATGCCAAGGAATGCCACCCAAACCAGTACGAGCAGCATAAGTTCTCTCCAGTAAACATTTTCTATCACTGAGACCTCTTCATCTGATCTAAGCTTTAACTGCCCACTGCCACTTGGACCACCAGGCAGCGGTTTGTACCCCAGCGTTGGACCATCTGAAACCCAAAGAAGTTCATTTAATGGAATCATAGGAAATGATGGAACCTGAACGTATGCATACTTGCCAAATATAAAAGTGAGCATTCATGTTACAGCTGATTCTGTATGGTCAAGAAATTAGGAAACACCGTCAGCATATAATGATAAAACTGAAGTAGGATATCATCGTAAGGACAAAATCTGTAAAGTTGAATAGGAAACAGTATTTCTGCCTCTATTTCCAATAACGAATTTACCGAAGTAAAAACTCTATCTAGATCATTACTTTGGCTAAACTGTATCATCACAGTGAAGTTGTGAAGACTGTTGCTCAGTTTGATAGAGTCTCACAGTTTACAAAATCCCTCTTAATGATATAAATATCCTTTATGCCCTTTTTGGTTCTTTATAATTGAAAATTCAGCAGCTTTGATTCTATGAATATAATCCTACAATTTTTGAAAGACAGTGGGTTTGGTGGTCCTCAACTTACAGTGCCTTAATGCTTACACTTTTTAAATTCTAAAATTCTTGGTCATCTTCTTAGCTAAAAAATTTGAGTCAAACAGAAGTTCCCATATTCCGAAAATACAAGGCTAATAAGAACTATTCAAAAAAAATAAAAAGTTTAAGAGTTCATGGGAAATGCAAAGTCATTTTCATAGACTCCAAGTGGAAAATAGTGGATCTTTGATCTTTCTGACTCACCATTCATTTTTCCAGATGACAACAGTTTGGCTGCTTCCTGGATTCAAGAAAGGAGTCATCATCTTATTAAGTCTTCAAGTCCCTAAAATAGAATAGAATCATGTGAGGAAAGAGCCTTGCCTTCTTCATTACTGTCTCCTTCTTCCACGTCTCTATACCCTTAAAGAAAGCTTTAGTTGATGTACCTGCCACATTAATTACAGATTGTCAGTTAGTTTGCTCAATCGCAAGAAGCTCTATCAACACCAAATTAGATGAGATTCTCATATTCAAGTTGGTTCATTGCTTTTGGAGTTTGGTGTTAAGGACAGGAAATTGATATGACGTAAGCTCCTAACTGGTGGAACTAGACCAAAAGGATGGAGAAAATAGCTCAGGGAGGAAATAGATACTGACTGAAGTGCAGAACCCAAAACAAGAAGCAAGATTCAAGTGGTAAGGACAATTTTGATAATCAGTCTTAGGCCACCGTATAATTTTTTTTTATTTTTAAAAAGGCGGGGGGGTACAGCAATTACTAGCATTTGGGAGTAGACAAACATGCTTGCATGAAGGAGATTGTGATCTATCAAATCCATAGTGTCTTCAGAAAGTTGGAGCTCCCAGCTGCTGTCGGAATGATCAACAAAGAGCGGGTTTCAAAAGCTCTTCTTGCAGCGTATAATCTGGTTTCACTAAAAAGTTCCAAGTAACAGAAATACCCAGAAAAAGGACGATGAGCAGAACCGTAACCATCCAGTCGGCAAACATAACGTTGAAGGCTACTCCAATGCTGATGCCTAGCATGAGCATGGGCTGAAACAGCAAGGCTAGATCATAATCGATGATGGGCAAGTCAAGCGTTGGGTGACGAAGCCGTAAATTGTAATACACGGTTGAGCCTGCAGCGCCCATGATCATACCTGTAGACAAGTAGCAGAAAAAAGACGAACAAATTATCCAAATTTGTACTGTTCAAAGAACCAAAACAGAGTCTTAATTTCTTGACAGCAGACCACAAAAAAGCAAGAAAATTTGCTTTTTCACCGAACAGAAAGGGAAGGTAGCAGAAAGACGCCTGAGAGAGGGGTCCTTACATTTTGAGATTGCAGTCGAGGACTTTGGATCAAATCCTATGATCAAAGTAAGCATTGGAACGAAAATTCCACCACCACCAACTCCACCAATACTCCCAAGAGCTGCACCAAAGAAACCGATGACGGAACCCAATACGATTCTCCAATCAAATTTCATTTCCTGTGATCCATTGAGGCCAGGTAAGAAGAAGAGGCAAAGAAGAAAATCATTTTCCTGCTCATATAAAGCCAAAGGAGTGAAGGAGAAAGCAGAGATTATCAGAGCAAGAGCGCGAGAAAGACCCACCGGCCAAACATGGTGCCGAGAAGGCTCATCCCCGCGCCTCGACAAATTCCGTAGCTGCAGAACGACATCCTCGAACCCATCTTCTTTCTGGGCATTATTCGCTAGATCCTCGAGCCTGAGGGGCCTCTCAGCTTCAGCCAGCTCCATCGCGAGAACAAGAGTCCCACAGACCAACCCAATGAGAACGTTTCTCGTGAAACCCGCCATGGCTCTGCACAGCTGAGGAGACAACAGTTTCGTCCGGGAAGCCAAGTCTCAAGTCCGCTGATTAAATTCCTTTTTGCTCCCTCCAGAAGGAAATGGAGATTGTGGGGGGGGGGGGGGCTCCCAGTTTGTTTGGTTGAGAATATAGAGAGGAGCCTCTTCTTTTCCTCGTTTTTCATACAATTAAGCGAAGCAAGTGGGAAACCGAGCACGGAGCTGCTCTGCTTCCTACCGTTTCTACGTATCAGTCCATACGGCAAGCAGACAGCTTTACTCTCATTTATATGTATATTTCTCTCCCATATATGTATATATGTATATATTCAAACGTTAAAACGTCGTTTTGAACTTAGTCTGAGCTACTACTATTATATATGCTTGTACGGTTTCACCGACTGCTCATATGATCTTTATTCTTTTGAATTCTGCATTAATTTTGTGCTGAATTAGTTTAGCTTAATTATTCAGAAATTAGTGTTTCACTTACATGGCACCAATACCCATTTGAAGTTGGGAGCAGATCGAGTTGAGTCATCGTCGTAGCTAAGAGTTATATATTCTCTTCGTTCGTTTTTCTCTGTTAGTTGGGTTCGGTTTCTTTCATTTTCATTCTAACTCCACACGAAATAATAATAATAATTATTTTAAAAATATATATATATATATATATAAGGTATGTAACCCACTGGACTGGTTAAGTTACTTCGTTCCGCATCGCAGATCGCTGCGTGTGTGAGTGATTATAACTATATAATGTTGCCTTCCTTCCTTTCTTCCTTCCTTCTTTCCTTCCTTTCTTCTTTCCTTCCTTCCTCCCTAAGGAAGAAAGAAAGAAAAGAAAAAAAAAAAAAAAAAAAAAAAAAAAAAATCCCCGGACGATCCCATAAATTAATCATAATTGCTAAAGGAAAGTTGAACAATCCTCTTCTTCTTCATCTTATTAAACTGAAGTCCGACAGGCAGCAGCAGACAGCAGCGGACTGCAGACTAATGGTGGAGTATCAAACTTAGTAATCCATTAAAAAAATCATTCAAAAATTGTTTAAAGTACTAGTGCAAAACTATATAGTGGTGGATTGATTTTGATTTTGATTTTTATTCTTTTTCGTATCTGAACTTGGATTGATTCATTCGTTCATCCGTGGTGATTGCATTAATTTAAGTCACAAGCGGCCAACAGCATGCACTGCATTAAAATTTGAATATGTGAGTTGAAAGAGTAAAGAAATGGGCATTGACATTTGAGAGGGGTGAGGAGTGTTGAGAGAGTGAGAGGACTGAGGAGAGAGAGAGGCGGCTGCTTAATTTCGTGCACGACAAACAAATTAAATGTGTCATGGTGGTGGTTCCTACTCAGCAGTACTTCCTACACAGTTTACACCCTGGCCCTTTTTATCAGACTCATCCCCCGGCCCACTTTCTTTCGACAGACCCCTTGGACCAATTCGATCCATCGTATATATATATATATATATACGAGGGAGACGGTCGGATACGAAGTATATATTACGTATCATATCTCTGAATGTACGCGTGCGTGCGTGCGTGCGTGCCGGGTCCGGGTCCGGGTCCCCCATAGCTGTGGGCCCTCCCCGAGAAAAATTCATTTAATATTGTGATTCGTATGCATTAATGATCATAATTATGTCTTTATAGCATAAAAACTAACATCAATGTGAAATTTGAGGTATAATTTACTCTTCAAGACTCATTTACATGTCTACCACTATGCAAAAATATTCTTGTTACGCGTTAAACAAGAAACAGCCAATTCTCTTGTAAACAGATGCTTCAAATGTGTAAACCAAGGAACTGATAACCAACAGTCCGGCATTTAAGCTTGCGTTCCAAGACTTTACAAGAGTAATCCAATCGAGATAGGCATAAGCAGTTCAGAGTAACTTCAGTTTAAGTGTTTTCACAAGTCTCAACTCAACACTTTTTCCTGCAATAATTCTTCCAGTACCGCATTCTCGTAGTGTTTCATCACTTAAAATTAGTATAAAAAGAAACATCCACACCACCATGGTTTGCAATCTAAAAAGTTTCAAAAGATAAATATCAACGGACTTGGGGTTTAACAAAACAACATTCAAGCACGCATTCCTTAAAACAAAATCTAACCAAAAGGAAATCAGATTTTTTCAAAATGAGGGAAATAAGTACCATAGATTCAGCATAATCATCCAACCTAGAACATCTTAATTCTCAGCAATGCAGAGTGCAAAATCTTCCACTGACCAAAAACACCAACCCTCAAGCCACTGCATCTTAATCAGCTTCATAACCCCGTGACTGTGATCTCTTTGAACGAAGATATTCACGATCAGCATCCTCATTTCCATCTCCTTCAAACCGCCCACGATAACCATCCTCTCCATGACCCATATGGTGGCCGTAATGATTACGATCAATCTTCTGCTCCTCATGATGAGCTTGATCATAGGGTGCTTCCTCTCGCTCGTAATCATATCCACCATGACCAGGCCCAGCATCATGCCCATAGTAATCACGCTCATGCGCTTGCTCAGGCTCAATATGGTCATACCCTCTCTCTCTCTCACGATCTCTTTCATGCTTTGACTCATATTCATCATCATCCCTTTCACGTGTACTACGACCACGACGATCATGGTCATAGTCATGGTCTCTCTCTCTGTCTCGATGACGATCACGACCACGATCCCGTTCAGAATCACGACCACGTTCTCGGTCCCGATTTCTGTCACGGTCTCGGTCACGCCCACGATCCTTTTCCCTTTCTCTGTCCCTATTTCTTTCACGATCACGGTCCCTGTGATGCCTATCATCCCTCTGGTCACGGTCGCGTACTCTGTCATAGGAACGCTCACGGGACTTTTCACGGTCACGCTCACTATCCCTGCCTCTTTCCTGAGCCTTCTCATGGTCCCTGAAAAGAACATTCGACTCCCAGTAAACATTTGCAGTATCATAATACCGATCATGAGTCACGATATAAAGATGGTGGAATACTTACCGTTCAGCATGACGATCTTCCCTTGCCCTTGGTTCCTCCGACCGAGCACCTGATGCTATCTGCTGCGGTTCTCTGGAAAGTAGGATTTTATTTTTTATTAAAACCATAAACACAGCAAAATTGAAGGCAGTATTGAAACAAGTAAAAAAATAATCGGCTAAGAGCCATGTCAAAGAAGAAAATAAATTAAATATTTGTCACAGTTTCACAGTCCAACCACGTGGACAAACATGTTTAAATTTCATTGGAATAACAATCATATGCAAAGCCTGCCTGCCCAAAAGCTCGTGGCTCAGGACATACAACCCATATATTATTTTTAAAGAAATTATTTATTTCTCCTTTTTGTGTCCACCACATTGCATATGAACTGTGTTTCACTCTAGTATCACTTTTTCTTGAATTCTTCCATCTTCCCAACAAGAACTTCATTCTCCAGCTTAGAAGAAGAGTTGAGGTGAAAAAAAATTGCTTGAAAATAGAACAGCTTCAACTATTTCTATATCATATATTTTCAACAAAAAGGTGTCATTACGTGCCCAATCAAATATCCCCAGCAAAGACCATAGAGTGTCCTAGAATGTGAGTTGGTATAACACTTGGATTCAACATTGCACAATGATGATACACATTCTTCTCATATAGAAAATCACTGAGGCACATCAATAACTACAAGAAATGAGAGTCCAAGTATTTCACAGCTACAAGGGTTTTATGAAAGGCAATCAATAATTGCATAAAACTTAACAGGAGATAGTACAGAAATATATAGATACCTGCCCGAATACTTTTGATTAACTTCTTCCCCTCCAACCCTAGTTGATCCAAGTCCACCACCCAAACGACGTGGGCGCCAATTAGCTACAGTTCTACCGCGTTCAACATCCACAAGTACTCTTCTATTATCCAGCTTCCGTCCATCAGCTTGCTTATAAGCAGCTGATGATCAGAAATATCAGAACAAAATTAACAGGACAACACTCAAAGAATTATTATATCATAATTCAAAAAGCTACATACTCTTCATATCTCTGGTATGCATGTATTCCACAAATGCATAGCCCCTTGGTTTATTTGTTTCTTTATCCGTAACCAAACGAACCTGAGATATTCAACAAAACAAAGATAAAGCCCAGTTACAAATATCAACTGTGCAACCACAAAGCAAAAGGTAATACAGCTAATGAACTGATCAACAATTTAGGCACTATTATCATAATGATTAACAGGCTTCTAAAACCACTAAATCCTATATGGCACGGCAGACAGGCACTATGCCTCACTAGCCGTGCTCACCTTTTAAGGTGCACACCTCCGCCACGCGTGATTCACCACCATTGCAATTGACTTCGCACAAAACTGATGTATGTGGCCGATTTAGCAGTTGGAAACATTTTACCATCCCCTTACCAGGGAAAATTTAAAAAAAAAAATCTAATAACTATGTAACACAGAATACCAGGATATCTTCTGAATTGTGGACAGTGTTTCAATTGCCCTTTGAAATCAAAAACAAAATTTTCAGTAACTAAAGTAAAATCAAAATTCGAAAATTGAGGGAAAATGATAGGAAAAACCTGCTAATACTCACGACTTATGATTACCCAGCAGCATGAAATTAAGGATGTTCAAGTTGACAGTCTTCTTTCAGAGCTTGTGATAAGAGGATAACAAGGTATAATGCATCATTACCCATTACCATTTGGGCTAACAGCTTGCCTTTAAGAATACAGCAGCACGATTGCAATAGAGCGGATACAGAACAGGGGAAAACAGAAAAAGGACAGAAGAAAGGAGGAGTTTGTGCCGTCTAGTGAACTGGTTTTAACAAAGCATAATTATCCCCTTACCACGGATAGAAATTTGCATAGAAAAAGAAGAAAAGAACAACCAGAATTATAGAGCTCTTGCCTACATGATTTACTGGGCATCAAAACAAAGTGAAATTCAAGGAGATGAAACAAACCCATACGACTGCCTGCAGCAAAAATACCTACCTTACTCCCTAAGAATATTTGTATAACATTGGCAAAGCTCATACTGGCAAAACGGTTTATGATACAAACTTGATGATGACACAGTTTATGCACCATAACTTGCTAGTGCAGCTGACATTAAAGATGAATGGCATTCATCCCAGTGTGTACCCATCATTATCCACTAGTTGGCCAAAAAAAGATTGACGACCGTCCACAAATCCGTAAAATGTTAATACCTCATTCATCAGGGAACACAATTGAAATAAGACAAAAAAATATCATAATTTATAACAATATAAGACCATATGCTCTGTGTCCCCATTTTGAAATCTGTTTCCCTTGTATACTTAACCATTCAAAATAAACATAATTCACCTACCCCATATTCCTCTCACTGAGAAAACTTTGATATTGTTCATAATTTCTGATTGAGGCCAGAAAATTAATGTACTAGAATGCTAGTAAAGCTATCAAACTTCACCATACTTCATGTTTGTAAATATGATGTCCTCTGAAAATAAAAGTCAGCAAACATGAACATGTTCACTGAACCGCTTACCCAAGTCAACATCAATAACCTCAGCCCCTCTCGGGGATGCTCTAAAATACCTACCCGCTTGATTGGCCCATAAGCTTCAAACTCCCTTTTGATTCTGTGCTCAGTTGTCTCATAATTCTGCAAATCACATATGAAACTTGAGAACATTAAAATCTATCAGACCAAGAATAAAAGAGTATAGAAGAAGGATAAAAATTCGTTGAACTCACCAATCGTGCCACAAACAGAGTCTTGTATGGATCACCTGTTATATTCGGGTCTTTTGATGGATCATCTACATGCAAAGCAGGACATAAATAACCACAACAAGCTTCTACCTCATAAACGATATATACATATCTATACAGTAGGGCGGTTGACTCTGATTACATTTCTGAAGCTCTTCAGCAGCCTTTTCTGCACCCTTCTCTAGGCGAAGTTTGTGAATTCTGGCCCTTCTCTGAGCCTGATCAATTGAAAACAAAAAGGATGAAATTGAAATCACATACATTCGGCACATAACAACATTCCCATCAATTGTCAACAAAAACAAAAAAAAATGAAAATACAACATAACAGTAACACAAATTCAAGCAATATAGAATGTAGAAAAATGATTAACAATATGATGAAGGAAAACTCATTGCCAATAGCTTGTAGCATATGAATTGACAAACAGACAAGAAAAATATCTTACAGGAGTTTCAGCCTCTTTAACAGGAGTAGCATACTCTGGATCTCCTGGTTCAGCGAAGTTATTCACAAATTGTGCAATGCCTTCAGATCATAAGAGTAGTTGTTAGACCAAACAGGCTTAAGCTTCAAAAGATGAAAGAGAAATATTCCATGACATGGCACATACCTGTGTAAGGTGGGCATTTCCTTTTCTCTGGAGGAGGTTTATGTTCAAGAGGAGGACGGGGTTCAAAAAGCTTCAAAAGGTTAGCAGTAAGACCAGTGGGATGACTCTGCCCAATCTGAAAAAAAAAAGAAAAAAAAAGAAAAGATGAATAAAAAACAACTTCCTATCATGATCGAAGATAATTATGATTGAGGTTTTTTTTTTTTTTTTTTTTTGAGGAAACCGAATTATGATCGAAGATAATTAATATTTCATTTCTACAGTTTCTCTTTTTGCCAGCAAGAGGATCAATTTACTATTGTTGTACCTTGGCATCAAATAAGTGCCCATGTACAATATTCAATTTTCAAAACAATTATTATAACCAGTTTTTCACCTAACAAACACTCAACAAACAAAAAATGCTTTATAGAAACAGATGCTTTCCATTGGCAATACAGTAAAAAGATATCAAAACTCACACGAGAATTATTGGATCAAAACTAGCAATGATCATCAATAGGGCATCACGCCAAACAAAACATTAACCATATAACAGACATTGGTTTAAAAAAAAGAGAATTGACTGGGTACATGATAATTCAAGCAAGAAAACAAGGGTTCCAAGTGGACCCTGGCAAAAACACAAAATGTCAAAAAGTTTTACCAGCTTGAG
Organism: Aristolochia fimbriata; assembly: GCA_019845555.1. Lineage (NCBI taxonomy): Eukaryota > Viridiplantae > Streptophyta > Magnoliopsida > Piperales > Aristolochiaceae > Aristolochia > Aristolochia fimbriata. Next base: position 22,185,491 of record CM034084.1, on the reverse strand, counting down.
CTGAAGGACAGTGGCTCTGTTCTGCGCTTTGGTCCGTGCCTGGACACCAGCAGCATCTCTGTTCCGCATGAAGGCATCATTGTAATCTCCCATTTCAGAAACACCAAATTGCAGTGTGCTTCTAAGGAATTAGAGCAGTGAAGAGTGTTCAACTTCAATTCATAAAGAGCAATACGGCAAGCTGCATTGCAAAGTGCTCATGTTGGTACAGTTGTTGAAAGAAGAAAATGGCAAACAACCACCTCGTCCTGTCTTCTATATGCACACACTGATGTGATAAAATCACGATTAAATTAGGCGCACTGCCAAAAATATTGTTAAGTAGGCTAAGTAATACTAAGCACTAGAAGTAGATAACATAACCATCTAAAAAGAAGTAGTAAAAAAGTAAGTATCAAGCACATGAACTCATAAAAAGAAACTTACTGAACTGGTAGTTGATAAGATAAAACACTTAACCAGTATTGACACAAGGAGAACTTTGTAACCAGCATTTGACAGATGCAACTTGCAATATTTGCTCAACAGTATTTAGTAGATGTATAACTATACTAGCAGGTTTGGCCTCAATTTTAGGTGTCACGAATCACAAAAATGACAACATCACCTCTGAAATAACACAACTAGGAAATTGCTCGAGTCAATTGAAGGCCACATAGGGGCGTAAGTAAAATTCATGACAGACGTGTTTGGAATCCCTCAATTTGAAGCGAACTTGAAAGAAAAACAAAACAGCCAATCAAAGAAAAAACAAAAGAAGACAAATAAGAGACCAGATTGAAGGGGGTAAAAATGCTCGAACGATGAAAAAGTCCTCGATATTAGTACACATCCCGATTGTTCCTAATAGATGCAAATAAGGTAGAGAGAGAAGAATAGAAAAGTTCCGAAAAGAGCAGGAGACCGACGCGCTGGTTTCGGCGAACAGAAGATCGAATACCTTAGATTAAATAAACACACCCTAGGTTACAAAGAGAAAATCACAGAAGAATAGAATAGATACCTTAGATGCGGGAACACGGATAGATCTAGGTCGAGAGAGATGAGACGAGCTTGGAAACTTAAAAGGGTGCACTCCAGAGGCAGAAGAGACCAGCGCGCAAGGTAGGGACGCGGGGGTTCTCGAGCGTCTTTTGTGGAGTCGCAAAAAGAACCGATCGATAGAGAAATCTTTATTTATAAGAGGAGAGAGCGACAGACCGGTCCGGTTTGTTTCCATATTCCTTCCAAATCCGGGTCCCTACTTTTAACCGGATATCAGATGATATCCGGCTCTGAACTAGTCAACATATCCACATTTGGTACATTTCTTCAAAGTTAAAATACAAAATAAGATTTCCACCGTACAAACTTCAATGATATATATATATATACTATAGCTTTCATGAATGAATTATTTTTAAATCCCTTTACTTAAACTTCCCTTACTATTGCCTTATATCATGAATTTTCTTCAAATTCCCTTCCTAAACCCTTTACCCAAAATTATTCTTCAAATTCTCTTACTATAGTTGACTGTCATATTTTTCTTAAAAATCACTTACTATAGCCTTCACAATTGAATTTTATTAAAAATCTCTTACTATAAGCTTTTGCGATGATTTTTCTTAAATTTCCGTTATGCCTTATGCCATGATTTTTCTAAAAATTCACTTTATAAAACCTCCCGTCGTTATTTTTCTTAAATAGACTTTTCTTAAAATTCTCTTACTATATCCTTGTGTCATGGGTTTTCTTTAAATTCTCTTTCTGTAGCTTTCAACCAAGATTATTTTAAAAATTTTATTTATATTGTCTTCACTCATATTTTTTTTTCAAAATTCCTTACTATAGCCTTCACAAATGATATTATTTAAAATTCCCTTACTTTAGCCTTCAACCATGTTTTTTCTTAAAATTCCTTTACTATAGCTTTCAACTATGATTTTTATTAAAATTCCCTTAATATAGTCTTCCGCCATGATTTTTTTAAAATTTCCCTTACTATAGCCTTCAACCATGATTTTTCTTAAATTTTCCTTACAATAGTCTTCAGCCTTCATTTTTCTTAAAATTCTCTTACTATAGTCATGAATTTTCTTCAAATTCCCTTACTATAGTCTTCAGACATGATTCTTCTTCAAATTCCCTTACTATAGTCTTCAATCATATTTTTCTTCAAATTTAATTATTATATCCTCAACGAATGAATTTTCTTAAAAAAATTTTTACTATAGCCTTCAGCCATGATTTTTCATAAAATTCACTTACTATAACCTTCAATGATGATTGTTCTTAAATTTCCCTTACTATAGCCTTCAGCCATGTTTTTTCTTAAAATTCTCTTACAATAGACTTATATCATGAATTTTCCTTAAATTCTTTTACTACACCCTTTAGCCAATATTATTCTTCAAATTCCCTTACTATAGGCTTCAATCATATTTTTCTTCAAAATACCTTACTATATAGGCCTTCATGAATAAATTTCTTAAAATTTCCTTACTGCCCTCTGCCATGCTTTTTCTTAAAATTCCCTTACTATAGCCATCAACCATTATTTTTCTTAAAATTCTTTTACTATGACCTTCAGCCGTAATTTTTTTTAAATTTCCCTTATTGCATTCAGCCATGATTTTTCATAAAACTCCCTTACTGTAACCTATGTCATAATTTTTCTTCAAATTCCCGTACTACAGCCTTCAATCGATTATTCTTCAAATTCCCTTACTATAGTCTTTAGTCGTATTTTTTTTAAAAATCCCTTACTATAGTCTTCACATAAATTTTCTTAAAATTTTATTAATATAGTCATCAGCCATGATTTTTCTTAAAATTCCCTTAGCCTTTCGCCATGATTTTTCTTAAAATTCCCTTCCTATAACCTTCAGTCATGATTTTTCTTAAATTTTCCTTACTATAATCTTCAACCTTGATTTTTCTTAAAATTTCAGAATTAAAGCCTTATGTCCTGAATTTTCTTCAAATTCTCATTATATAGCCTTCAGCCAAGATTATTTTTCAAATTCCCTCACTATAATTTTCAGTCATATTTTTCTTCAAAATCCTTCACTATAGCCTTCCCGAATGAATTTATTTCAAATTTCCTTACTATAGCCTTCAACCAAGATTTTTTTTTAAATTCCCATACAATAGCCTTCAACCATGATTTTTCTAAAATTTCTTTTACTATAGCCTTCAACCATGATTTTTGTAGAAGGGCCTTACTATATCCTTCAGTCACGATTTTTCTTAAATTTTGTTTTCAATAGCCTTCAACCATGCTTTTTCTAAAATTCACTTACTATTGTCTTATTTCATAATTTTCTTCAAATTCCCTTACTAAAACCTTTCCCCAAGATTATTCTTCAAATTCCCTTATTATAGTCTATTGTCATATTTTTCTTCAAAATCACTTATTATAGCCTTCAACAATAAATTTTATTAAAAATCTCTTACTACAGCCGTTTGCAATGTTTTTTTTTTTAAAATTCCCTTACTATAGCCTTCAGCGATAATTTTTCTTAAAATTTACTTTCTAAAACCTTCAGTCATGATTTTTCTTAAATTTCCCTTACTATTGCCTTCACCCATGATTTTTCTTAAAATTCTCTTAATATAGCCTTATGTCATGAGCTTTCTTCAAATTTTCTTTCTATAGCTTTCAGCCAATATTATTCTAGAAATTTCCTTTCTATAGTCTTCACTCATATTTTTCTTTAAAATCCTTACTATCGCCCTCACGAATGAATTTATTTAAAATTCCCTTACAATGACCTTCAACCATGATTTTTCTTAAATTTCTGTTATAGCCGTCATCCAGGATTTTTCTTAAATGTTCCTTACAATAGTTATGATTTTTTATAAAATTCTCTTACGACCTTCAACCTTTATTTTTCTTAAATTTCCCTTACTATACCCTTCGACCATGATTTTCCTAAAAATTCTCTTACAATAGCCTTCAACCATGATTTTTCTAAAAATTCTTATACTATAGCCTTCAACCATAATTTTTCTAAAACTCCCTTACTATATCCTTCAGCCACGATTTTTCTTAAATTTCGTTGTCTATAGCCTTCAACCATTATTTTTCTTAAAATTCACTTACTATGGTCTTATGTCATGAATTTTCTTCAAATTTCCTTACTAAAACCATTACCCAAGATTATTCTTCAAATTCCCTTACTATAGTCTATTGCCATATTTTTCTTCAAAATCACTTAATATAGCCTTCACCAATAAATTTTATTAAAAATCTCTTTCTATAGCCTCTTGCGATGGATTTTCTGAAAATTCCCTTACTATAGCCTTCAGGGACGATTTTTCTTTAAATTCACTTTCTAAAACCATCCGTCAAGATTTTTCTTAAATTTCCTTTCCTAATGCCTTCACCCATTATTTTTCTTAAAATTCCCTTAATATAGCCTTATGTCATGAGTTTTATACAAATTTTCTTTCTATAGCCTTCAGCCAATATTATTTTAGAAATTTCTTTTCTATAGTCTTCACTCATATTTTTCTTCAAAATCCCTTACTATAGGCTTCACGACTAAATTTATTTAAAATTCCATTACAATAGCCTCCAGCCATGATTTTTCTTAAATTTATGTTATCACTGTCATCCATGATATTTCTTTAATTTTCTTTACAATAGCTTTCAGCTAAGATTTTTTATAAAATTCTCTTACTATGACTCTCAACCTTTATTTTTCTTTAATTTCTCTTACTATAGCCTTCAACCACGATTTTTCTTAAAATTCTCTCACAATAGCCTTACCCCATGATTTTTCTAAAAATTGTTATACTATAGCCTTCAACCATGATTTTTATAAAACTCCCTTAGTATATCCTTCAGCCACGATTTTTCTTAAATTTCGTTTTCTATAGCCTTTAACCATGATTTTTCTTAAAATTCACTTACTATTGTCTTATGTCATAATTTTCTTCAAATTCCCTAACTAAAACCTTTACCCAAGATTATTCTTCAAATTCCCTTACTATATTCTACGGCCATATTTTTCTTCACAATCACTTACTATAGCCATCACGAATAAATTTTATTAAAAATCTCTTACTATAGCCTTTTGCGATGTTTTTTCTAAAAATTCCCTTACTATGCCTTAAGTGATGATTTTTCTTAAAATTCACTTTCCAAAATGTTCAGTCATGATTTTTCTTAAATTTCCTTTACTATAGCATCCACCCATGACTTTTCTTTAAATTCCCTAAATGTAGCTTTATGTCATGAGTTTTCTTCAAAAAAAATTTCAATAGCCTTCAACCAATATTATTCTAGAAATTTCCTTTCTATAGTTTTCACTCATATTTTTCTTCAAAATCCCTTACTATAGCCTTCACGAATAGGGGTGTAAACGGGTAATAAACGAAACGGGTAAGGGGTATTCCGTTACCCGTTTCGTTTACCCTACCCAGTATTCCGTTACCCGTTTTGCCCGAATAAAAACTAGCTATTCCGTCACCCAAATTTCTTACCCGATTACCCGCGGGTAACCGGGTAATCGGGTAAATAAAGAGTTAGCGAAGATGAAGGAGATGCTGAGAGGGAGGGTAGTTTTGCGGAAGCTTCTAGAAATGGATGGCCTGTACGTAAAACCCAGGATTGATTCATGCTTCGATCAAAGAAAAACATGTGTACCTGGGTTGTAAGGACAAGGATCCAACTCGTGAAGAAGGAAATCTTGCGATGGTAGAGAATAGGGGTAGATTTGAGCGAATCGAGTCGAACATATGTAAGTTCGAGCTCGGCTCCATGAAAGAAATGAAAACTCGAGCTCGAGCTCGAGTTCGTCACGAGCCTGAAGTAGAGCTCAAGCTCGAGTGATTCTACCAAACTCGAACTCGAGCTCGAACGGCTCAATAAAAAAAAAAAAATCAAATAAAGAGGAAAGTACGAAGAACTTACTGGTTGAGGGAAGAGACTCTATTTTGAGGAAGTATAACGAAAAAGAGACCGCGGAGGAAGATGAATCGGGAGGAAGACCTTTAGAAAAGTATATGATTAAAATATAAAAATCATTGATGAAGTTAATTTTTTAATATATTTTACGCCCATCGAAGTCAAGTATTAAATGCTATCTTAAAGCTTTTTCAAAATTATTCACGTGAGCCGATGAATCGAATTATGAAACTCAACCGATGGGTAGAGAGGAATAATACATAAGGCATAGAGTTTAAAAAAATTACCAAATTATCATTCGGGTAATCGGGTAAAAAATACCCATTATCCATATCCGTTTCGATTAAGAGGCGGGTAATCGGGTAATTTTTTAACCGGGTAATCGGGTAATCGAAATAGATAATTTTATTCCTTATCCTTCCGATTACCATTCGGGTAAGCGAGTAATCGGGTAATCGGGTAAAACTGCCACCCTTATTCACGAATGAATTTATTTAAAATTCCCTTACAATAACCTTCAGCCATGAGTTTTCTTAAATTTATGTTATAGTCGTCATCCAGAATTTTACATAAATTTTCCTTACAATAGCTTTCAGCTATGATTTTTTATAAAATTCTCTTACTATGACCTTCAACCTTTATTTTCCTTAAATTTCATTTCTTTAGCCTTCAACCATGATTTTTCTTAAAATTCCCTTACATTACCCTTCAACCATGATTTTTCTAAAAATTCTTACACTATAGCCTTCAACCATGATTTTTCTAAAACTCCCTTACTATAGCCTTCAGCGATGATTTTTCTTAAGATTCACTTTCTAAAACCTTCAGTCATGATTTTTCTTAAATTTCCCTTTCTATAGCCTTTACTCATGATTTTTCTTAAAATTCCCTTAATGTAGCCTTATGTCATGAGTTTTCTTTAAATTTTCTTTTTATAGCCTTCAGCCAATATTATTCTAGAAATTTCCTTCCTATAGTCTTCACTCATATTTTTCTTCCAAATCCCTTTCTATAGCATTCACGAATGGATTTATTTAAAATTTCCTTACAATAGCCTTCAACCATGATTTTTCTTAAATTTTTGTTATAGCTGTTATCCAGGATTTTTCTTAAATTTTCCTTACAATAAGCTATGATTTTTTATAACATTCTATTACTATGGCCTTCAACCATTATTTTTCTTAAATTTCCCTTATCCTTCAACCATGATTTTTCTAAAAATTCTTATACTATAGCCTTCAACCATGATTTTTCTAAAATTCCCTTACCGTATCCTTCAACCACGATTTTTCTTAAATTTCGTTTTCTATAGCCTTCAGCCATGATTTTTCATAAAATTCACTTACTATTGTCTTATGTCATGAATTTTCTTCAAATTCCCTTACTGAAACCTTTACCGAAGACTATTCTTCAATTTCCCTTACTATAGTCTATTGTCATATTTTTCTTCTAAATCACTTACTATAGCCTTTTACGATGTTTTTTCTAAAAATTCCCTTATTATAGCCTTATGCGTTGATTTTTCTTAAAATTCACTTTCTAAAACCTTCAATCATGATTTTTCTTAAATTTCCCTTACAATAGCTGTCACCCATGATTTTTCTTAAAATTCCCTTAATATAGCCTTATGTCATGGGTTTTCTTCAAATTTTCTATCTATAGCCTTCAGCCAATATTATTCTAGAAATTTTCTTTCTATAGTCTTCACTCATATTTTCCTTCAAAATCCTTTACTATTGCATTCACGAATGAATTTATTTAAAATTCCCTTACTATTAGCTTTCAACAATCATTTTTCTTAAATTTTCGTTATAGCCGTCATCCAGGATATTTCTTATATTTTCCTTACAATAGCTTTATGTTATGATTTTTTCTTCAATTATCTTAGTGTGACCTTCAAACTTTATTTTTCTTAAATTTCCCTTACTATAGCCTTCGACCATGTTTTTTCTTAAAATTCCTTTACAATAACCTTCAACCACGATTTTTCTAAAAATTCTTATACTATAGCCTTTAACCATGATTTTTCTTAAACTCCCTCTCTAAATCCTTTAGCCATAAATATTTCTTAAATTTCATTTTCTATAGCCTTCAGCCATGATTTCTGTAAGAATTTAATTACTATTGTCTTATGTCATGAATTTTCTTTAAATTCCCTTACTAAAACCATTACCCAAGAGTATTCTTCAAATTCCCTTACTATAGTCAACTAACATATTTTTCTTCAAAATAACTTACTATAGCCCTCATGAATAAATTTTATTAAAAATCTCTTAATATAGACTTTAACAATGTTTTTTTCTGAAAATTCCCTTACTATTGTCTTTAGCGATGATTTTTCTTAAAATTCACTTTAAAAAACCTTCAGTCATGATTTTTCTTAAATTTCCCTTACTATAGCCTTCACCCATGATTTTTCTAAAAATTCCCTTAATATAGCCTTATGTCATGAGTTTTCTTCAAAATTTCTTTCTATAGCCTTCAGCCAATATTATTCTAGAAATTCCTTTTTATAGTCTTTACTCATATTTTTCTTCAAAATCCCTTTCTATCGCCTTCCCGAATGAATTTATTTAAAATCCCCTTACAGTAGCCATCAACCATGATTTTTCATAAATTTTAGTTATAGCTGTCATCCATGATTTTTCTTAAATTTTCTTCACAATAGCTTTCAGCTATGATTTTTTATAAAATTCTCTTACTATGACCTTCAACTTTTATTTTCCTTCAATTTCCCTTACTATAGTCTTCAACCATGATTTTACTTAAAATTCCTTTACTATTAGCCTTCAACCATTATTTTTCTAAAAGTTGTTATACTATAGCCTTCAACCATAATTTTTCTAAAACTCCCTTACTATAGCCTTCGCCCATGATTTTTCTTAAAATTCCCTTAATATAACCTTATGTCATGAGTTTTCTTCAATCTTTTCTTTCTATAGCCTTCAGCTAATATTATTCTAGAAATTTCCTTTCTATAGTCTTCACTCATATTTTTCTTCAAAATCCCTTACTATAGCATTCACGAATGAATTTTTTTAAAATTCCCTTACAATAGCCTTCAACCATGATTTTTCTTAAATTTCTGTTGTAGCCATCATCCAGGATTTTTCTTAAATTTTCCATACAATAACTTTCAGCTATGATTTTTTATAAAATTCTCTTACTATGACCTTCAACCTTTATTTTTCTTAAATTTCCTTTACTAAACCCTTCAACCTTTATTTTTCATAAATTTCCTTTACTAAACCCTTCAACCATGATTTTTCTCAAAATTCCTTTAAAATAGCTTTCAACCATGATTTTCCTAAAAATTCTTACATTATACCCTTCAACCATGATTTTTCTAAAACACCCTTACTATATCCTTCAACCATGATATTTCTTAAATTTTGTTTTCTATAGCCTTTAGCCATGTTTTTTTTTAAATTTCGTTTTCTATAGCATTTAGCCACGATTTTTCTTAAAAGTCACTTACTATTGTCTTATGTCATGAATTTTCTTTAAATTCCCATACTAAAACCTTTATCCAAGATTATTCTTCAAATTCACTTACTATAGTCTACTGTCATATTTTTTTTTAGATTCACTTTCTATAGCCTTCACAAATAAATTTAATTAAAATTCTCTTACAATAGCCTTTGGCGATGTTTTTTCTGAAAATTCCCTTTAGCCTTCAACAATGATTTTTCTTAAAATTCACTTTCTAAAAACTTCAATCATGATTTTTCTTAAATTTCCCTTATTATAGCCTTCACCCATGATTTTTCTTAAAATTCCCTTAATATAGCCTTATGTCATGAGTTTTCTTCAAATTTTCTTTCAATAGCCTTCAACCAGTATTATTCTTGAAATTTACTTTCTATAGTCTTCACTCATATTTTTCTTCAAAATCTCTTACTATAGCCTTCACGAAAGAATTTATTTAAAATTCCCTTACTATAGCCTTCAACCATGATTTTTCTTAAATTTTTGTTATAGTTCATATATTTTCCTTTCAATAGCTTTCTGCTATGAGTTTTTATTAAATTCTCTTACTATGACCTCCAACTTTATTTTACTTAAATTTCCCTTACTATAGTCTTCAACCATGATTTTTTTTTAAATTCCCTTACAATAGCATTCAACCACGATTTTTCTAAAAATTCTTATACTATAGGCTTTAACCATGATTTTCTAAAACTCCATTACCATATCCTTTACCCACAAATTTTTTTGCGATTTCATTTTCTATAACCTTCAGCCATGACTTCTCTAAGAACTCATATACTACTGTCTTATCTCTTGAATTTTCTTCAAATTCCCTTACTCAAACCATTACCCAAGATTATTCTTTAAATACCCTTACTATAGTCAACTGTCATATTTTTCTTCAAAATAACTTACTATAGCCCTCATGTATAAATTTTATTAAAAATCTCTTACTATAGCCTTCAGCGATGATTTTTCTTAAAATTCACTTTAAAAAACCTTTAGTCATGATTTTTCTTCAATTTTCCTTGCTATAACCTTCACCCATGATTTTTCTTTAAATTCCCATAATATAGCCTTGTTTCATGAGTTTTTTTCAAAATCCTTTACTGTGGCCTTCATGAATGAATTTATTTTAAATTCTCTTACAATTGCCTTCGACAATTATTTTTCGTAAATTTCTGTTAAGGCCGTCATCTAGGATTTTTCTTAAATTTTCCTTAAAGTAGCTTGCTGCTATGATTTTTTATAAAATTCTCTTAGTACGACCTTCGACCTTTATTTTTCTTAAATTTCCCTTACTATAGCCTTCAACCATGATTTTTCTTAAAATTTCTTTACAATAGCCTTCAACCATGATTTTTCGTAAAATTCCCTTACAATAGCCTTCAACCATGATTTTTCCAAAAATTCTTATGCTTTAGCCTTCAACCATGATTTTTTTAAAACTCCCTATCTATATCGTTCAGCCACGATTTTTCTTAAATTTAGTTTTCTATAGACTTATGCCATGATTTTTCTCAAAATACTCTTACTATTGTCTTATGTCATTAATTTTTTACATATTCCCTTTCTAAAACCTTTACCCAATATTATTCTCCTAATTCCCTTACTATAGTCTACTATCATATTTTTCTTCAAAATAACTTAATATAGCCTTCATGAATAAATTTTATTAAAAATCTCTTACTATAGACTTTGCTGATGTTTTTTCCAAAAATTCCCTTACTATAATACCCTTCAACGATGATTTTTCTTAAAATTTACTTTCCAAAACCTTAAGTCATGATTTTTCATAAATTTCCCTTACTATAGCCTTCACACATGAATTTTCTTAAAATTCCCTTAGCATAGCCTTATGTCATGAGTTTTCTTCAAAAATTCTTTCTATAGCCTTCAGACAATATTATTCTAGAAATTTCCTTTCTATAGTCCTCACTCATATATTTTTTCAAAATCCCTTACAATAGCCTTCATGAATGAATTTATTTAAAATTCCCTTACAATAGCCTTCAACCATGATTTTTCTTAAATTTCTGTTATAGCTATCATCCATGATTTTTCTCATATTTTTTTTACAATAGCTTTCAGCTATGATTTTTTATGAAATTCTCTTACAATGAACTTCAACCTTTATTTATACTCAATTTCCCGTACTATAGCTTTCAACCATGATTTTTCTTAAAATTCCCATATAATAGCCTTCAACAATGATTTTTCTAAAAGTTGTTATACTATAGCCTTCAACTTTGATTTATATAAAACTCCTTTACTATATCCTTCAGCCACGATTTTTCTTAAATTTCATTTTCTATAGCCTTCAACCATGATTTTACTTAAAATTCACTTACTATTGTCTTATGTCTTGATTTTTCTTCAAATTTCTTTACTATAGTCTACTATCATATTTTTTGCTTCAAAATCACTTAATATAGCCTTCACGAATAAATTTTATTAAAAATCTCTTACTATTGCTTTTTTCTTTTTGCAATGTGTTTTCTAAAAATTCCCTTACTATAGCCTTCAACATTGATTTTTCTAAAAATTCACTTTCCAAAACGTTCAGTCATGATTTTTCTTAAATTTCACTTACCATAGCCTTCACCCATGACTTTTCTTAAAATTCCCTTATTGTAGCCTTATGTCAAGATTTTTTTCAAAAAAAATTTCAATAGCCTTCAGCCAATATTATTCTAGAAATTTCCTTTCTATAGTCTTCACTCATATTTTTCTTCAAAATCCCTTACAATATTTTCAGCTAGGATTATTCTTCACTCATATTTAAAATTCCTTAACAATTGTCTGATCGACATTTTCTAAAAACTATAGTTATATTAAAGGATTTTGAAGAAAAATATGACCGAGGACTATCGTAAAGGAATTTGAAGAATAATCCTAGCTGAAAATTATAAGAGAATTTTAAGAAAAATCAGGACATAAGGCAACAATAAGAGAATTTTAAGGAAAAACATGGCTCAAGGTTATAATAATGGAAATTTAAGAAAAATCAATGCTGAAGGTCATATAGTAAGGATATTTTAAGAAAAATCATTGTTGAAAGCTATTGTAAGGAAAATTTAATAAAAATCCTAGACAATGCTATAAGGGAAATTTAAGAAATATCATGGCTGAAGGCTATAGTAAGGGAATTTAAAAAAACTTCATTCGTGAAGGCAATAGTAAGGGTTTTTGAAGAAAAATAAGAGTGAAGAATATAAAAAGGAAATTTCAAGAATAATCTTGGCTGAAGGCTATAAAAAGTGAATTTGAAGAAATCTCATGACATCACACTATATTAAGGGAATTTTTAGAAAAATCATGACTGAAACCTGTAGTAAGGGAATTTTTAGAAAAATCATGACTAGAATCTGTAGAAAGGGAAATTCAAGAAAAATCATGATTGAAGATTTTTGAAAGTGAATTTAAAGAAAAATTATGGCTGAAGGCTATAATAAGGAAATTTTTAGAAAAATCATCGCAAAATGCTATAGTAAGAGATTTTTAATAAAATTCATTCGTGAAGGCTAAGTGATTTTGAAGAAAAATATGACAATAAACTATAGAAAGGGAATTTGAAGAATAATCTTGGGTAAAGGTTTAAGTAAGGGAATTTTAAAAAAATTCATGACATAAGGCAATAGTAAGGAAATTTTCAGAAAAATCTTGGCTGAAGTCTATATAAAAGGAAATTTAAGAAAAATCATGGTTGAAGGTTATTGTATGGGAATTTTAGAAAATCATGGCTGAAGGCAATAGTAAGAGAAATTTAAGAACAATCATGGTTGAAGGATATAATAAGGGAATTTAAAAATAATTCATTCGTGAAGGCTAAGGGATGTTGAAGAAAAATATGACTGAAGACTATTGTAAGGGAATTTGAAGAATAATATTGTCTGAAGGCAAATATAATGAGAATTTGAAGAAAATTCAAGACATAAGGCTCTGGTAAGGGAATTTTAAGAAAAATGAAGGCTAAAGACTATAGTAAGGAAATTTTAAGAAAAATCATGGCTGAAGGTTATAGTAAGGAAATTTAAAGAAAAATTATGGTGGAAGGTTTTATTAAGGGAATTTTAAGAAAAATCAAGGCTGAAGGCTATAGAAATGGAATTTTAAGAAAATTTACGTGAAGACTATAGTAAGGGATTTTGAAAAAAAATATGATTGAAGACTAGTAAGGGAATTTGAAGAATAATCTTGGCTGAAGATTGTAGTAAGGGAATTTGAATAAAAATCATGACATAAGGCTATAGTAAGGGAATTTTAAGAAAAATCATGGCTAAAGGCTAGTACGGGAAATTCTAAAAAATCAAGGCTGAAGGTTGTAAGGGAATTTTAAGAAAAATAATGGTTGAAGGCTATAGTAAGGGAATTTGAAGAATAATCTTGGTTGAAGAGTGTAGTAGAGGAATTTTAAAAAAATTCATGACATAAGGCTATTGTAAGAGAATTTTAAGAAAAAACATGGCTAAAGGCTATAGTAAGAGAAATTTAAGAATAATCATGGTTGAAGATTATAGTAAAAGAATCTTATTAAAAATCATGGCTGAAGGATATAGTACAAAAAGTTTTAAGAAAATTCATTCGTGAAGGATATATTAAGGCAATTTGAAGAAAAATAGGACTGAATCCTATAGTAAGGGAATTTGAAGAATAATTTTGGCTGAAGGGTGTAGTAGAAGGATTTAAAGAAAATTAATGGCATAAGGCTATTGTAAGAGAATTTTAAGCAAAAACATGGTTGAAGAGTATAGTAAGGGAAATTTAAGAATAATCATGGTTGAAGGTTATATAGTAAAAAAAAATCAAGGCTGAAGGTTATAGTAAGAAATTTTTTATGAAAATTCTTTCGTGAAGGCTATATAAAGGCAGTTTGAAGAAAAATATGACTGAAGAATATAGTAAGGAAATTTGAAGTAAAATCATGTCTGAAGACTATTGTAAGGGAACTTGAAGAAGATTCATGACTAAAGGCTATAGTAAGGGAATTATAATAAAAACCAAGGCTAAACAATATAGTAAGAGAAATTTAGGAAAAATAATGGCTAAAGGTTATTGTAATGGAATTTTTTAAGAAAAATTATAGTTGAAAGCTATAGTAAGGAAAATTTAAGAAAAATCATGGTTGAAGGATATTGTAAGGGAATTTTAAGAAAAATTATGGTTGAAGGCAAAAGTAAGGGAATTTTAAATAAATTCATTCGTGAAGGCTAAAGGGATTTTGAAGAAAAATATGAGTGAAGACTACAGAAAGGAAATTTCAAGAATAATCCTGGCTGAAGGCAATAGAAATAGAACTTGAAGAAAACTCATGACATAAGGCTATATTAAGGTAATTTTTAGAAAAATCATGGTTGAAGGCATAAGGGAAATTTAAGAAAAATCATGACTGAAGGTTTTAAAAAGTGAATTTTAAGAAAAATCATGGCTGAAGGCTATAGAAAGGGAATTTTTAGAAAAAACATCTCAAAGGGCTAGAGTAAGAGATTTTTAATAACATTTATTTGGGAAGGCAATAGCAAGTGATTTAGAAGAAAAATACGACAATAGACTATAGTAAGAGAATTTGAAGAAAAATCTTGGGTAATGGGGGTTTAGTGCACAGAGAATTCAATATTTATTGAGAATTTGAAGTCATAGACAATGATTTCCATGAAAGTAAACTTCTGAGGAAAACTTTCTCTTGTTAGTGGTTGACACTGAGAGTTTCAAGTATACCGTTAGTTAAAACATTGTGAATTTCGAAGACATTCATACCTAGATTATGCAATTACTAAATTTCACTTATTAATAATAATAAGTTTATTTCTCATAACAATAGTCAATGAGTTAGAAATTATTGTTGAAGTGTCCTTGAGACAGGAAAATTAAGAAACCACTAATTTTAATTTAAACAAAAATAATTTATCTTTTCCTTATATAAATAATTTTAAACAATGAATTAGAAGATAAATATTTATTAGTAAACATAATTTTTTGTTTTTAAGTTTATATACAATGATCTTACTATTTGATTAATTGTATTCATTAACCAAGTTTATTAAATATTTAACCATTTATTACATGTAGTTTTCTTTTCATTTGAACGGTATAATTTAGTATATATCATTTTAATAAAAAAAAAATAAAAAAATTTTAAGGCAGTTCATGAGAAATATCCCATAAAAATAAATAAGTAAAATTTTATAATTTATGAAAAATCATAAGCATATTTAAATACAAATTTAAATAAAGTTTATTAGAATCACATTTTATTATTTTAAATATTTTATATATATAAATGGTAATAGAAAAAATTAGGTTCTAAAAAAAGGATATATGTCTTTTATATTTTTTAATCATTCAAAAATTATATAAGTTTTTTATTTATTTTTAAATTTAAAAATAAAATAATATTTTAATTATGGGTTTATTATAAAGGAATTCAAAACATAAAAAAAGGTAATATATAAAAATTTTAAAATATCTTATTTTTAAACTTAAAAGAGGTATTATATAAAATTTTAAAACTTTTTTAGTTTTAATGAAAAAAAATAGATAAATAAGTTTTTGATAGGTTTGATTAGAACTAGGCCAATATGTGATTTGCTTAAAAAGAGTAAAAAATAAAGATATTAATTAAAGATTTATAGGAGATTTTTTTTAATGGTTGTCAGAGAGAATTAGAGGGAGTTGAAAAATCCACGTCTTGAGGTGAGAAATAGAATTCTCAGAGGGCTTCTAAATTTACATTGTGCTTGAAAATTTGAATTCTCTCCTGTTTTTAAGGAGAATTGAGAGTTACAGGGAATTTATAGCGAATAAGGGGAGAAAGTGCTGATTTCCCGAACTTTATATTCCATGACTTTATTTTCTTAATTGACTAAACCCCCGTAAAGATTTTAGTAAGGGAATTTGAAGAAAATTCATGTCATAAGACAATAGTAAGTGAATTTTAAGAAAAATCATGGCAGAAGGCTATAGAAAAAAAAAATTTAAAAAAATCATGGCTGAAGAATATAGTAATGGAGTTTTAGAAAAATCATGGTTGAAGGCTATAGTATAAGAATTTTTAGAAAAATCATGGGTGATGGCTATTGCAAGGAAATATTAAGAAAAATCATGGTTAGTAAGGCAAATTTAAGAAAAATAAAGGTTCAAGTTCATAGTAAGAGAATTTTATAAAAAATGATAGCTGAAAGTTATTGTTAGAAAAATTTAATAAAAATTCTGGATGACTGCTATAACAGAAATTTAAGAAAAATCATGGTTGAAAGCTATTATAAGGGAATTTCAAATAAATTCATTTGTGAAGGCTATAGTAAGGGATTATGAAAAAAAATATGAGTGAAGACTATAAAAAGGCAATTTCTAGAATAATATTGGCATAAGATTATAGAAATAAAATTTGAAGAAAACTCATGACATATGGCTATATTAAGGGAATTTTAAAAAAAATCACGGCAAAGGCTATTGCAAGGTAAATTTAAGAAAAATCATGACAGAAGGTTTTAGAAAGTGAGTTTTAAGAAAAATCATCGCTGAAGGCTATAGAAATGGAATTTTTAGAAAAAACATTGCAAAAGGCTATAGTAAGAGATTTTTAATAAAATTTATTCGTGAAGGCTATAGTAAGTGATTTTGAAGAAAAATATGACAATAGACTATAGTAAGGGAATTTGAAGAATAATCTTGGGTCAAGGTTTTTTAAAGGGAATTTGAAAAAAAATCATGACATAAGAAAATAGTAAGTGAATTTTTTGAAAAATCATGGCTGAAGGCTATAGCAAACAAAATTTAAAAAAAGTCGTGGCTGAAGGATATTGTAAGGGAGTTTTTGAAAAATCTCAGTTGAAGGCTATAGGAATTTTTAGAAAAATCAAGGTTGAAGACTTTTGTAAAGGAATTTTAAGAAAAATCATTGTTGTAGGTTATAGTATGGGAAATTTAAGAAAAATAAAGGTTGACGATCATAGTAAGAGAAATTTATAAAAAATCATAGCTGAAAGTTATTATATGGAAAATTTATGAAAAATCTTGGATGACAACTATAACAGAAATTTAAGAAAAATCATGGTGTAAGGCTATTGTATGGGAATTTTAAATAAATTCATTCGAAGGCTATAGTAAGCGATTTTGAAGAAAAATATGAGTGAAGACTATAAAAAGGAAATTTCTAGAATAATATTGGCTGAAGGCAATAGAAAGAAAATTTGAAGAAAACTCTTGACATAAGGCTATATTAAGAGAATTTTAATAAAAATCAAGGGTGAAGGATACACTAATGGCAATTTAAAAAAAGTCATCACTGAAGATTTTAGAAAGTTAATTTTATGAAAAATCATCGCTGAAGGCTATAGTAAGGGAAACTTCAAAAGAAACATCGCCAAAGGCTATCGTAAGAGAATTTTAACAAAATTTATTCGTGAACGCTATAGTAAGTGATTTTGAAGAAAAATATGACAATAGACTATAGTAAGGGAATATGAAGAAAATTCATGACATTAGACAATAGTAAGTGAATTTTAAGAAAAATCATGGTTGAAGGCTATAGAAAACAAAATATAAGAAAAATCATGGTTGAAGGCAATAGTAAGAGAATTTTAAATAAATTCATTCGTGAAGGCTATTGTGAGGGATTTTTGAGAAAAATATGAGTGAAGACTATAGTAAGAAAATTTCTGGAATAATATTGGCTGAAGGCTATAAAAAGAAATTTTGAAGTAAACTCATGACATAAGGTTATATAAAGGGAATTTTAGGAAAAAATAATGAGTGAAAGCTATTGTAAGGGAAATTTAAGAAAAATCATAATAGAAGGTTTTAGAAAGAGAATTTTAAGAAAAATTATCGCTGAAGGCTATAGTAATCTATATATATATTATAGGAATGGGGGTCGAGAAAAAATAGGGACAAAAATGCTGATGTGGCTTCTCCTATGACCTCCTTTAAATTTAATAAAAATAAATTCCAAAAACCCAGTGAAAACATGTAATGGAGAAAATTAAGAGATAAAAGACGTAAGAGAAAAAATAGGGAGAAAGGATGATGGTTAACGTGTAGAGGGATAAGTGGGGAGTTAACTGGGGAGATAAGTGGGGAGATAAATTGGGAGATAAAGAGCTAATTTAATAGTAGAGAGAGATAGTAGAGGAAAAAAAGAATGTTAGTTATTCGTTCAATTTCAGCCACCAACAGGTAAGTTATCTCTCAGATGGTTTTCATATTTTTCTTTTTCTTTTTTTCATTATATTGATGTTTATATCAAGCATTGTGTTTCTCTTATCATTTGTACTCTCAACTTTTATTATTTATATATTTTTATTATACTAATGTTGTCTTATGTTTATCTTACTATTTCCCCTCTCTTCTCCTCTCTTATATTTTTTTCCTTTCTTTTGTTTCTTAATTTCCTATTATTTTGTACTTTAGTTTCATGTCTTCTTTTAGTTATTTCTCATTTTGGCATTTTCCTCCTGCTTCTGTAAGTAGTTGGTTTCCTATCAGAGTTTCTATCCTGTATGGTTTTCATTTGTTTTGATTTCCTTCATATTTTTTCCTAATCTGATACTACTCCATTCACTTCTTCCTCCCATTTTTTTTTTTCATTTTTGTTTGCTTTCTATTTTTGTTAAGACTGCCGATTTATTTTTTTTCCGCACTACCTCTTTAATTTTTATCTATTGACTCATTATGGTTTATTTTTTATGTTGTACAAACTTTGATCACAAGTATCATATATTGGAGAAAATAAAGTAAGACATGAGGGAGAAGAAAACTGGTGGTAGTAAAAATAGGCGGGCTGAGAAGGATATTCGGTGATCAATAATCGGAGAGGGTGAAAAGAGGCTAACTCTCCTTTTTAATAGAAAAGAATTTTTTAAACGATCATGTTGTCCTCATGTGAAAGGATTTGGATCCTCTAATTATATTTATGCATTTTATTGCTTATTTTAGTCATTCAATAGTTTTAATTATTTGATTAAATTTTAATAGCATAAGTAATTTTTTTATTCTAGGTTATATTTTTAGTTTTTTACCCTTCAAGTATTCATTTAAAATTGAAAATTTAATTTTAATTTCTATATAATCTATATAACTTAGTTTTCAATTGCATAATTTTCAATGGTGTTTCCATTAATGTACATTAATGTATAATGTATTTTTTAATAAATCATTTTAAATAAAGTAAGGTTAGAAGGGCGCGGGGGATATATACATAAGTAAAAGCAAATGACGAAATACAGAATTATTGATTCCAAAATTTAATTAAAAACAAAAAAAAATTAAAATCCTAAGTTTTTTATCTTTAGAGTTTATACATATAAATATAATAAAATACTTATAAATTAAGTTTCATTTTGAAAGAAGTTAAAAATAAAATGTCTTAAATAATGTGAAATTATTTTGTGAAGTTATTAATACTTTATATTTTTAAATTCAGAAATCATTAAAAACGAAAATACATATAAAATTTTACAAATATGAATTTATTACGTGAAATTAAGCTAAATATGGAGAGTTTAAATAAGTCTTGCATATTAAAAATTCAAATAAATATTTTAATTTTATTTTTAAAATAAAAAAAATATTTTAATACATGAAATTTAGAGTTGAATCAAAATAATTTTATTATTATTTTAAAGGTTAGGTTATTAAAGTGGGTTTGAATGGTTGAGTTTTCAAAGTATAGACTAATTTGAAGGAAATGTTGATTTAAAGGTTAGGATCATGCGGAGGTGTCGTTATGGTCATAAGCCGAGTCCATGTTGGGCAGGAAGTTGGATAGGAAGTCGGGCAAGAACATTAGGGTAAGGGGTTGTGCAATAGGATTATGTGGTGAGACGTTGAGTTTGTTCATCGTGTAGGGTCATGGGGTTTTGGGATAGGGTCATGGGGTTGTGGGATGGGATCATGGGGTGGGATCATAGGGTAGGAACACAATGTTAGGGCATGCGGAGGAGTGTTAGGCAGGCTCGAGGGGTGGGGCATTTTGTTAGGGCATTGGGCAGGCTCAAGGGACGGGATCGAGGGTTGGGGGCATGTGTTGGGGCCATAGGGGTGGAGTGTATAGGGGTCACAATGGTGTAAAGGTGGGTTGAGGTGTGGTTGGGGTAGGGGTAGAGTTCGGTTAAAGTTGGGTAAGGAGTCGATCAAGGTAGAGTCATGCACTGGGGTTGCAGTAGGATCCGAGTTGGAGTGATTGAATGGGGTTTGAGTTGACTTTATGGGGTGGGATCCATATTGGGATAATTCGGGAATGATCCAAGTTGTAGTCATTCGGGAGGGGGGGTATTTGTTGAAAACAACCCTACATATATATGCATTATTTAAAAAATTATTTTTTTCCTTTATGTATGACTTTAATTACTAATTTATTATACATTAACTTTTACAAATACAATCCCCCTATCAAATATTTTACACAATCAAGTAATGCTAAACATTTATCCTTTGAAAAATATTTGTGAAATAATAATTATAAAAAATTAAATTTAAATTCATATATTAGTGAACATTTAATTGTATAATTATTTTGTAAAAAATAACTTTTAGGTGTTTGTAAACAATTTAATAAAAAAATTTATACATCATTTTTTAGTCCCGTGCTTAGCACGGGCATTTCAGCTAGTGAAATATTAAGAAAAAACATCGCAACAGGCTGTCGTAAGATATTTTTAATAAAATTTATTCGTGAAGGCTATAGTAAGTGATTTTGAAGAAAAATATGACAGTAGACTACAATAATGGATTTTGAAGAATAATCTTGGGTAAACGTTTTAGTAAGGGAATTTGAAGAAAATTTATGACATAAGACTATAGTAAGTGAAGTTTTAGAAATATCATGGCTGAAGGCTATGGAAAACGAAATTTAAGAAAAATCGTGGGTGAAGGATATAGTAAGGGAGTTTTAGAATAATCATGGTTGAAGGCTATAGCATAAGAATTTTTAGAAAAATCATGGTTGAAGGCTATTGTAACGGAATTTTAAGAAAAATCATGGTTGAAGACTATAGTAAGGGAAATTTAAGAATAATAAAGGTTGAATGTCATAATAAGAGAATTTTATAAACAATCATAGCTGAAAACTATTGCCAGGAAAATTTCAGAAAAATCCTAGGTGAGGGCTATAACAAAAATTTAAGAAAAATCATCCTTGAAGGCTATTGTAAGGGAATTTTAAATAAATTCATTCATCAAGACCATAGTAAGGGATTTTGAACAAAAATATGAGTGAAGACTATAGAAAGGAAATTTCTAGAATAATACAGGCTAAAGGCTATAGAAAGAAAACTTGAAGAAAACTCATGACATAAGGCTATATTAAGGGACTTTTAAGAAAAATCATGGGTGAAGGCTATAGTAAGGAAAATTTAAGAAAAATCATGACAGAAGGTTTTAGAAAGCGAATTTCAAGAAAAATCATCGTTGAAGGCTATACTAAGGAATTTTTAGAAAAAACATCGCAAAAGGCTATAGTAAGAGATTTTTAATAACATTTATTCGGGAAGGCTATTATAGTAAGTGATTTAGAAGAAAAATACGACAACAGACTATAGTAAGGGATTTTGAAGAATAATCTTTGGTAAAGGTTTTAGTAAGGGAATTTGAAGAAAATTCATGACATAAGACAATAGTAAGTGAATTTTAAGAAAAATCATTGTTGAAGGCTATTGAAAATGAAATTTAAGAAAAATCGTGGCTAGAGGATATAGTAAGGGAGTTTTAGAAAAATCATGGTTGAAGGCTATAGTATAAGAATTTTTAGAAAAATCATGACCGAAGGCTATTGTTAGGGAATTTTAAGAAATATCATAGTTGAAGGGTATAGTAAGGAAAATTTAAGAAAAATGAAGGTTGTAGGTCATAGTAAGACAATTTTATAAAAAATCATAGCCGAATGCTATTGTAAGGAAAATTTATGAAAAATACTGGATAACGGCTATAACAAAAATTTAAGAAAAATCATGGTTGAAGGCTTTTGTAAGGGAATTTAAATAAATTCATTCGTGAAGGTTATTGTAAGGGATTTTGGAGAAAAATATGAGTGAAGACAATAGAAAGGAAAATTCTAGAATAATACTGGGTGAATGCTATAGAAAGAAAATTTTAAGAAAACTCATTATATAAGGTTATATTAAAGGAATTTTAAGAAAAATCATGGGTGAAGGCTATAGTAAGAGATTTTGAAGAAAAATATGAGTGAGACTATAGAAAGGAAATTTTGAGAATAATACTGGCTAAAGGCTATTGAAAGAAAATTTGAAGAAAACTCATGACATAAGGCTATATTAAAGGAATTTTAAGAAAAATCATGGGTGAAGGCCATAGTAAGGGAAATTTAAGAAAAATCATGACTGAAGATTTTAAAATGTGAATTTGAAGAAAAATCATCGTTGAAGGCTATAGTAATGGAATTTTAAGAAAAAACATCGCAATAGGCTAAAGTAAGAGATTTTAGAAAAAATTTATTCGTGAAGGCTATAGTAAGTGATTTTGAAGAAAAATATGACAATAAATTAAAATAAGGGAATGTGAAGAATAATCTTTGGTAAACGTTTTAGTAAGGGAATTTGAAGAAAATTCAAGACATAAGACAATCGTAAGTGAATTTCTGGAAAAGTCATGGCTGAAGGCTATTGAAAACGAAATTTAAGAAAAATCGTGGCTGAAGGATATTGTAAGGAAGTTTTTGAATAATCTTGGTTGAAGGCTATAGTATTAGCATTTTTAGAAAAATCATGGTTGAATGCTATTATAAGGGAATTTTAAGAAAAATCATGGTTGAAAGCTATTGTAAAGGAAATTTAAGAAAAATAAATGTTGAATGTCATAGTAAGAGAATTTTATAAAAAATCAATGCAGAAAGCTATTGTAAGGAAAATTTAAGAAAAATCCTCGGTGACAGCTATAACAGAAATTTAAGAAAAATCATGGTTGTAGGCTATAGTAAGCTAATTTTAAATAAATTTATTCGTGAAGGGTATAGTAAGAGATTTTGAAGAAAAATATGAGTGAGACTATAGAAAGGAAATTTTGAGAATAATACTGGCTAAAGGCTATTGAAAGAAAATTTGAAGAAAACTCATGACATAAGGCTATATTAAAGGAATTTTAAGAAAAATCATGGGTGAAGGCTATAGTAAGGGAAATTTAAGAAAAATCATGACTGGAGATTTTAAAATGTGAATTTGAAGAAAAATCATCGCCGAAGGCTATAGTAATGGAATTTTAAGAAAAAACATCGCAATAGGCTAAAGTAAGAGATTTTAAAAAAAATTTATTCGTGAAGGCTATAGTAAGTGATTTTGAAGAAAAATATGACAATAAATTAAAATAAGGGAATGTGAAGAATAATCTTTGGTAAACGTTTTAGTAAGGGAATTTGAAGAAAATTCAAGACATAAGACAACCGTAAGTGAATTTTTAGAAAAGTCATGGCTGAAGGCTATTGAAAACGAAATTTAAGAAAAATTGTGGCTGAAGGATATTGTAAGGAAGTTTTTGAATAATCTTGGTTGAAGGCTATAGTATTAGCATTTTTAGAAAAATCATGGTTGAATGCTATTATAAGGGAATTTTAAGAAAAATCATGGTTGAAAGCTATTGTAAAGGAAATTTAAGAAAAATAAATGTTGAATGTCATAGTAAGAGAATTTTATAAAAAATCAATGCAGAAAGCTATTGTAAGGAAAATTTAAGAAAAATCCTCGGTGACAGCTATAACAGAAATTTAAGAAAAATCATGGTTGTAGGCTATAGTAAGCTAATTTTAAATAAATTCATTCGTGAAGGCTATAGTAAGAGATTTTGAAGAAAAATATGAGTGAGACTATAGAAAGGAAATTTTGAGAATAATACTGGCTAACGGCTATTGAAAGAAAATTTGAAGAAAACTCATGACATAAGGCTATATTAAAAGAATTTTAAGAAAAATCATGGGTGAAGGCTATAGTAAGGGAAATTTAAGAAAAATCATGACTGAAGATTTTAAAATGTGAATTTGAAGAAAAATCATCGTTGAAGGCTATAGTAATGGAATTTTAAGAAAAAACATCGCAGTAGGCTAAAGTAAGAGATTTTAGAAAAAATTTATTCGTGAAGGCTATAGTAAGTGATTTTGAAGAAAAATATGAAAATAAATTAAAATAAGGGAATGTGAAGAATAATCTTTGGTAAACGTTTTAGTAAGGGAATTTGAAGAAAATTCAAGACATAAGACAATCGTAAGTGAATTTTTAGAAAAGTCATGGCTGAAGGCTATTGAAAACGAAATTTAAGAAAAATCGTGGCTGAAGGATATTGTAAGGAAGTTTTTGAATAATCTTGGTTGAAGGCTATAGTATTAGCATTTTTAGAAAAATCATGGTTGAATGCTATTATAAGGGAATTTTAAGAAAAATCATGGTTGAAAGCTATTGTAAAGGAAATTTAAGAAAAATAAATGTTGAATGTCATAGTAAGAGAATTTTATAAAAAATCAATGCAGAAAGCTATTGTAAGGAAAATTTAAGAAAAATCCTCGGTGACAGCTATAACAGAAATTTAAGAAAAATCATGGTTGTAGGCTATAGTAAGCTAATTTTAAATAAATTCATTCGTGAAGGCTATAGTAAGAGATTTTGAAGAAAAATATGAGTGAGACTATAGAAAGGAAATTTTGAGAATAATACTGGCTAATGGCTATTGAAAGAAAATTTGAAGAAAACTCATGACATAAGGCTATATTAAAGGAATTTTAAGAAAAATCATGGGTGAAGGCTATAGTAAGGGAAATTTAAGAAAAATCATGACTGAAGATTTTAAAATGTGAATTTGAAGAAAAATCATCGCTGAAGGCTATAGTAATGGAATTTTAAGAAAAAACATCGCAGTAGGCTAAAGTAAGAGATTTTAGAAAAAATTTATTCGTGAAGGCTATAGTAAGTGATTTTGAAGAAAAATATGACAATAAATTAAAATAAGGGAATGTGAAGAATAATCTTTGGTAAACGTTTTAGTAAGGGAATTTGAAGAAAATTCAAGACATAAGACAATCGTAAGTGAATTTTAAGAAAAGTCATGGCTAAAGGCTATTGAAAACGAAATTTAAGAAAAATCGTGGCTGAAGGATATTGTAAGGAAGTTTTTGAATAATCTTGGTTGAAGGCTATAGTATTAGCATTTTTAGAAAAATCATGGTTGAATGCTATTATAAGGGAATTTTAAGAAAAATCATGGTTGAAAGCTATTGTAAAGGAAATTTAAGAAAAATAAATGTTGAATGTCATAGTAAGAGAATTTTATAAAAAATCAATGCAGAAAGCTATTGTAAGGAAAATTTAAGAAAAATCCTCGGTGACAGCTATAACAGAAATTTAAGAAAAATCATGGTTGTAGGCTATAGTAAGCTAATTTTAAATAAATTCATTCGTGAAGGCTATAGTAAGAGATTTTGAAGAAAAATATGAGTGAGACTATAGAAAGGAAATTTTGAGAATAATACTGGCTAAAGGCTATTGAAAGAAAATTTGAAGAAAACTCATGACATAAGGCTATATTAAAGGAATTTTAAGAAAAATCATGGGTGAAGGCTATAGTAAGGGAAATTTAAGAAATATCATGAATGAAGGTTTTAGAAAGTGAATTTTAAGAAAAATCATCGCAAAAGGCTATAGTAAGGGAATTTTCAACAAAAACTTCGTCGAAGGCTATAGTAGGAGATTTTTAATAAAATTTATTCGTGAGGGCTATAGCAAGGGATTTTGAAGAAAAATATGACAGTAGACTATAGTAAAGGAATTTGAATAATAATCTTGGCTAAAGGTTTTAGTAAGGGAATTTGAAGAAAATTCAAGACATAAGTCAATAGTATGTGAATTTTAAGAAAAATAATGGTTGAAGACTTTAGAAAACGAAATTTATTAATAATCGTGGTTGAAGCATTGTAAGGGAGTTTTAAAAAAATCATGGTTGATGGATATCGTATAAGAATTTTTAGAAAAATCGTAGTTGTAGGCTATTGTAAGGAATTTTAATAAAAATCATAGTTGAAGGCTTTAGTAAGAGAAATTTAATAAAAATAAAGGTTGAAGGTCAAAGTAAGAGAATTTAATAAAAAATCATTGCTGAAAGCTATTGTAAGGAAAATTTAAGAATTATGCTGGATGACGGCTTTAACAAAAATTTAAGAAAAATCATGGTTGAAGACTATTGTAAGGGTATTTTAAATAAATTCAATCGGGAAGGCTATAGTAAGGGATTTTGAAGTAAAATATGAGTGAAGACTATAGAAAGGAAATTTCTAGAATAATACTAGGTGAATGCTATAGAAAGAAAATTTAAAGAAAACTCATGACATAAGGTAATATTAAAAAAAATTTAAGAAAAGACATGGGTGAAGGCTATAGTATGGGAAATTTAAGAAATATCAAGACTGAAGGTTTTAGAAAGTGATTTTTAAGAAAAATCATTGCTGACGGCTATAGTATGCGAATTTTTAGAAAAAACATAGCCAAAGGCTATTGTAAGAGAATTTTAATAAAATTTAATCGTGAGGGCTATAGTAAGTGAATTTTAAGAAAAATCAGGGCTGAAGTCTATAGAAAATGAAATTTAAGAAAAATTGTGGCTGAAGGATATAGAAAGGGAGTTTTAGAAAAATCAAGGTTGAAGACAATACTATAAGAATTTTAAAAAAATCATGGTTGAAGGCTATTGTTAGGGAATTTTAAGAAAAATCATGGTTGAAGGCTATAGTAAGGGAAATTTAAGAAAAATAAAGGTTGAAGGTCGTAGCAACAGAATTTAATAAAAAATCATAGCTGAAAGCTATTGTAAGGAAAATTTAAGAAAAATCCTGGAAGATGGCTTTAACAGAAATTTATGAAAGTTCATGGTTGAAGGCTATTGTAAGGAAATTTTAAATAAATTCAATCGTGAAGGCTATAGCAGGGGATTTTGAAGACAAATATGAATGAAGACTACAGAAAGGAAATTTATAGAATAATATTGGCTGAAGGCTATAGAAATAATATTTGAAGAAAACTCATGACACAAGGCTATAATAAGAAAATTTTAAGAAAAATCATGGGTGAAGGTTACAATAAGGTAAATTTATGAAAAATCATAATTGAAGGTTTTAGAAAGTGAATTTTAAGAAAAATCATCGCTGAAGGCTATAGTAGGGGAATTTTCAGAAAAAAAACATCGCCAAAGGCAAGAGTAAGAGATTTTTAATAAAATTTATTCATGAACGACATTGTAAGTGATTTTGAAGAAAATTATGACAGTAGACTACTGTAAGGGAATTTGAACAATAATCTTGGGTAAAGGTTTTAGAAAGGGAATTTGAAGATAATTCATGACATAAGACAATAGTAAGTGAATTTTAAGAAAAATCATGGAAGAAGGCTATAGGAAAAAAAATTAAAAAAAAATCGCGGCTTAAGGATTTAGTAAGGGAGTTTTAAAAAGATCATGGTTGAAGGGTATAGTATTAGAATTTTTAAAAAAATCATGGTTGAAGGCTATTGTAAGGGAATTTTAAGAAAAATCATGGTCGAAGGGTATAATAAGGGAAATTTATAAAATATAAAGGTTGAAGGTCATAGTAAGAAACTTTTATCAAAAATAATAGTTGAAAGCTATCGTATGGAAAATTTAAGAAACATCCTGGATGACGGCTATAACAGAAATTTTAAAAAAATCATGGTTGATGGCTATTGTAACGGAATTTTAAATAAATTCATTCGTGAAGGCTATAGTTAGGGATTTTGAAGAAAAATATGAGTGAAGACTATAGAAAGGAAATTTGTAGAATAGTACTCGCTGAAGGCTATAGAAAGAAAATTTGAAGAAAACTCACGACATAAGGCTATATTAAGGGAATTTAAAAAAAAAATCATGGGTGAATGCTATAGTAAGGGAAATTTAAGAAAAATCATGACTGAAAGTTTTAGAAAGTGAATTTTAAGAAAAATATTGCTGGAGGCTATAGTAATGGAATTTTAAGAAAAAACATTGCCAAAGCCTATAGGAAAAGATTTTAAATAAAATTTATTTGTGAGGGCAATAGTAAGTAATTTTGAAGAAAAATATTACTGTAGACTATGGTAATGGAATTTGAAGAATAATCTTGGGTAAAAATTTTAGTTAGGGATTTTGAAGAAAATTCATGACATAAGACAATAGAAAGTGAATTTTAAGAAAAATCATGGCTGAAGGCAATAGAAAATAAAATTTAAGAAAAATCATGGTTGAATGATCTAGTTAGGGAGTTTTAGAAAAATCTTGGTTAATGTCTATAGTATATCAATTTGTAAAAAAATCATTGTTGAAGGCTATAGTTAGGGAATTTTTAAAAAAATCTTGGTTGAAGCTATATTATAAAGAAAATTTATGAAAAATCATGGATGAGAGTTATAACATAAATTAAAGAAAAAACATGGTTGAAGGCTATTGTAAGGGAATTTTTAATAAATTCATTCGTGAAGGCTATAGTAAGGGATTTTGAAGAAAATATGAGTGAAGATAACATAAAGGAAATTTCTAGAATAATACTGGCTAAATGCTAGAAAAAGAAAATTTGAAGAAAACTCACGGCATAAGGCTTTATTTAGGAAATTTTAAGAAAATCATGGGTGAAGGCTATAGTAAGGGAAATTTAAGAAAAATAGTGATTGAAGGTTTTAGAAAGAGAATATTAAGAAAAATCATCACTGAAGAGTATAGTATGGGAATTTTCAGAAAAAAACATAGCCAAAGACTATATAGTAAGAGATTTTTAATAAAATTTATTTGTGTGGGCTATAGTATGTGATTTTGAACAAAAATATGACATTAGACTATAGTAAAGGAATTTGAAGAATAATCTCGGGTAAAGGTTTTAGTAAGGGGTTTTGAATTAAATTCATAACAAAAGACAATAGTAAGCGAATTTAAGAAAAACCATGGCTGAAGGCTATAGAAAACAAAATTTAAGACAAATCTTGGCTGAAGGATATAGTAAAGGAGTTTTACAAAAATTATGGTTGAAGGCTATAGTATAAGAATTTTTAGGAAAATCATGGTTGAAGGCTATTGTAAGGGAATTTTAAGAAAAATCATGGTTGAAGGCTAGTAAGGGAAATTGAAGAAAAATTAAGGTTGAAGGTCATAGTAAAAGAACTTTATAAAAAATCATAGCTTAAAGGTATTGTAAAGAAAATTTAAGAAATATCATGGATGACAGCTATATCAGAAATTTATGAAAAATCATGGTTGAAGACTATTGTAATGGAATTTTAAATTAATTCATTCGTGAAGTCTATAGTAAGGGATTTTGAAGAAAAATATGAGTGAAGACTATAGAAAGGAAATTTCTAGAATAATATTGGCTGAAGGCTATAGAAAGAAAATTTGAAGAAAACTCATGATATAATGGTTTATTAAGGGAATTTTAATAAAAATCATGGGTAAAGGCAATAATAACGGAAATTTATGAAAAATCATGATTGAAGGTTTTAGAAAGTGAATTTTAAGAAAAATCATCTTTGAAGGCCAAAGGGAATTTTCAGAAAAAACATCACAAAAGGCTATAGTAAGAGATTTTTAATAACATTTACTCGTAAAGACTATAGTAAGTGATTTTGAAGAAAAATATGACAGTAGATTACAGTAAGCGAATTTGAAGATTAATCTTAGGTAAAGGTTTTAGTAAGGGAATTTGAAAAAAAATCATGACATAAGACAATAGTAAGTGAATTTTAAGTAAAATCATGGCTGAAGGCTATAGAAAACAAAATTTAAGAAAAATCAAGGTTGAAGGTTATAGAAAGGGAGTTTTAGAAAAATCATGGCTGAAGGCTATAGTATAAGAATTTAAAGAAAAATCATGGTTGAAGGCTATTGTAAGGGAATCTTAAGAAAAATCATGGTTGAAGAGTATAGTAAGGGCAATTTAAGAAAAATAATGGTTGAAGGTCATAGTAAGAGAATTTTATAAAAAATCATAGCAGAAAGTTATTGTAAGAAAAATTTAAGAAAAATCATGGTTGAAGGTTATTGTAAGGGAATTTTAAATAAACTCATTTGTGAAGATTATAGTAAGGGATTTTGAAGGAGAATATGAGTGAAGATTATAGAAGGGAAATTTATAGAATAATATTGGTCGAAAGCTATCGAAAAAAAATTTGAAGAAAACTCATGACAAAAGGTTATATTAAGGGAATTTTAATAAAAATAATTGGTGAAGGCAATAGTAACAAAAATGTAAGAATAATCATGATTGAAGGTTTAAGAAAGTGAATTTTAAGAAAAATCATCGTTGAAGGCTATAGTAAGGGAATTTTCACAAAAAACATCGCAAAAGGTTAGAGTACGAGATTTTTAATAAAATTTAATAGTGAAGGCAATAGTATGTGATTTTGAAGAAAAATAGGACAATAGACTATAGTAAGGGAATTTGAAGAATAATCTTGGGTAAAGGTTTTAGTAACGGAATTTGAAGAAAATTCATGACATAATATAGTAGTAAGTTAATTTTCTGAAAAATCATGTGTGAAGCCTATAGAAAACAAAATTTAAGAAAAACCGCGGCTAAAGGATATAGTAAGGGAGTTTTAGAAAAATGATGGTTGAAGGCTTTAGTTATAAGAATTTTTAGAAAAATCATGGTTGAAGGCTATTGTAAGGGAATATTAAGAAAAATCATGGTTGAAGGCTATAGTAAGGGAAATTTAAGAAAAATAAAGGTTGAAGGTCATAGTAAGAGAATTTAATAAAAAATCAAAGCAGAAAGCTATTGTAAGGGAAGAATATAAAAAAATCCTGGATGACGGCTATAACAGAAATTTAAGAAAAATCATGGTTGAAGGCCATAGTACGGAAATTTGAAATAATTTCATTCGTGAAGGTTATAGTAAGGGATTTTGAAGAAAAATATGAGTGAAGACGATAGAAAGAAAATTTCTTGAAAATATTGGCTGAAGGATATAGAAAGAAAATTTGAAGAAAACTCATGACATAAGGCAATATTAAGGGAATTTTTAGAAAAATCATGGGTGAAGACTATAATAAGGGAAATTTAAGAAAAATCATGACGGAAGGTTTTAGAAAGTGAATTTTAGGAAAAATCATAGTTGAAGGCTAAAGTAAGGGAATTTTCAGAAAAAACATCGCCAAAGGCTATAATAAGATAATTTTAATAACATTTATTCGTGAAGGCTATAGTAACTGATTCTGAAGAAAAATATGACAGTAGACTATTGTAAGCGATTTTGAAGAATAATCTTGGATAAAGGTTTTAGTAAGGGATTTTGAAAAAAATTCTTGAGATAAGACAATAGTAAATGACTTTTAAGAAAAATCGTGGTTGAAGGCTATTGAAAAAAAAATTAAAGAAAAATCATGGTTGAAGGCTATAGTATAAGAATTTTTAGGAAAATTGTGGTTGATAGCTATTGTAAGGGAAGTTTGAGAAAAATCATGGTTGAAGGATATAGTAAAGGAAATTTAAGAAAAATAAAGGTTGAAGTTCATTGTAAGAGAATTTTATAAAAAATCATAGCTGAAAGCTATTGTAAAGAAAATTTAAGAAAAATCAAGCATGACAGCTATAACAGAAATTTAAGAAAAATCATGGTTGAAGACTATTGTAAGGGAATTTTAAATAAATTCAATCGTGAAGGCAATAGTAAGGGATTTTGAAGAAAAATATGAGTGAGGACTATAGAAAAGAAATTTCTCGAATAATATTGTCTGAAGGCTATAGAAAGAATTTTTGAAGAAAACTCATGACATAAGGCTATACTAAGGGAATTTTAAGAAAAATAATGGGTGAAGGCTATATTAAGGGAAATTTATGAAAAATCATGACTTAAGGTTTTAGAAAGTGAAGTTTAAGAAAAAACATCGCTGAAGGCTATATTAAAGGAATTGTCTGAAAAGACATCGCAAAAGGCTATAGTAAAAGATTTTTAATAACATTTATTCGTGACAATAGACAATAGACTACAGTAAGAAAAATATATAAGAAAAATATGACAATAGACTATTGTAAGTGAATTTGAAGGAAATTCATGACATAAGACAATTGTAAGTGAAGTTTTTATAAAATCATGCCTAAAGGCTACAGGGAACGAAATTTAAGAAAAATCGTGGTTGAAGGATACAATAACGGAATTTTAGAAAAATCATGGTTGAAGGTTATAGTATAAGAATTTTTAGGAAAATCATGTTTGAAGGCTATTGTAAGGGAATTTTAAGGAAAATCAAGGTTGAAGGCTATAGTAAGAAAAATTTAAGAAATATACAGGTTGAAGGTCATAATAAGAGAATTTTATAAAAAATCATAGCTAAAAGCTATTGTACAGAAAATTTGAGAAAAATCCTGGATGACGGCTATAACAGATATTTAAGAAAAATCATGGTTGAAGGTTATTCTAAGGAAATTTTAAATAAATTCATTCGTGAAGGATTTAGTAAGGATTTTGAAGAAAAATATGAGTGAAGACTATAGAAAGGAAATTTTTAGAATGATATTGGCTGAAGGCTATAGAACAAAAATTTGAAGAAAACTCATGACTTACGACTATATTAAGGGAATTTCAAGAAAAGTCATGGGTGATGGCTATAATAGCAAAAATTTAAGAAAAATCATGACTGAATGTTTTAGAAAGTGAATTTTAAGAAAAATCATCGTTGAAGGCTATAGTAAGGGAATTTACAAAAAAAACATCGCAACAGGCTATAGTAAGGAATTTTTAGTAGAATTTATTCGTGAAGGCTATAGTAAGTAATTTTGAAGAAAAATATGACAGTACACTCAGTAAAAGAATTTGAAGAATAATCTTGGGTAGAGGTTTTAGTAAGGAAATTTGAAGAAAATTCATGACATAAGACAATAGTAAGTGAATTTTAAATCATGGCTGAAGGCTATAGAAAACGAAATTTAGGAAAAATCGTGGCTGAAGGATATAGTAAGGGAGTTTTAGAAAAATCATGGTTGGAGGCTATAGTGTAAGAATTTTTAGAAAAATCATGCTCGAAGGTTAAGAAAATTTTAAGAAAAATCATGGTTGAATGGTTTAGTAAGGAAAATTTAAGAAAAATAAAGGTTGAAGGTCATAGTAAGATAATTTTATAAAAAATCAAAGCAGAAAGTTATTGTATGAAAATTTAAGAAAAATCCTCGATTATGGCTATAACAATTATTTTCTTTTTTCTGATTAAAATTTTTAGCTTCAATGAGTAACATCAATCCCAATGTTCTTTTGACGGGAAAAAAAAAGAATATATAAATTTTTTGAATTTTGGCTTTGGATCTGGATCCCTCCATAGATGACGACCTTTGGTTTGTTTTTGCTAATTAAGCAAAACCCCTCTCACGTCCTCAGCATACTAACAAGCTCTTAATCAACACGAGACATTTTTGTGAGCGACCACATCGAGTTAAGAGGAACATGCCTTGGCATTAACTCTCAAAATCCACCTTTAACAAGCCATGACATAAAACATTTATCACTTCCCTTGTCAAATGTGAACATGTGATCTATTATTCGTTGGTTTTAACAATAATTGAAGGGGGCTTACCAATATTACGTGTCAAATTCTGGCTTTTAATAATAATTGAAGGAGGGCTTATGTGACATAAAACATTTTTCATACAAGATATCCCCTCAATGTTGCATCTGTAACATATTGAACAATCTGATTTAGATACCACTAACGAGACACTGGCCTGAATCATCATCATAACTTGTATTCGAGTTTCATAGTATAGATTCATGTGACGATAATACCTGTCCTGCATAACGAATCACCACCTAGCACCTGCCAAATAATATTTCCCAGTTTAGAATTGTGTTTGCTTCTTACATCTGATGTAAAGGTTTTGTCAAACTAAATATGGATTCATGTATCCAACCACAAAAAGAGATACAAAAAGGGCAAAGGAAACAGCCGCACATCCCTCACTTTTTTTTTTTTTTAATCTATAATGAAAAAATGGCCGGAGAAAAGTTTGTCAAGCCTCCACATCAACTATCCTCCAGGATGTCTTGGATCGCCTTACTGACGGATTCGTCTTCAGATCTAACAACAAGCCTCATGGCAATATCCTTAGGCCCGTTAACTCCACACGATAATCTTACTAGAACCTTGACATTGCCCATGAACACTCCAGAAAGGAGGCATGTATGGGACCTTGCGTTGCTTGGAACAGTCTCCGTTCCCTGCCAATTCGTGCCAAAAAAAAAAAATCAAGTCACAGATGTAAAAAATAAATAAACAAATAACGACAAATTCTCTTCAGTATGATACCGAAAGGAATACAAAAGCAGATCATAAAATACTACATGTTTCGATAAGTCATAAAAGAAGTAAATTCAAATGGCCAGTCCCTGTGGGTTAATGTCTTGCAGAAAGACAACAATGAAAAATCAAAATCTTGGAAGAGCTATAATACTTGAACAAACAGTTTTTGCAAAAAATATGATAGAAGAAACAAATCATCCAGCAGTAGAATGTCCATGTAACTTTTCACTAGAGAAACTAGACATAGACAGGTCCTTGGAGCCAAAACTAACCTCGCATGGTTGCATGCCTAGAATGTTGACAACAGCATTGACGGCCTCTGCCAAACTGTCTTTTGGGAGGTCATACTCTGCAGTTAGCTCTGTATCCGGATCCAAACTTTCCCAAGCATTCTTAAAATTGGAGACTCCAACCTTCAACATATAATCTGCTGCAACAACTTCAAGGTCCTCAAGCTGGTACTCATCTTCTACACCCTCTTCATCAGCCTCACCATTGGAAGGATCGACCTGAATATGACTTGAAAACATAAGAACAAATATTTTTCTTCGAGCTTTTAAATTTCAGGTTAAACAATTGAACAAATGGACGAAGGCAAATTTCTTAAGTGAATGTCACTTGAGAAAATGTAACTTGCAAAATGTGTAGGAAAAGATGATACGCACACAACCAGAATCAGCATTTACTTAGTACCTCTTTGGAAATGAATCTTAAAATGTTTGAAAATTTTCCCATTGCGAGGCCTTCTGGCTTTTCAAAAGCCACAAAAGTCTGTCCTGGAGAATCATAAGGCAGTGTATTTAAGGGTTTGGATGCAACTTCCGTAAATCCCTCTGCCTCAGATGCATCTACATATACCACAACCTGGATGGAAGTAGCAAAAGTGAATAAATTTCCAACAAGAATACCAAAAAAAGTTTATGCTTCCCAAAATAAGTCACTTTACATTTTCCAGCAGACTGTCAGGAATTGTGTTGGTGCAATTGTACTGGAACACCACATGCGCATCATAAATGTGCTTGACAACATTAACCGCATACTCTGTTTCAGGTTCTGTCAATTCCACTGGTACTGAAGACTGCAGGACATAAAAAGTAAAATAGACAAATGACAACAATGAGAATGAAGATTAGAAGCGTTGAGATATCTGAAGAACAGACTAAAAAAGAGAACCTTGAAAAGTTTGCCAAAGCTTGAAAATTCAGGAATTGATGATAGTAATCGCTCGTATGCATCGAATGCTGAAGTAGGAGCAATTGGAGGAGCACCCAAACCAATTGTTGGTTTTTTACCCGGGGCTTTCTTTTCAGCCAGAGTCTGAGTCTTCATCTCCTTTGGTACCGAAGCAATGTTGAAAGGCTCTTCAGAAGGGTCCTGTGCCTAATTCGGAAAACATAATGTTTGTGGTTACAGACGGGGCAGAACCAATAGATCACACAAAAGGATCATAATATATATATATATATATATATATATATATATCCAAAAAAAATACATACATAATCCTTTAGACTTGTTTCAAGGTTTCCTAGCCGGAACATCCAATGAGCCAAACAGGAACTCTTTTACATCTTTGCCTGTTTCACCATTTGAACCATCTCCTCCAAGCATATCTAAATAGAGTGTCGCTCGATCACGAACCTATTGATCGTCAACAACCAATAGAAGTCACATAATCAGTAGGCATAACATTGATGGAAGGAAGAAGAAGAATACAATTAGAAGCAAACAATGTTTGTAACTAAAGCCAATAAGAGGCAATGAGAAATGAACAGCACATAACAGTTATAAAAAGGATTGATTTCTTTTGGCAAGGTGATAGCAATTTTATTGAGAAATGGTAGATGGCACAAGGCCCTCCTGCAGGGGTATCCAACAATTATATTTACTAATATTATTTGACAGAAAATATTATAATTATAAACAACAAATTATTATTGTTATTGAGTGTATA
This sequence comes from Aristolochia fimbriata, assembly GCA_019845555.1. Taxonomy (NCBI): domain Eukaryota; kingdom Viridiplantae; phylum Streptophyta; class Magnoliopsida; order Piperales; family Aristolochiaceae; genus Aristolochia; species Aristolochia fimbriata. Next base: position 22,148,916 of record CM034084.1, on the reverse strand, counting down.
AATAATACTAAGGAAGCAAAAGATATACAATCACATTTTCAAAACTTAGTAACAACTCATACATTCATCATACAGCATTGTTAATTGAACAGTTGTATTAAGTAAATTAATATCTCAGGATATGGGTACAAAAGATGGTTGATGATATGAACTCACCTCATCATCATTGTCACACAGGCAGCGTTTCAACAGAACAAAAATACGAGGCTGCAGCAAAGGCAAGCAAAGTCAAAATGAGAAGTTCTCCAAGGTATTCAAGCTGAGAAAAGTTTTAGGATTATAATACCTTCAGAGAGTCTACAAGTGCACCAAACTTTGCCAAGGTACTTACTGCACTAGCCCTAACAGTTGCATTCTCAAGAATTACTCGATTATAGATGTAGCGAATGTATTTACTTGGATCAGATGTCTTTGGTCCTTCGTTTCCCAGAAAATGAAGTATCTGAAATATAAATAGAACATCAAGTGAGAAGAGAGAGAGAGAGAGAGAGAGAGAGAGAGAGAGAGAGAGAATATCGGTATTTTATTAAGAGAAAACAACCATGATCCTTGTCGTCTCATCTGCAGAGAAATGAAATTCAAGTGGATATTGTTCACTAAAATACTCACATGAATCAGAAAGGAAATGGATAGAGATAAGAACTCCAGCAGACAAATATGAAAGGAAGAATTACCCCTATGCAAGCCTAGACTTAGCAACACAGAAAAGAGAAAAGGATACAGATAACAATTCACTGTTGTGCTCAAATAATTTATCTCCCAATATTTCATGTCAATGACTTAGTAAGCATCAGGGTACTACAGCCTGCAAAATGCCCCTGATTTTGGAACCTTAACATGAATCATGAATTAAGGTGGTGCTTTTATTGATATAAGACATAAGGACAAAAGACGGAAGTGACCCTCCAAAGATCAGATGTTGAAGCTCCTGAAGCTTGCAATACAGGAACTCTTTGAAATAGTGTATATGGTAGAAATGGGAGATAATATGATGTTTGGGTAGCAAAACTCCTTTTGGGTCATTCTTCCTTACCTTTCAATACATTTATCTTTGTGGGTAGCAAAACTCCTTTTGGGTCATTCTTCCTTACCACTTGTGCAGACAAACTCAGAAGTTTCTAGGGTTTCCTCTCGTCCCAAAGGTTACTTGAACTGGTACACTACAAAAGGTTAGAATTCTGCAATGCTCATCGTATTCAAATTAACAGAGTTCTCCCTGCCAAAAGCTTGGCTCAAGCTCAGCTTAGATGATGATTCCTAGGTCACCTTTCACCATTAGTGATTGCAAATTTAGGGACTCTTTGGGCAATACTTTGATTGCTTTGTCTGCTCCCTTCTCCACAATGGCAAAATTAAAGGCTCTCCATCAGAGATATCAAACATATAATCACCTCATTTCCTTCCTTGAGAAGTGAATCTACAAAACATGTAAGAGTTTCTTCTCAATGCATCAAGTCCTCACCCACCTCTGTAGAGTCACAATGACTAATGCAGCAGGAATACACAGAGACAACTATCAGTACCCAACACGCCCCTGCAGGCCCAGGGTCACACTCTAGCTTAGGGCCATTAAGAAAACAGCATTCTTCTTGGTAGTGTAGTTACTCCAAAGGGATTGTTTCTCTTCAAATGAGATGCTCATTTACAAGATCACTACGTTATCATCAGAAGAGTCAACAGATAGAATAGTCATCCACGTTAAGCCATTTCAAAGTACGATAAAGGATCATCCATACAGTAGATTGTGAAACACACTGAAAAAGTATCCAACATTGACATGGACTAATTGTATGCATGATAGACGAAACAATAACATGAGTGAAAATCATGTTAAACAAGTCACTGGGACTAAAGGGTTGGAATCATGTAGCAAACCTGAGTGGAAAGATATGTGAATTCACAATCTTCAATGAACTCACAAAGATGTAGCAACCCACTTTCTTTTGCATCCGGTATGTCTCTAATAAGGATGACGATTGAATCAACAATTGCTTTCTTATAGTCAAATCCTCCTTCTTCTCTAAGAATGTTACTCAAGAAATTCATCCTGGAGAACATTCAAGAGGGAATGCAATTCAAAAAATAGATCACATTATAGATCAGAGTTCAACCAAAGTAAAACAAAAGGGGCACCCTTACAGTGAGCGGTACTTCAGTGGAAATTTAAGACACAATGATCGAATGGCTTCAACAACTACAATCTTAAACTCATCTGCAATGTCAGACATGAAATTGGTTATCTGTTTCATCAAACGATCTACACTAGACTCATTGCCTGTCTTAAGAAGAGTGGTGATAGCAAGGGTAGCAATGCTTCTGTTTTGATCAGAAATCAAGCTCTCCATATCAATATTGCAGTTTGTAACTGCAAGTGGATGCGTCATGGCCACCTGCACATAACATGAAATGAAAACAACCAAAATAACTAAAATGTAAGCATGGCCAAGTTTAAATTTAACCAAAAAAGAACGGAAGAGAATAGTTAACAATGATTCAAAAAGAAGCACATAGGCACACATTTACACAAGTAAGCGCCCTTAGAGTAGTAGCACACAAAATTTAAAAAAAAATGATAAAAGAGTATAGTATTATGAGACCGACCTTGTTTAGTGTACGAACAGCAGCGAATCGTAAGACAGGCTTTGATGAACTTAAAAACAATTGTAGAACAGTGATAGCAGGAGTAAGTTCTCGGCTGGTCACACCAGTGAGTTCTGTAATTGCCCTTGCAGCTTCAAATATCACCATCTCTGCTTTGTGCCGCAGACAACCCTCAAGGTAGTCATAGAAAGGGCGATCTCCTGTCTGTGTGTTAAGACTCGTCTCACGTATTACCTAAATGGATGAATATTTGTTCCATGACCACTTTACAAGCCCCATTCACAAGATTAAAACTGGAAGTTAGCCGTAAGATAGCAGAAACAGATACCTGACTAGTATACCGAATCAAAAGGCATTGGGCTAAAGGTGAGCGAACATTTCCTCTGGTCAAACCCGTTACGAGCTTACTGATTGCCAACCGATCGTTTTGTTTTATCTGCAAGTTGATAAATAAACAATGGTAAGACTAAATTACATAGGTTTTCATTACACTTTATAAAATCACAAATGGATTTGATGTTTCCTTCTAAAAGAGGAAAAGGGACCAAGGTTCTGTAGAAAGCACAAAATTAGGCAAAGAGATAACAACTAAGGGTTGATTTGAGTATCCAAACCAATTTAAATATTACTAAAGTAATAGAAATACAGCTTGCACATTTTTTAGAAGAAACGAGTGCTTATCATTGACAAACACTTTTTGAGGCAGGATTTCCATGTATTAGGCATATTTGGGTCGGGAATACATGTTAAATATAAAGAATATACTAATGAAAGAACTAGCCAAGAAATTTACTGTGTCTATGAAGACGAGAAGGTTGGAATAAAAATTATCCACCTTTTGTAACAAGCAGAAAACTCTCTCCATGTCAATAATACTCAAGAGCATATGATAATTACAACATATTCCAGCCAATTCATTGAGCTGTAAGAAGGAGGATGTGCGATATGCTACATTGCAAATAACGGAATGTGATTCTGATAGATAGAGCTCAATTCCATAATTATTATAATAATAAACTAAATGGGACTTTAGGTTTGACTAATTGCACAAAGATGAAAAAGTTGTGCATGACATAGCTTTCCTGAATGGAATAAATCTTCCCACTCAACAAGCCAATTGATTGCACTATAAACTAGCAGAATCCGAGTAATATGTAAGTTCATGAGGAGAAATGGCCCATAGCAGTTCTGGAGAGAAATTGCAAACAAAAGAAGGATATCAAATCGAGTGTACCTGATGGCAAAGAGCCAGAGCATGAAACTGAACCAGGGCAGCTCTCGACTGGACAGCTTCTTGTACCTCACTGATCCACCTTCTTACTATATCAGGATTTGTCTGTTTGCAAAAGGAAAATGAGCAAAGGGAAGAGGAAGTACACCCCATGTAACTATAGGGGACTAAGCAGTACCTGAAGTAGGTGGATGCCACTAACAAGAGCAGCACTAGAAACCACAGGGTTCTTATCAACCACTGCTTGCTTTAAGTATCTCTCAATTTGAGTGAGAAGAGTAGCATCAGTAATTCTACAGAGGCATCGTATGGCATTGGCCCTGTACATGTCAATCTTGCTATTCATGTCTTTCATTAAGGAGCTGGTCACCATGATAACCTTCATCAGAGTTTCAAATTAACGTCAAGTAATTGACTAAAGATGCAATAAATCCTCCAATTAAAGATAACCGTGTACATGTGATAGTTTGACAAAAACCGGAAGAGGGCATTTATTCGTATAACCTCATCGTTAGAGGCAGAAAGTGCCTTGATCATCAAGTAAACCATTCTCCTCAGACCTGCATCCTTAGACTGAAAAAGCTTTGTGACTGCAAAGAACACCTGTGTGGCTTCCTCCTGCAAATGTGCACAAGAACTGGTTCTAATTAAAGACACGAATTCAAGCCAATCACTTCAAAGGATAATAAGTAAGGAGGAAAAGAATGAAATGAGAAACTAAATGTGCCGAACAACTTCACCTTCGTAAACGTTTCCCCTTGATTTAGAAGATAAAGAAGTTTAGTGATGACCTGTAAACGAAAGAATTCCAGTGAATACAAATCCAACAACTGTAACCGGTTAAAGAGAAGCCAATGAGGCGATAAACCGTAACCTGAGAACATCTCCTGGCATCAAGCTGAGCGTCGTTGAACACTCTAGCTTCTTGAAGGACAGCACCCTTCTCGATTCCCATGAATGGAGAGTACTCAGCTGCAACTCAATTGGAAACAGAGTAGCAAATCAGAAATAACATCTTAAAATCGAAGCTACAACTAACAAAGCCTCAATGATCTAGACACCTACTGCACATATATATATAAATATACAATACAAGTAGGTGGCAATGTCTAACACGGTTTCTACAAAGAACAATCATAATTCGATCAGGGATCCAGGAAAATAAATCAAATCCCGGTCTTCGCTAGATCACTAAACGAGATCTGGACATAGATCTGAAACGTAAATAACATACCGACGCCTAACCCTCATATTAGACGCCATTTCAAAGTAAAACAAGATCGGAGAAGAGTTTATTATCGGCTCAAAACACATTTATCAGAAAAGAAACAAGCGTCAAGGGAAGTCGAAAGCAGAAGACACAAGATACGAGCGAAATGTAAGATTAAGGTAAAACAACTGACCTTCGTCATCTCGATCGTCGTCCTTCTTCACAAGGGGTTGAGCCATTGAGACTGACTTACAGAGATCCAAATCTCGCCCTTCCGTGGAGGATACAAGACGAACGGGAGAGCTTCAGAGACTGCAGTCGGGCATCAGAAAATACTCGGAATTGGTAATTAAATGCACTGGGCTTTGTACAGGAGTTCAACGAAATGACTAAAGCACCCTTTGGTTGGGCTAACGTTGGCTTCTGGAGGCCCAAGAATTCGTTTTGTTGGACTCGTAATCAGTTAAGGCTTCCAGCCCACTTATATATCACGTGAAATCAACTTAATTACTTCAGCGAATTAATTAAGGTGGGTTTTTCCCCCTTCCCTCCCCAAAGCCCAACGAGTGGCCTACTGGCCTGTGGGGTTTACGCGCGTGATGTATCCCAAAAAAGCTATACAATTAGTTTAACAAGAAATAATGAGTATTAAGATTTGGGGTTCTGAAGCATAGCGGCAACTGATCTTCTCAATTAAAACTTAAACGCCGGCCATTAAGTATTATAGGCTACAGTCTGAACTCTGAAGGATCTGAGGATTTATTGCATGGCATTGGTACAGACAAGAAAGGACAACCAAAATACTTTTCCATTTAAGTGTGTATAATCAAATAAATTGTCAAATATTAAAAGACAGATTTGATAAGATGGACCTAATAAAAAAAAATCCAACTGCAAATGAATATAGAAATTTGTCTTTAATCAGGGTAGTCTACCACCATAAAAGTCAAATTGGAAGAGATAATTAATATACTCTCTCTCTCTCTCTCTCTCATTTGCTCTCTCTCTCTCATTTGTTCTCTCTCTCTCTCTCTCTCATTTGTTCTCTCTCTCTCTCTCTCATTTTGTTCTCTCTCTCTCATTTGTTCTCTCTCTCTCTCTCTCATTTGTTCTCTCTCTCTCTCTCTCATTTGTTCTCTCTCTCTCTCTCTCATTTGTTCTCTCTCTCTCTCTCATTTGTTCTCTCTCTCTCTCTCATTTGTTCTCTCTCTCTCTCTCTCATTTGTTCTCTCTCTCTCTCTCATTTTTTCTCTCTCTCTCTCTCTCTCATTTGTTCTCTCTCTCTCTCTCTCTTTGTTCTCTCTCTCTCTCTCTCTCTCTCATTTGTTCTCTCTCTCTCTCTCTCATTTGTTCTCTCTCTCTCATTTGTTCTCTCTCTCTCATTTGTTCTCTCTCTAAAAAAATGCCGCTAGCTCTTAGGGGCATGGACTCTGCAAAAGTACTTAGAAGTTAGAAGCTAATGGATTGATCAATCTCAATCTCAAATTTAAGTTAGAAACTTTTTTTTTTTATTTTTTATTTTTATAAAGGCTAAAGATGTATTTATTATATGTAATAAATTACATATTTTCTAGGGATCTCTTACAACAAGTGATTGCGCTGATCAGATCCCTTAATTTGGTAAGTGATCCGCGCGCAAACTCATTTTCAGATCGGTAATTAAACATGCATGCTGCCAAATTACATTAATTAATTAATTAATTTGTTATATATATCTTAATTTAGATGCATGCGCTTGCATGTTATTGTTATCTATCGAAGGATTAATTATAAGAAACTTATCTTGAACGATCGTTTTAATATTTCTCATGAATATATCATGGGAATAAAACAAGAAGACATTAGTTAAAGATTAATTTGATGAGAGAGAAATAGTTAATAACTCAAATTAGGGTAATTTCTGTATTATTAATGAGTTAGCTAGCAAGGGACGAGAGGTAATTAAAATCGAGGTGGGCGGGTGCGCATATGCATGCATGTTGAGATGTGTGAAGCATGCAGAAGCGGAGTGTACTTAATTACGTGTTCGTTCGTTAATAATGGAGAAGGATTAAGTTAGAGGGGTCCGGTCCGGGAAGCGCGCGTTGGAATGGGTAAAAGAAGAGACGACCAACCACCCATGGAAACGAGGGGTAGCGGAGAGGGAAGCCAGAGTTCTCCTTCCCTGCTTTTGATCTGCTCCCTAAGAACCAAATATAGAAAAGAAAATGAAGGAAGAGATAGAGAGGAAAGATTGGGGAAGGACGTAGGAGATCCCTCCAAGGAGATGGTAGAAAAAAGATGAAAACAAGGAATCAGATTATGAAACAGTCTAATACCCTCCTCAGTCCTCCCTCTCTGAGAAGCTAGCCTTCCCTGTTCTTAAAGCAGGTTCGTCAATTTCACTACTACATCTCTCTCCGATCCCTTCCTCTGATCAGCTAGCAGTAGATGCATATATATATATATATATGCCCTCTATCGTTAATTTATGCATGCATGCATGTTGGAACGTTGATATAATTAATATCAGCGATTAATCTTCTAGCTTCTTCTTCTTGGTTTTTCTTTTTGTTTTTATTTTTGTTATTCTTTAAAATATTTTCTTGAATTGAAGATATATGGGTTCTGTGATCAGTACTACTACTAATTGTGTTTGTGGGATGATATTGTCTGCGTGAGATCAGAAGAAAGAAAGAAACTTGAATGAAACTGATCAATATATGCATCTCAAAGTTTTATTGATCAATAGTACTACTACGGCTCTCTTGATCAGGAGTTTCAAAAATGTAAAACGAACCAGCTGCATGCAGAGGTTTGTGATTTAATTTTAAGGAAGAAATATTAGAAATAGCTTCCTTATTAATTATATATATATATATATATATATATAACAAATTAATTAAACGATTAATCACTAATTAGTTTATATATATTGTCCGTAATTGATTCGTTTTGCTTAATTAATTAATGCTTTGTTGGTGATCATCAGGTACGTAGGTAGAGAGAAATGAATCTGTTTAATTAATTAATTATTGTGCTTAATTTTGCAGTGGTTCCAAGAGGAAGGGGCTTCTGAATTAAAGACGGGAAGTTGCTAGCGAGTAGCGGGAGGGGGGAAGGAGTACTATATATAGTTAGTAGCTAGGGGCGTACTTCATTTTGTCGCGGCCATCGATCGAGATCCGAACATATATATAATTATATATATATATATATATTTATGGCTTCCACCCCCGAGTCTCCTCCGTCGGATTCCGATCCTCCACCCCAGCCAACCCCTTCGGACGACGACACTTCCTCTCCGCCACCGTCACCGCCGCCCCCGACCGAGGAGGAGTCTCCTCCACCCCCGGAAGAAGCATCATCATCGTCGCCTCCACCACCGTCGCCGTCGCCACCGCCACCGCAGGACTCTACATCCCCATCGACTCCAAAGCCGACGCCCTCGCCGCCCCCGCCTTCTAAGGATGCGGACGAAGGCGACTACTCCCCGCCCTCCCCGCCGTCCGACGTACCCGCCGTTCCGTCTCCGCCAAAATCCTCGTCTAACAATAATTCTCCCGGCGGGAAAGCGTTGTCGCCGCCCCACCATTCGAGATCCCACAACACGCCGTCCTCGTCGCGCTCCTCCGGCGATAATTCCTCGCCGTCGTCCCACGGCACGCAGGACGTGAACCTGCCCCTGATCATCGGACTGACTGCGGGCGTGGGCCTCGTCTTCCTTCTCATGATCTCCCTCATCCTCTGCTGCTGCTGCAAGAAGAAGAAGAAGCGGGAGCAGGAGCACATGAACTACTACATGGACTCGCGCAAGCATAAAGTAGTCGGGGGCGGCGGCGGCGGCGAATACAATAATATGTACGCGAACAGCCAACACTCCAAATGGCAATCGGCGGGAACGCCGCAGCAGCAGCAGGTGCCACCGCCGCCGGGGGCGCACAATATGGGAGGACCACCGTCGGGTGGTGGTGGTGTTGGTGGTGGAGGGGGGTGGCACCATCATCCGCCGCCGCCGCCGCCGATGATGATGATGAACAGCAGCGACATGAGCAGCTCCAATTTCTCGGGCCCCCACGGGCCGGCGCTTCCGCCGCCGTCCCCGAACATAGCGCTGGGTTTCAACAAGAGCACGTTCAGCTACGAAGAGCTGGCGGCAGCGACGGCGGGCTTCGCCCAGGCCAACCTCCTTGGCCAGGGCGGCTTCGGTTACGTCTACAAAGGATACCTTCCCAACGGGAAGGAGGTTGCCGTGAAGCAACTAAAATCCGGGAGCGGACAAGGGGAGAGGGAGTTCCAGGCGGAGGTGGAGATCATCAGCCGGGTTCACCACCGCCACCTCGTCTCTCTCGTCGGATACTGTATCGCCGGCGGTCAGCGCATGTTGGTCTATGAATTCGTCCCCAATAAGACCCTCGAGTGCCACCTCCATGGTACGAATTAATTACAAATTAACAAACAAACGCCCTGATTAATTAATTAACTAATTATTAATTTTTGTGAGTTACGTACGTTGCAGGGAAGGATCGGCCAGTTATGGATTTCCCCACCCGACTCAAGATTGCGCTGGGCTCCGCCAAGGGACTTGCATACCTTCACGAAGATTGTAAGCGACCTGCATGCGCACTGCCTATATATATATATATATATATATATATAATAATTAATCTATTATATATTCATTTCGTATTATATATTAATATTGTTGTGTCCGCTTTTGATATATGATCATCAGGTCATCCTCGCATCATCCACAGAGATATCAAAACGGCCAACATCTTGCTGGATTACAACTTTGAGGCTCAGGTGAACTATCTACGACGTGTGTGTGTGGGTGTGTATATATATATATATATATCAATGCTACTAATTAATTTAAGAATTAATTAATTGTTGATATCTACAATGTGGAGAATTCATTCAGGTGGCTGATTTCGGACTGGCGAAACTATCATCAGACAACTATACTCATGTTTCAACGCGGGTAATGGGGACCTTCGGGTAAGTCGGTGGAACGTCCCATTCAAATATTACTGATTAATTCATATATGATGCATCTATATATATATGATCGATGCATGAAGTAATTAATTGATCATGAGGAAAATTAATTCAGGTACTTGGCTCCTGAGTATGCATCGAGTGGGAAGCTAACAGAAAAGTCCGACGTCTTCTCTTTCGGTGTAATGTTGCTGGAACTCGTTACCGGACGACGGCCGGTGGACACAACAAATGTTATGGAAGACAGCTTGGTAGACTGGGTTAGTAATTAATTTTGGAAACCCAATGCAAATATGCAATGCAGCAGACAACGGATCGAGCAGTACTACTGATCCATCTTCTTCCTCATCGAACCCTTCTTCCTCCATCTATTATATCTGTTTATAATTAAAGAGTTTCATCATTAATTAATTAATCAATTTATTTACAGGCAAGACCTCTTCTGCAAGAAGCAATGAACGACGGCAACTACGACGACCTCATAGACTCGCGTCTGCAAAACAACTATAACGCCAACGAGATGATGCGTATGATAGCATGTGCTGCAGCGAGTGTTCGGCACTCGGCAAAGAGGCGCCCAAGGATGAGCCAGGTATATATATATATATATATATATATATACATACATATATATAGATAGCACTGATCATTCATTCATTCATTCATTCCTGGAAATATTTATAATGTATGTTAATTTTCTACCTCTTCTGAAACGGAAATTAACGATCGATCGAAACAGATCGTGAGGGCACTCGAAGGAGACGTCTCGATGGAGGACTTGAACGAGGGAGTAAGACCCGGCCAGAGTTCCATGTTCAGCTCCAGTAGCTCAGACTACGACACAAACTCATACAACGCCGACCTGAAGAAGATGAGGAAGATGGCTCTGGGTAGCGAGTTGGGAGGCAGCGAAATGTACAGCGGACCCACAAGCGAGTACGGCCTCAACCCCTCCAGCTCCAGTAGCAGCGGTGGGAATTCCAGAGAAATAAATCGGCGGTTCAACCTTTAGTTCCATCCCCTCGCCTCGGCCCCCCCTCTCCCCCTCCTCCATACTCTCTCTTCTCTAAACTTCCTGTAACTAGAGAAAACGGCTCGGAAACCACTATTTCTCTTCGTGTACTTGTTTTCTTGTTAGGATTCGTAAGTGAAGTGGAACTCGGACTTGGGTTTGTTTTCCTTTATGGGTGTGTATTTACTACCTCTATCATGTCTTATATATATATGGATGCAAAACTACGTATATATATATATATATATATATATATATATATATATATATATATATATATCTATGTGCTAGCTAATCCTGGCTTCTTCTGCGGCTTTCTCCTTTTCCTCGTCAGTCCTACTCTGGGTCTTTAGATTAAGGATATATATATATTATATATATATATATAGTAAACTCAGCCCTCAGAAACTCAAACATCAAAACCCAGAAAGTCATAAGCATCTTAGGGTCAAAACCCAGAAACTCATAAGCATCGTTGGGTCAAAACCCAAAAACTCTTATGCATCTTTGGGTCACCCTTTGCACATGCAGTTACGACCGTGCAATATGTTAACAAAAAATACTCCACCTTCATCGATTCTCATTTTGAAGCTTTATTTCAGAAGAATTCGACACTAATACCAGCCATATAACTCACTGACCGTGACACAGTATTTTGCTAACCTTTAGCCAACATCTCCTCTGCCATTCGAAGGGCAATTGAACGAGATTCTTGTTATCATTAGAAGAAGGGGAGATGTCGGGTAGTCCGCCAACTGATGTCAAGTTGCCCCTTGCCATTACGGTCCTTTTCCTGTTAAACAGCAGAAAGATGAAGTACGTTGCCTTTTCTAACTTTGCTGTTCTACAATGACCATGGATCAATCCACGAAAAAAGAATAAAAAGGAAACAATGGCGACATACAAAATTTTTTCCTGAATTCGACCTCGTTATGCTTCACTATTTAATAATCAAAGCACAACGTCAACTACCAAATTTAAAAAAAGAAAAATTCCACAAAGCCGCTTGAGCTAATAATAACTCGGTTCTGCTTCTCTATAGAATGAGGGGTGAGAAAAAGGCTACCGGAACATTTACAGATGGTTCACACAAATGTATATACACACCACCTCCAAACCCCCTAATCTTCAATTGTTTGAATCTCACCCATCATAATACGGTTACTAACGACATTAAACCCTAGAACGGAAGGACTAACCTTCTTTCCTTTCTTACCCTTTTTCTTCCCTCCCTTGGCAGGATCGAGAGAAGCTTCCGCATCATAATCACCATTTCCCTTACTATCAGTATGTACATAATCAGCTTCAAATCCCGATATCCTACGTTCTGTCCGAGCTTGAAATGCAATCTCAATCACATCAGCAGACAACAGCTCCTTGTAGTTCAGGAACTTGTCAATGAACTCATGGTTAGGATCTAACGAGCCAAGATTCTCAATGAGAGTCGTCCTAGCCTCTGAAGTAGATTGTTTCAAGCAGAACTCCAAGATGCTTGTATCTGACAAGAATATTACACACAAAAAGTATAATCAAAATAATGAAAGAGTTTTACGCTGATGCTGTTATAATCCAACAAAAATAACCTAGGAACAGTTGAAACATACCATTAGTCCCAGTCAGCCTCATGGATTCACTCTCACACCAATCTCTGAACCCAATCGCTTCTAGAAAAGAAAAATAGGAATACATCAGATGAATAAAACGTCTTTAACAAAATAAAATAAATCAAGTAAACAGAATGGCTGCATTACCTGCATGCTTGGTTGCAGCGTCTCTCCTGCCTTTAGAAGAGACCGCAGCAGAAGCAGGAGACGATGAGAGGGAGTGTTCGGCCTGCCTGCTTCCAACAGACGACTTCTGCCGACTCAAGGAGCCTCCCCCATTAGATCCTTTTGTAGGGGTGATGGCTTTTGATCCCCAATTGTTAACATTGGAGAGTGAAGGAAAATCAGACCTGTTTAGAGACAAGAAGAAACATCGATCAAATGTAAACTCTCAGCAACAAAAGAGTTAAAAAAACCTTCACATGTAAATAAATATATCTCTTTAACAGACGGGATTACTGACACCTTGCTCAAGTCCAGCAAACACTTGATTGCATCCATATTTTAGCCCACAAATATTCATTGCACGCACTATTCACTCAATGAAGCATTACAAATAACAAGATTGGCCACTCCAAACATCATATATAACAATGTCACTACCTTGCTTTTCTACTTAAGTAGGAATAGAATAGATTAGATGATTGCACCATATTGCTGATCTGGAACAGAACCTATCATATAACATGAATAGTGCTTTTTCTTCTGGCAATAGCACTGAGAAGACAGACTAGTAATGAAACGAAGTAAATAATATAAACATCTTATAGACAGACGGGAGTGAGTGAGTGAGACTGAAGTGCTTCTAGCATGAACAGACACGGGAGGAAAAAAAAAAAAAAAAAAGGAAAGAGGCTTTACTAAAAGCCAAATAATTAAGGCAATGAAGACATAAATCCAAAATCTTTCTTTTCATATAACCCCCAATTAGAGATTCTTAGATCATAGGAAAATTGCACACAACAATCAGACACTGTCATGAATCCAAATTCTTTTCTTTCCATATAACTCCCAATTAGAGATTCTTAGTTCATAGGAAAAATTGCACACAACAATCAAACTCGTAAGACTCAACATCTATGTCATCTTAGGACAAATGAAATTTAACCATGAATCCAAATTCTCTTTATTTCCATATAACTCCCAAACAGAGAATCTTAGATCATAGGAAAAATTGCACACAACAATCAGACTCGTGTCATGATCAAAATTCTTCTTTTTCCATATAACTCCCAATTAGAGATTCATAGATCATAGGAAAAATTGCTCATAGCAATCAGATACGTGTAGACCCGACCTCTATGTCATCTTAGGGCAAATGAAATTGAACCAAATGTATTTTCTCATATAGTTTCACGCAACAATCAGTCTTGGGTACACTAAAATCTCTATGACATAATAGCAAAAGTGAAACCCAACCAGTTGTATTTGCTAATATGGGATCTCAGGGACTTGTAGCTGAAAATTTTATGAAGTAAATAAAATCACTTTCCTCAAAAAAATAATATAGTATCTCAGGGGATCAGACAGAAAATTTCAACCAAGAAAGATTCCAACGAAAAGGAAATGGGTTTTATGAGTTGATCATAAAGAGGAGAATGTACAAGAGATCACAAGGTAATCTCGGCAATTTTTTAACCTCACTGTGATTCTTGTTGAGGTAAAACCAAATTAGTAGCAGTTGAGAAATTATTAACTCATACATGTATAGTGATGTACCCCCAAAAAACAGCAAACTTAATCACATCTCAACAGATCAAGTAATGAGGCAAATGTTTGTTATAATCAACCATAATAAAAGAAGCCAAAATCTCAAAATAAGAGAAGTTAATGAAATCATAGTACATCAAATCACAAGTTAACTAATGAGCAGCACCTCAATGTCACTCAAAGACAAACCAAAACAAAGTTTCTTATGGCTCCCCCCTCCCTTGTACAATTTTTACTCTTTTAAGCTACTTACGAATTTTATATTCTTATTTTTCTCCTAAAATAAAACTATTTGTAACTGCATTTTCCAATTTTGGACCTATAACTTGAATCTCCATAAATTTCTGAGCTTCCTCTAAACATGTACAAATATAGTGACATCAGCCTTATGGCCTAGAAAAACCACAAGCAGCTCCATAAGATAAGTCAAGCATCATATAAAATGAAACCATCATGGTGCAACAGGAAAATAAATTAAATGAGGACCTACTGTTTGACATCTTGCTTTGTTTGGTCAAGAGGACCCCAAAATAAATCATCATCAGGTTTCGATTTAGGCTGAGAATAAACATGAATAGGAGATGCAGTCCCCTTGGATGGCGAAGATCCAGATAGCTGCCAAGAAGAACCACTTGCACGTGTTGATCGGTTTGACTGAGCCTTCACTGGAGGGGACGGCACAGGTATTGACACAGGCACTTGCTGTTGTACAGACATGATCTTTAGCTCCTGTTCCCTTTGGATGGCTCTTAATGATGTAGGCTTATGAAGTTTTCCTGCATCAGTTGACCACGCAGGAGCAGGTGATGTGTTAACCTGGTCTCCCCCCTTCCAAAGAACAAAATCTCCCAAAGAAGGACCCGATGGAGGAGCAGGAAAAGTTTCCTTTTCTTGCACTACCTGACGAGAATTTTTCCCTTTGTCCCCAAGATTTGGCGCAACAGATGGATCCACAGAAGAAACTGGAGAAGATAAAGCTTTACGTCCAACGTTCTTACTCTTGGCAGCCTTTTTACGGCTCTTTTTGGTATCCTTTGCTTCGACAAAGTCATTGTCATCAAGAGCTGAAACCTCCACCCGGGAGGTAAAAGCCGGTACAGGAGGCATAGCAGAACCTTCCTCAGTTTTTTCATTTGCCTTTGCGAGGACTTCTTCTGCCAACAAGTCATGCAACTGGCTTTTCTTGCTCTTCACGTTAGTATATTCAGAGGTTCCTAAGTTTCCTACATCTTGATGAATATCCCTAGTGTTTTTATGCTCTGAGCTTGCAACTATTCCAGACCATGGGGGTAATGACAAAGTGGAAGAGTTCACTGGCAAAGCAGCTTCAGAAGCAGACAGCTCTGTCTGTACCCTTCTTTGTTCCTCTTGTTGAATTTCTAGAAGTGATTTCGGTTTAAACCCAGGAGCAGCTTTCCATGCCCTCTGTATTGAAGATGCTTGGAAATTGTTCTGTGATCCAGAATCAAATTCTCTTGATTCAGGCTTCCCTTCAACAGAAGCATCCTTGGACAATGAATTACTTAGTTTCAGGGAATCTGCGGCTTCTGCACCAGACAAATCAGTTTTTGAATTTGCCTTCTCCAGTGAAGATGGTCCAATTGTGGTTTCTTCTGTCTCAACCTTACCCGCAGTCTTTTCATCCAGATCTGTCCTCTCTGCTCCAAATTCAAGTTTCAAGGGTTGAATAGAAATCACTTTTGTTGCTACCTTCCCCTGATCAATAGATGATTGTGCTTTTGAATTCTTGGCCTTCCTTGATTTCTTTTCCGAAGTTTTCCTTGCCTCAAAACTTTTTCCTTCCTTAGCCAAAAGAACTTCCGCTTGAACTTGTTCTTGTGGTCTCTGTGATTCTTCATCAATGCCACCCAGAGTTTTATCTTTGACTTTTTTAGAGAGAGACAAGTCACTTAATGCATTACCAGAAGAAGATACAGAAACAGCTACAGTCAGAGCTTCTTCTACACCTTTTGAGACACTAACAGCAACAGTTTCAGGGGTATTTATGTCATGCTGAGATACAAGTTCGGGAAATACTGATTCACTGACATGTGTGACTGGAGCATGATGCTGCACAGAGAGGACTTCACTGGCTGGAAACTTCTCTACAACCTCAGGACAAGCAGACCCCTCAGCCATGACTGGCACCAACAATCTCCCAGCCTGGTCCTCACTTTTCTGACGATGCAAGGCAGGATGTGGCAAGTTCAATGAGGAACCATCAGAATCAACAGTGTAGCCAGTATCCTGGGGAACCTGGGACGTTAAATTCACAAAGCCAGACCTCTGTCCATCATGCATATCATGGGCAGACTCGTGAACGCGATTATCAAAAGACAAAGGGTTTTGTGGCATCTTTGAGTTAAGATGGAATGCTTCTTGAGACTGTCGGATGCCAAGATGGTCCAGTGAAGCAGAATCTCCCAAAGTCCCATAAGATGCTTCAGTGAAACGGGAATGAGACTGCCCAAGAACCTGAGACAGCAAATGCTGCTGTTGCTGTTGCTGATGTAATAATAGCTGCTGCTGCTGTTGTTGCTCATGCTTCTGTTGTTGCTGCTTCAGAAGCAAGAGTTTATCAAGATATGAGAGTTGTGATGGAGCAGGTGCTTGAGGATGCAGCTGAAGCTGAGACAGCATATATTGTTGCTGCAATAGATTCATCATTTGAGGATCCTGAGAAATACTAGAAGGAAGTAGCTTCTCTGGTGACAACAGGCCAGAAGGGCGATCTAAAAGCTGCTGATTAAGCATATGAGGTAAAGAAGGGGAGGGAAGATGCTGCTGTTGTTGTGATTGCTGTGACAGCATCTGTGATGGGATCCCATACCCTTCTGGAGACGTAAAATGTTGATTATGATGATGCATCTCCACCTTATTGTGCGTAACTTCCATGCCACCACTCTTAATAGGATTATTGCCAGCCTGTACAGCATTGACCAGAGGTCTAACATCAGAGAAATTTCCCCAAGCAGAAGCACCATTATTAATGACACTAGACGCCTTTTCGGATGCTGCATGTAGCATAGATATCAAGTCCACATTTTGAGCAATTGGAATCTGATGTGAACTCTCTGTGAAGGAAGGCAACAGTTGTGAAAGTGGAGAATGAGAATCTGGGAGAATTTCTGCTTTTGGTGCTGCTCCCAGAGCATCTCTGCCAGGCCAAAATGGAAGGGGATTAGGCAGAGACCTTTGGCTCTCTAAAGAGAGCCGTTGGGCCAAAAGATAGCTTAAATCAGAACCACTCTCCCCCTTAACCAATGGCGAACCAGCTGAACTGTTTCCAACAAAGCCCTGTGCGCCTACAACAAGGAATAGGCCTAATCAGATTTGAAACACAAATTGAGACCAGAAAGAGAAGAAGAAAACCAGCAGTTGGTAATAAAATTGGAAGAAATAGCACTCAAAGTCACAAACCTTCTTTAAAAGGAAAATTTTCTAATGGTAAACCACTAGTAGAGCCTGTAGACATCAGTGACTCCAAAAACCTATTCTCAGCCCCAGTCATGGACTCATGTCTACTCCTTTGCTCACCCTTCATAACATCAACCTCGCTTATAACAGAAGGAAGCTTGCCAAGGGTACTAAACTGAGTCCTCATTGATGCCTCCATGACACTGTCACTCTGCTTAGGTGCACCAAAACCTGGAGGCGGCCTTGCTTTCAACCGCAAATGTGGCATAACATCCCCAAGTAATGAGAAAGGAGTATCAGAAGAAGCAGTAGCCACACACACTAGCAAATCTATACCAAAATATCCTGCCTCAAACCATCCAATCAGATCGCTCCCAGAAAATGGGCCTTGAATTTCTCCTTGTGGATCCTTATAGTAATATGAGAGGTCCTCTGGAGAAGGTTGAGACGAACCCCTCCTACCAAGCATAGCTTTATCCCTTGCAGCAAAAGAGTCTTCCCGGCCCAGTAAGACTTTTGCTTCCTGGTCCATATCCACTCCAGATAACTGTCTTTTAATATTTACTTCTCGACCCATATCCACATTAAAGCCTTCAGATACATGCCAATTACGATCATCTTTGTAGTAAGCTGGAGATACAGCAGTTATATGCTCCCATTCTACATCAGACATTCTTGATCTCACTTCAGTCGAAAAGTCTTTTATGTCATGTGATGGTCCACGTGACCGTTCTTTCATTGACTGTGATCTCCACGGAGTGCTTGAATGTGCAACAGACTTTTCAGGCATGTTCATCTCTCTTACAGGTGCTGCCTCATCAGCCCCTGTGTGAGCTGTTTTTAACAAACAGAAAAGTGGAGTCAAGGGTCATCTATACAGAAAGCACCAAAGCATGTTGCAAGTTTATGATTGATATGAATACTTCATGACAAGATCCATGAAGGATGGATGACAATAGCTTGAATTGGGAAAATGTGAACAATACCAAGCAGGATATATACCAGCATCAGACATACACAGCACAAGAAATCTTTACCTTCCATACTAGATTTACTATCTTGGTACGGATGAAGGCTGCGAAGCATTTCCAACTTTGAATCAGACTCAAGTAAGGGTGGATGATTTTCATTCAGAGGGGTTCCTGAGTGAACCAAAGGATCACCTTTTGCCTGGTAAAGGTTTTCGTCTTTAGCATCATCCGTAGATGATGACAAATCTTCTCTGCTACCTGTATAAGAAGCAAGTTAAATAAGATACAAATCTATCTCTGCTACCTGTATAAGAAGCAAGTTAAATAAGATACAGATTCCAGACTACAAAATTTGCATCTTAAGAATATGCACTACCAAATTTGACTCGTCTTGCTTCTGTAGAACTTCGCCCGACAGAGCCATCTTTTGAGACCTGGGGTGCACCGCTACTTACAATATCACCTTTGTCAATTCCCCTAAGAATAGCCTGTCCAAGAAGTAATTCGTTAAAAAGCAAACTCAGTAGAAGAGAACAGAACAATAAAGGGGAGGCTCAGATGCCACCATACCAATTCCTCCGGAGAAGGGGCAAAAAGTGCCAATGGCTCCAATGGATCAACTTGTGTTAGAGAAGGCACTTCAACAAATGATTCTAATGGCTTTTTGTATGTTTCCATATCTATCATCCGATATACATCAAGCAACTTGGTTCTACTGTATTTTAAAGTGGAATAGTCTCCATAGGATCCTTCCAACTTCTCTACAGCAGTACCAACCATGTATGGATGACCAGAATTTTGATAATTACCCCTTCCACGACTGCCAGAAAAGATTGGACCGACACTCTCCCCACGGCCCCTACCATAGCTAAACATGGTTGGCTGTTTGTTGGAAGCCACGGACTGATGGTGAGGTGGATCTCCTCCCCTCCCCCGACTTTGAGATATGTTAGAACGCCATGGTCTGGTGTGATGGTCAGCCTCCTTATCCGTGTCCTTCCCGTGATTAACTGAAGGAGCCATGACTTTGTCGCGAAGCCCTTCACCATCTTTGCCAGATTCCAGCCACTTCTCCCTCCAACTTTCAGATTCTTTGTCATCTGGGCCCCATCGTGTGTTCCACTTGCTCTCTCGCCGCTGCTCATAACTACTCTCTCTGTTACCCGAATCAGACCAACGATCTGGCATGGGACGGCGAGCTTCTCCAGCATGCCTACTCAATGAATTGTCAACCCAGCGATCCATCTTCCGGTTAGCATCCCCACCAACTTCCTTCTCTCCCTCTCCTCTCCAACGGTCTCTGCGAACACCAGAATTCGTATCTCTTTCTTCATCACGCCAGCGGTCACGACGTGCAACTTCTGCTTCCATCGAGGATGGTCTGAAAATATCACGTTTCTTCTCCATATCATGACTATGATCTCCATTTCCTGGTGATTTAACTACATCATGGCGATTAGTGCCACTGGGATAAGAAACAAACTGAGAATCCTGCAAAGCAGTCGTGCTGTACATGAGAAATTATAGGACAAGCAATACACATATACGATACATTTGCCTAAGACACCACTATCACATTAAATATAATAAGTTTCTTCAGAAGTGAACATCGAAGCCACTACCTACAGCATGTGGCCATCTTAATGATGCTAATCTTATGAATAAAAAGATTGTTCACAACGAAAACCACATATTGAAAGAAGTACATGACAGAACCACAGAAGATGAAGTGCATGTTAAAAAATTTTACCCCAATAGCAGCTCCATGCCTATCTCCAGGCTTTGGCAGAAGCCATTGTGGTGATAGAGGGATGGAATTATCACCTTGAATGTCTGAAAAATCATATTAGAAAATAGAAAAGTGTGATTACGTCAGTGAACAGAGTGGGAAGCTCACCAAATGCTTCAAAGTAACATACAACACAGTTATCTTAAAAATAAAGTACCACAGCTATCATTAAAAACACAATTTTGTTTCCAGGAAAAGGTCATGAGCCAGATCATTGGTAATTCCATGCACTGCAACAACAGCAGGACATTGGCAACTACATGCAAGACATTTAAGAAACCCATTCCTCTTCCACAATGAGAATCCGAACATAACCATTCTTATACAGTCAGAGATTCTGACCACTATTACATGGTATTATAACTATGTTAATTAGTAGAGCCCCTATCACCACCAAGACTACCAGTAACACGTAGTGTTCCAGAAAAGACAAAGTGATCTCCTTTCATTCACAATGGTGGTTCATACACCAACCTAATGTGGCAGATATAGTGATAATCCAAGTTCCATTCTCAAGTTTACTGCAATTACCAGAAAATCGGTGAAGTCACCATGATAACTAGTATTTATTCGGCTGAATAAAATTGACCGGCATCAGCTGTAGACTATTTCGGTTTTGTTTTAAACGCTGACTAGACAAAAACAACTATCATCTATAGTCAATCCAATCTCCATCCGCATTCCTATAGAAAACCGAATAATTCACAATCCTCTGCATTCTAAAAAATATTAGGTTTAGAAAAAGCAGTAAAACATACAACACTACCTATTAAAGAAGATTCCTTCAAGAGAATTGCTTGGTAACCTACTTCTCTGATGATTAATGAAGGTCAACATAGGAATATATTTGCTAGCATCAAAAAACAAAATTTTCACAACAAATTACCACGTATTAACACTTGGCAAGAGTTTTATAGTTCAATCTCTGTCTTCTACATAAATTCCAAAAGTAGAAGTGGAACAAGCAACAGCCAGTAAGTCTTAGATCTGTAACTGCAAATCACTCTACATATTTGACAAAAGGACAGGCCTTCCAATGCAGTTACAACAGTATGCACTGGATAAAAACCAATGGGCTCAAAAAGTAAACACTGGTCAAGGTACACATTGAGCATTCTCTTCTCACACCGCTATATATACTACAAATACAACAGTAGGCACTGGATAAAAACCAATATGATAAAAAAAGTAAACACTGGTCAAGGTACACATTGAGCAGCTTCTTCTGACACTGCTGTATACACTATAAATACAACAGTATGCACTAAAACAGTATACACTGGATAAAAACCAATGAGATAAAAAAGTAAACACTGGTCAAGGTACACATTGAACATATTCTTCTGACACTGCTAAATATACTATAAAGTAATGTGCCAACATCAGTTGCTTGACAGATATAATATTGAGAAAACAACAAGGAATTAAAATGCCTAAATATCTTCAGACTTGTAAACATAATACAATCTGCTAGATAACCATACGACTACAGCGGATAGACGAGGAACCAACATCAGATAAGTCTAGGATTACGTCAAATTGAAGAACATATTTTTATAAAGATATTATTTTAAAAATAAATAAATGAATAAAAAATCAAAGAGAAGACAATGTAAAAAATTCACCAATTTAAAGTACCCAGCGTCCACTGGCCTTACCATCCAAGAGGTAAAAAAATGCTACTCTAAGACCAGATTTTGATATCATTTTCAAAATGGCAATCACCTTTTTTAAGACCGACAAGAGTAAAAGAACAACAATTCAACAACGTGTCAGAACAACAATTCAACAACGTATCAGAACACAATTCCAGCACCTTCTTTCAGCTGAACTTTAGTGACAGCATAAACATTGATGATCATAGAAAAAAAATAAAAATAATAAAAATAAAAGTAATTAACTGAGAAAGTTTGCAACATGCTTAAAGTTTAGATAATCTGGCCAACGAGAGAAAGAAAATCAGTGGATAGTAATGTTCTCTGCGGCATAGCCATAGAAACCTGACTATGCTAAAAGTAACACAAAGAAAACTATACAGAAGGAATTCCATGGCGACATACTGCAAATGCTCGCATGAACGCGAAAGGGGGTAAATAAAAGTCAGAATATAAAGGAAAAAAAAAAGTTCAGATGTTAAACGCTTATATAGACGATAACAGTTTCCGGCAATGCTACTCTCCATTACTGAACAGGTCTGAAAATAAATAAATTAAAAACTTTTAAAGCAAAACCTAGCAAATTTCCTTACTTTTTTTAAAATGGGAATATCCTTACTTTTTCAAATAAACGAAAGAAGAAACATCATAAAGATGAGTATAAGAAGATGACCGCTGGGAAGAGAGAGCGGTAGACGAAAATTATTACGAAAAATAAATTTAAAAAAACAAAAACAAAAAAATAAAATAAAATAAAATAAAGTTTGTAAACGATGACGAAAGGAACAGAAAAAACAGCTTCCACACGATTGCAGGCCTACAATATCATCATCTTCGTCAACTCAGAAACAGAAACGCAAACATAAGTGATAACTCCAAACGCTCATATCCTTAGTCGGTAATCTTCGAAGACATCACTGACGTACCAACTAGTGACTCCAAACAGGTTAAAAAGTTCGTCCAACCTCCAAGAACAATCAACAACGCAAAATTTCCGAAAAGGTAGAAAAAAGAGAAGCAGAGTGCTCAAACTCCTGCGAGGTTCCAGTAATGCCCACACTAAAACCCTCGCAACCACAAACTGCGCATTTTTTTTCTCTCAAGGAACAAACCAAATAACAATTAGACAATCCCGCCACTAACCTCAACTCCCGTGAGCTATCGAAAAAGAACGAACTTGAGCAAATGCAAACCCAAGGCCCCGGGAAAAGGAGGTACAGTACCTTTGCTGATCAGGTGAGGGATGTTGACCGAAACGGAGTTCCGGGATTCGGCATTTGTTCTTTCGGCCATGGCGGATCGTTGAGAGTTAAACGACTCGAAAATGCGAGGAAAACCCTTTTTTCTGTCTCTGGCTGCTCGAACGGAAAGGAAGGCGAGAGGGGGGAATGAAAAGTTAGGGGCAAGCAAAGATAAAATGCAGGGGGCACAGGGATGGCGTATCGCCCGTGAGCGCAATTTAGCGCGCTCGCGTGGTAGTTGACTGGCGACACTAGTACACGTATACGAATCGGTAGTGCCCTCGTATCGTCAGGTCGATCCACGGCCGCTGACAAGAGTGCTGAGCAGTATTACGTTGATGAAGCTCCACGCGTGATACGCTACCGAAATGCTCGGGGTACTAGTGCAAACGTGCGCCGAGGGTGAAGGGATACTATTAACCCTAATGCCTGTGTCCAACTGGAGTAACTGACCATTAGATGATTTACTAGTACTGGGCTCGAAAACTCTTGCCTTGGGAGATAAAAAATTAATAAAAAATAAAAAAAGCAAATATGTATTGCTTTGACTCAAACAACTCGGTTACTTGAAGATCCGAGTCTCACACCGACCTACATACTACGGGCGGGTTGACCCTATGACTCGGCCGGACTTTGCCCAGTCAGTCACAGTGATTGAAAATAACGAGTCTAAATTCAACCCTAATCCTAAGTTTTTAGGAGAATATTAATTATTGTCAAACATTGAACGATAGATGCATCTTGATAAAATATCGAATCATGTATACAACAACAAAATGCCCCTTACGAAGCTAATATAACATATTAGTCAATAAGGGTGTTAATTTTACCTTATTACCCGATTGATTACTCGTTTTTCGAATCCTAATTAGATGGATAAGTAATGATTTATTTTTATTTCAGTTATCAATTACCCAATTACGTGTCTTCTAATTAAAATGGATATGGATAATGTCTATTCCGTACTTGATTACCCGGATGATAATTTAGTAATTTATTTATTATATTTTTTTTTTTTTTTTATTAATGTTATTTATATTTTGTTCATCAAATTTTAAATAATTTTATTGGTATTTATTGTAATTATGAACATAATATTAGAGTTATTATTATTATTTTCATTTCTATTTTTTTTTTTATATAAATTATATATTTGTATGATTTTTAAATATTTATTAATATTTATATGATAAAATTAATAAAAGCAGTATTTACCCATATATTTACCCGATTTGGCCATTTACCCGCAGGTAATCAAGTAAAAAATTTAGATTCATAATAATAAAATGGGTAACGGGTAATGGATAGGGTAATCGAAACGGGTAACGAAATACCCATTACCCGTTTCAATTATACTCGATTATATCCCCGTTAGTTAATGGTCTATAACATATTATTATGTTATGCATCCCCTAATTTTTTGTTATGCATAACATACTATTTAGTGTTATAATTTCACATGGTTGATAAGTGTTTGGGTATATGAAGTTGGCATAACATATTAGTTAATAGTTAAAAACATACTATTATATTTCATAACATTTTTTTTTTACCTAGATATAATTTCTCGTTGTTGGAAGGTGTTTGGTCTAATGAATAACATATCAATTAATGGTATATAACATAGTATTATGTTATATATAACATATATTTACATACTTTCCTGATTTGAGTAATGGTATAATTTTTTTTAGTTGAGATGTATTTGCCCTGTAAAATTGGAATAACATATTAATTTATGATATACATCATATTATTATGTTATGCATAATATATTTTTTCGTTCTGTATATTATTAACTTAATTAGCACATGTGTAGTACCAATGTGGTTTGATTAGGCTGCACAAATTTGGCGAGTATATATGTACCACCCGGTGTAAGAATAGGGGTGTCAATTTTACCCAATTATTTGTTTACCGTTATGACGTTTATTAAATGGAAGGTATATAAAATGTATTTTTTCATTTCGATTAATAAATGGGTAAATGGATAATTTATTCACATACTAAATAATAAATGGAACGGTATACATAACAAGGTCATTTTATATTAGTTTATCCATTTACCCGATTAAGGAGGGTATATTAGTCATTTTATATATTTTTAGTAATTTCTTATAATATACCTTCATAAAATTAATATACATGTTATTTAATTTTGTTAAATTCTGTAATATTCTTCTAAAGGATGATTTTTCCATTTTAAAATATTATTATTCTTAAACTTATATACAAATTATCTATATATTTTGTTTTTTTTTTTGTTTATAAATTTTTCTTTGTTATTCCATTTCTTACCCGTTCTATAGTTTGATAAATAAATAAATAAACAGTATATGAAATAACTTTTTGATTATTTCATTTATATTCTTATACCATTCTATCGATTGTTAATAAACAGTCCATATATATACCGTTTACACCCCTATGTAAGAAATATATATTCCCGTTTATTTATTTATTTTTGTTTGAATAAGTATTATTTGATAAAATATTATATTCGTTACTTCTATTTATCTATTTTTAACTAATATTACTAAAACACCCATCTCACTCCCCACTGCGGCACTGCCTAGTGCCTTCCTTGTTCGACTCGAGCGTATCAGCGTATCAGCCGATACGTACAAAATTGAGACCGACGCTCGGGGTCGGGGGTTCATTCTGTTCCCGATACGTAACCCCACGACTGAACTTCGCTCGCCGGGAAGGCTCTTATTAGGATCCACGCAAAGGAAGCTCGTCCAAGATGCCATTGCCGCCCCTCAACATCTCCACTCCCCAGGATTGTCGCTGAAAGCTATGGAAGACAAAGCGCGAGAAGATGCAGCCGGAGGCAAAACGAATGCTGAACCTACGCCGCCGGAAGTGGTTGTCGAAGGTTCCAGAAGACGAGCCGGTGGGTTAAAAAGGAAAGCATCTGCAGCAAGTGGCGGCGGCACTAATTCGTCTACTCCATCCAAGCGTCCAGCAAAGGAAAAGCCCCTTGCCTCGCTCCCCCATCTCCACAATGGCCCTTGCACCAGAGCCCGACAATCTCCAAATAAGTTCGCAACAGCAGCTGCCTCGGCCCAGCAGAAGCCGCTTGTTTCTGGGTCGTTTCCCGCTACTCGGGCCACCAGAGATTCGGCCGCTGCAGGTGGGGGCTCGATTCTGCCGGAAGAGGAGCAGAGAGTTCCCCAGCCGGCTATTGATTCGGAATTCGAAGCTGTTAAATCCCGAGAAATAAATGCTCATGTTGTTCCCACTCCCGCTGGTGAGTTCTGAGGTTTAATTACGTCTTTGCTGTGAGAGTTCTTTTGTGCTTTTTGTTTGAAGTTTGAACCCACGCTGGGATTTCGTGTGGAATAGGAATAATTGGATCTATTTTGTGCTAGCTCTTGTTTTTCCTCAGCAATTGGCTTCCTTTTACTTCGGATATCTCTTAATTTTTCATCTTTGACTCAAGCATCCGAACTTTTCCGCCTATTCTTGTCATTACTGTTTTTTGTTCATGTCCAATTAACATTATTCTTCCTCGAGGACAGTGATCCAGCTAATTTCCGTCCATTTTTTGTTTTCCTCCATCCTTGTCAAATGAGAATGCTCAAGGCAATAGACGAGATTTTTCATGTTTCAGCGGGAATTTCCAAACTCCCAATTCCCTCAACTATGTATCTCTATATGAAAAAAAAAGAAAGTTTGTCTTAAGCTTTTCCTCGGCCTGCAAGATGTTTTTATTCTAATCAAGTAGCACAACTTATGAGAAAGACTGTCCCTTTACTAAACAAGCCAGTTCTGTTATCGGTTTTAGGTTGGTTCTCGTGGACAAAAATTCACCCTCTGGAGGAGCGTGTGATGGCATCTTTCTTCAATGGCAAGTCGAAGGAGCGAACTTCAGAACTATACAAGCAAATAAGAAATGCAATCATGGAGAAATTTCATGCTGATCCACACACAAATATTGAAGTGAAAGACTTGTCTGATATCTCGGTTGGAAATCCTGATGTCAAACAAGAAGTATTGGAATTTTTAGATCAGTGGGGTTTGATCAATTTTCACCCGTTCGTTCCTGAGCCAGCTACAGCCTCCACTGAAGTGGTTGTCTCTCCTAATGAGTCATCTCTAATCGATAAACTCTACCACTTTCAGTTGATTCATTCCAGTCCTTCAGTGGCAAAGACTGTTATTTCAGAACCAACTGCACTCCCTAGATTGCTACCTGATGCTGCTATTTTTGAGGACCTGGTTAGGCCTGAGGGTCCCTCTGTTGAGTACCATTGCAACTCTTGTTCTGCTGATTGCTCACGCAAACGTTACCATTGCCAGACGCAGGTCAGTTTGGTACTTAGACTGGTAATTAGAAACTAAGGATCCAATATCTTTAACTGAAGTCATAACCACTTTCTCACCTACATTATTGAAAGTGGGAGTAAGGAGGAATGTATTGAATGGAAAATGACAAGTTCAAAGGACCAGGTAACCAATGTTTCAGCTGCAAGTGCCGACTCACACCAGTGGCTTTGTATCCTATTGCACTAACTGTGGTTGATTCAAATGCCTGTCTATTTCTTAAGACACAAGTCTATTTGCAGCCAAAAATTCTCTCTGCGCCGCCCACAGGTGTAAAGCAGTTCCCTTGATCCAAGCATCGATGGATTCTTGCCCATTACACATTCCTAAAATCTCTCAAAATGTAAAACAATTTCAAGTAGTGTGTAACTTTTACAATGGTAGACATCAGCGGTTCTTTTATATCTCTCATACCATCTTTCAGGAAGCACCTTGGACTTGTACTAGTCATTTTTCATGAGTCAGAAAGAAAACATAACTCTTGTAACCACATTGCATTTTGTGATTTCTTGCAGTTTCTTCTTCTCTCATTCAGTTTCAGTACGCATGTTTCTGATATTTTCGTAGGTGACTTCCAGTGACTCAGATAGTTGTTGATAGTAAAGTTCTTGTTTGAGCAGGCAGATTTTGATCTTTGTATGGAGTGCTATAATGAAGGAAAATTTGGTTCTGGTATGACATCCGCGGATTTCATTCTAATGGAGTCTGCTGAGGGTCCTGGTGTAAGTGGTGGCAGTTGGACAGATCAGGAGACATTGCTTCTACTTGAAGCTCTGGAGTTGTACGGTGAAAACTGGAATGAAATTGCAGAGCATGTTGCCACTAAAACTAAGACTCAATGCATGCTGCACTTTGTTCAAATGCCAATTGAAGATCCTTTCCTGGAAGGTAAAGATGATGTCGATGTTGGTGCCGAAGGAACTCCAGACCCGGATGTATCCAAAAAAGAACCATCTACTACAGATACCGCTGAAGGAGCAAAGGATGCTCTGACTGCAACCAATGAAGAGCAATCTCTTCCATCTTCTGGGGACTCATTGAAGCCAAAAGTTGTGATTGCAGAAGAGAATGGTGCTGAAGAAAGCGGACCCAATGTTGCCTTGGACGCTCTTAAATCAGCCTTTGAGGCAGTTGGTTCTCTGCCTAGTACGGGTCACCTTTCTTTTGTTGAAGCAGCGAACCCTGTCATGTCATTCGTAAGTCAAGAAAAATTATCTACATATTTTTTGTATGAGTAGTTCTGAGTGGTTAGTTTTCATACTTCCATGTTCTCCACAACTAACAGGGTTATGTAGGCTGCATACTTGGCAGGGTTGGTAGGGGATGATGTTGCTGTTGCCTCGGCCCGTAGCTCACTAAAAGCCATGTCTGAGGATTCTCCCTCCATTCAGTTGGCATTAAGACACTGCTTCCTACTTGAAGATCCTCCTAGGGGTAAGATTGGTACTCCGGCAGCTGACAAGCAGGATCCACCCCAAAGTGATAGGGACCCTTCCGTTTGCGAGAGGTTTGTGGCTTATCTGTTTGAGAAGTTGATTTTATTAGGACAATTAAATTGCATAATCTGAATCTTAGATGGCGGTGGTTGGACTGTTGATAGTATCAAGGACAAGACCCAGATGGAAGAAACAGAGACAACAGACAAGTCTGATGGCAATAAAATAGCTGAACAGGAACTCCAAACTGATGCCAAAGAATCTGCTGTAATACCCGCATCTATCAAAAAGGTTTCACCAGATACTGAAAGGGAAACGAGTGAATTAGATTTGCAAGGGGAAGCAGGGTCCAATACCACCAAGGAGAAAGAACCTAGTAGTTCCAATGTTGCTGGAGATACTCAACCAGGTAACATAAAGGAGTCTGCTGTCAAAGCCGGATCCGCAGAGTCAGTACCAGGTGCTGTTATTTCGAAAGAATCTGATGATTTAGCTTCTGCCAAGGAGGAAACTCCTAGCACCTGTATTAAGGAATCTTCAGAAGAATGTCCAGAGGAGGCAAAGGGCATGGACATCACATCCAATTCAGTTCCAGTAGAGGAGAAAGAGCCCCTGCAAACTGTCTGTTCTACTCCTACAGTTGGAACTGCTGAGAAAACAGGTATCTTTTCTATGTTTGACAATTTATACCATTTAACTCAAGTATGATTGTTAATAGGAATTGAAGTTGTCTTATTGTGGTGTTTCACCTTTGACTTCTCAGTTGAAATCCTTAACGAGTCTGTGGTATGGTGGGACATTCTTGTTATTTTGTTGGGCTGGTTATTTCTTAAAAGCTTTGTCGCCTTTATATTGCCTAATTAATGAGAACAAGAGAGTGAAAGAGGAGGTCCAACCCTCAGATGTCGAACTGACCGTCAAAGATTAGCTGGAGACACCCTCCTTGGCCAACATATTCTAGAAATTATTAGCAGCCATAATGAGTGTGCTGCTAGATACATAGAAAAAACATGAAGAAATCTCATGGTAAAGGGTTAGATGCCTTCATCCAACTGCAAATGATTGGCAAATCTAATTCAATTATAATAGGAGCTGACAATCGCTTGTAATGGAATTTGCGATCTCCCAGTAATACTCTGATTAGGCTTCAGCCAAACCACATAAATTGAATTTTTATGTGTTCTTCTAAGGATGTTTTTCTATCCCATGGAAATGTGATGATGTCTGCAGATTGCCATAGAGAACATTCCTTTCTGGACGTTGTAACTTTTTTTTGGCATTTGGTTCTTAGAGAAATAGGAAACACTCTTTTCTATCTTCTTTATACTCTCCGTTTTACATTCTGTTTGGATATGCATGTGGATGTTTGGCTTGTGCATTTTTAGTATGTTTCTGCGGTCACACTAAGCTCTATCCCTGTATTGTCCAGCTGAGAATGATACCAAACCCGTAAACGAGACGGATGACAAAAGTGCTGGTAGAAGAGAAAAGAAAGAAGACCATGACATGGAACGAATGAAGCGATCTGCAATCACTGTTCTGTCTGCTGCTGCCGTGAAGGCAAAACTTCTTGCAAACGAAGAGGAAGATCAAATTCGGGAGCTAGTTTCATTGTTGATCGAGAAGCAGGTAGAAGAAGCAGATATGAATGTTTATTGTCACAATTGTTTTCATATATATATATTTATGTATTTTGTTTCTGTTCATTATTAAAAGTTGTTATTGCTTCTCAAGGGCTTTGAACATGCACTTTTATTCACTTGTGCAGCTCCGTAAGTTGGAGACCAAGTTGTCTCTGTTTGGCGAGATGGAAATGCTGATAATGAGAGTGAGGGAACAGTTGGACAGAGCAAGGCAAAGGCTTTACCATGAGCGAGCTCAAATAATTGCTGCTCGACTTGGTTTACCTGCATCGGCATCTCGATCGATGGCGTCATCTAATATGGCTCCGAACAAGGCGACGGCGAGCTATGCAGTTGGCGGTCCAAGGCCCCAAAGCATGATGCCTCCTAAGCCACCAGTCAAGGGCGCGTCTGCCGCCCCACAAGGTAAGGTCGTCTGACCATGGTCCGTCCACTCCTCCCCCGGGCCCGGGAGCCGCTTTCCTGAACGTGGAAGTCATCGTTTACTTGTTCATTCATCTTCTTTTCCAGAGGACCAACCACGTTAAAGGAGACAGAAAGTACAGCTCCAGGAGAGTAATCGTCAGTTTTGTTCCTCAGTAGTTTCTTTACTAAAGAGGCCTGTAATCTTCATCTAGGTGCTGCTGCGTCTTTCCTTGTAAGTGGTAACCACCGCAGTAGCGCTCAGGTATAAAGTTTTTGAAAATTTTCATTCATGTGGCAATGGTTAATGGTGTGTATGTCCAAATCCGAGGAGTGCAGGTTAATGGTCGGGCTCCCACTTCCTTATGCTGATCCACATTCAATTCGCTGAACATCCATTCCCCTTGTACATAAATAAGGCACAAGTACAATCCTTGTGCTCTTCGTTTTGGCCTGTGGGAACCCAACCAACCGAGCGCGTGTTCCTCCGGTGTTAATATAGGATGTTACTTGATCGGTCCACCTGGGGGGCCTTGATGAGAATTGCCGTGAAAGTAGTAGGGTGTTTTTGGATGTGATGAAACTGAACTTAAGAAGATTAGTAATTTCCTAGGCTACCCCAATAAGATAGAGGCTTAAAGAAGGCGAAGGCATCTGTATTTCGCAAATGTGGTTTGTAATCATAAGAGCCGTTTGCGCTGGCGCATCGTCATTCAATTGGACTTGTTGACCAGCCTAGTAGAGGAATAATAATATGACGATGGTCACGACTCACGATAAGATGAGACGAGAGAGAAAAAAAAAAAAAAAAAAAAAAAAAAAGAAGAGAAGCAGAGGGTGTAAAGTGTAGAAGAGTCGGCCGGGTCGACTCCGGTTGATTCCCCGGCCCCAGTGTGGCAGTGTCTCCGAGTCATGCGACTTCTGCTCCACGACTGACAGACATTTATAAGAAGATTTAAGAAAGAGCTCGCCCGGATTCCCGTCGTCTGATTCTCCGATCCCCAAGCGCCTCTTTTCTCTTTCTACGCTCACATATCCACAGCGTCTTCCCCATCGCAACATGCCTGCTCGAAGGAGAACGCTTCTAAAGGTCATAATTCTCGGTGACAGCGGGTTCGTCTCTTCCTTTCTTTTTTCTTTGACTTTTTGTTTACTCTGATCTCGCTTCTATTCTCGCCCTCCTTAGTACCGACGGTCATAATTCCCTAGATCCGCTTCGGTACCCATTTTTCTGATTACTAGGACTCTTGCTACTTTCGTAGATCACCGATTGTTTTGCTCTGAAACTTATTTCTTCGGCTTTAACGTTTCGAGACCGAGCTCTAAACTCTGTCTGGCTAAGTGATATCTACTGTGTAAAGGTGATAATGCTTACACCGTGTGGGCTCTGGTAGTAGTATGGAGATCAGGAGTGCTTTTTACTTTTTTTTCTTTTCAATTTAATTAAACTGGGTTCTGGGCCACTTATATTCTAATTCCTATTTATTTAATTCATTTTTGTTTTATGCAGGGTTGGGAAGACCTCTCTGATGAATCAGTATCCTTCACTCTGTTATTGCCAATTAATATCAATACTTTTTTTTTTTAATTTTTAATTTTTTACTTTGTCGTTGTTTTAATGTTTGAACCTTCTCCAAGGAGATGCTTTTTTCTTCGTCTAAGCAGCGGTTTCCCTGACACTTTATCCTAGATATGTGAACAAGAAGTTCAGTAATCAGTACAAGGCTACTATAGGAGCAGATTTCTTGACAAAGGAAGTGCAGTTTGAAGATAGGCTTTTCACCTTACAGGTTTGCTATCATCTGGTTTGATGAAATTCCGTATCTTCCTTGGTGTTGAGCTTCCTTTACTCGTTATTTCTATCTGTCATTTGCATCAGTTCTCCATTTGAGGTGTTTACTAACTGTGTTTATTTAAGTCCCTTGTTTATTTTCTTTATCTCGGAAGATGTAATGAAACAAATAAGAGTAGTAAATATACTAACGAAAATCCAGCCCTTTGTGTGCATTATCCTGAATTGGAACATACCTTGAATTCATAGAATCTTGGAGAAGGTGAACTTCAGATTCATCCTAAGAGGCGTGTTTGTAATTCATGTTTGGATGGTTACTCCAGACATGAAAAAATATGATTGCTGTGCCTTTTGCTTTAAGTGTTCTCTAGCACATCTAAGGGACAGGCATGTGAAGCCATAAGAGTAGAATTTATGTCAATGTTTTTGGAAGAATCATATCATCCAAATTTAGTTTGTTTTGCGTTAGCTTGTCTTTTCTGATATTCGCTTTCTTTATTTTCTTTGTAGTTTATTTTATAGCATTATCTGGTCTGGCTTGTGCACCATAAGTTTTGACTTTTGCATGATAACTCTGACTTGTTAGGAACAGTATTTCTTACAGCACAATGTGTATAATTTTTTTAAATTTAAGTGCTTATAATGTAATTATCATCATGCTTTTAAGAGTTGATTGAGTAGGTTACTGTAAAGAAAGAGGAAGAAAAAGCTACTTCTACATGCTATTGTTAAAAATCAAATGCTGTTTTCAATAATGCCTCTATCAATGGGAAAGCAAAATTTGGGTTCAGCTTTTACCAACCTTAACTTCTAAATTTGCTTAAGTGGTTTCGTTGCCTTAGAGCGATCATTAAGCTAACATGTATGATGGGAAATTTGGGGTAAGTTGGTTATCTGCAACATCCTTCTTTTTTGAGTCGATTTTTAAGGCTGAAGTTCTTTTTTGTTCTGCATGTTTTTGACAGATATGGGACACTGCTGGTCAGGAGCGATTTCAGAGCCTTGGTGTTGCATTTTACCGTGGTGCGGATTGCTGCGTTCTTGTTTATGATGTTAATGTGATGAAATCATTTGACAATTTGAACAATTGGAGAGAAGAATTCTTAATTCAGGTAAATTTCTGAAAATTTTAACGT
Source organism: Aristolochia fimbriata (assembly GCA_019845555.1). Classification (NCBI taxonomy): domain Eukaryota; kingdom Viridiplantae; phylum Streptophyta; class Magnoliopsida; order Piperales; family Aristolochiaceae; genus Aristolochia; species Aristolochia fimbriata. The sequence goes on along the minus strand of CM034084.1, from coordinate 22,114,757 downwards.
CTTTAGATAATTCTTAAATTTGAAGTTCCTCATAAAGCTTCTCCTTCCTCAGGCAAGCCCTTCAGATCCTGAAAATTTCCCTTTTGTGGTTTTGGGTAATAAAGTTGATATTGACGGTGGCAATAGCAGGGTGGTATGTTCTATTTTCCTTTATACACATGTATGAAGAGTCTAGTGTGCTTCTGCTCTAATTTTAGAGCTGGTGGTCATTGTAGGTTTCAGAGAAGAAAGCTCGGGCATGGTGTGCCTCTAAGGGAAACATTCCCTACTTTGAGACATCAGCCAAGGAGGGCCTGAATGTGGAGGAAGCATTTCAGTGCATAGCGAAAAATGCTCTGAAAAGTGGCGAGGAAGAAGAGATGTAAGTTGCATGCTATGCTTTTCTCCATTGTAGATCTTTAATGCAGTTTCTGAGCATTATTAAGTTGCACGTTATACTTTTCTCCATTGTTGATCTTTAATGCAATTTCTGAGTATTATTTGGTCTTAACCATTAGTAATTTTCCTTGTTTTTTTTAAGTTTCAACTGTAAATCTTTAGGATAGTATCATTCATTTATTTATTTATTTTTTCCTGATCGAAATATACTTATGTTTTTGTGATTTATAGATTTTTTGTGCAGTTTATGATTCTGTGTGATCTTTGGTCTTGGACAGTTGAGCTTTTAATTGTACTTGTTATTTTTTGGAGTTGATCTTATGAAGAAAATGTCATGAGGTGGTTTTGGTTGTCTTACGTTTTCCTTCTCTCTCTCTCTCTCTCTCTCTCTCTCTCTCTCTCTGTTTTTTTTTTTTTTTGGGCTCGACTCTAATTAAAAACGACATTGAGTATTATGAATGCTATGGAGCTATGCAGATTGAAAAGTTAAGATGTCTGAGCAGAGCATATGTAACAGAATGATGATGATTGAAAAGTTATCGACCGAATATCATAATCTCTCTCAGTGCTGTTGTTATTGTATGTTGGGATTGATTAAGGATTTGTTGTGGAGAGATATTTTGTACTTTTAGTTTTTTCTAAACTCCGTTCAGTAGTGTTGTATTAGACCTAACACATTCTTCTAAGTGACGCACTTGTTTTTGCTATTGAAGATACTTGCCGGACACGATCGATGTTGGGAGTAGTAGTCAGCAAAGGCCTTCTTCCTCAGGTTGCGAGTGCTAGAAATTTGTCCCATTGGTTGTGCAGTAACGCGTTGTTTTTCTTCTCTATTTGATTCGTTAATAAGACATAATGACTTTCGGCTGGTTGGTTTGTGTTGTTGGTTATTCAGAGGATTACTGTGACTGTAAATTTATAGAATTTATTCAATCTCTCTCTCTCTCTCTCTCTCTCTCTCTCTCTCTCTCTCGGTCCCTTTTTCTTCTTTATGTTTCGCACTCTCTGTTGACACTGATACATGCATGTTACCGGTGTGTTTTTGTATTAGTCATCCTCTATTTTTTGAATATTATAACTGTCTTTATATGAGTGATGAGCTCTTTGTTCAAATTTTCAGCATTTTCACACATCGTCCTCTTCGCAACATACTATAGTTTTCCGAGAGACGTACATTATTGGTTCAGAACAGATGATGAAATACTGGTAGTAGTAACTTGTTGCTTCTAAAATTTTTAAGCTGCCATATTGATTGATTAGAGGGGGGAGAGTAGTGCTACTGACTGATCATCAAAAGGTACCACAAAAAACAAAGCACAAAGTAATTCTCCCAACCCAAAAGCACTCCCCCATGGCCCCCATCCATTGTTTGATTTGATTTCTCTTGAAACTCCCTCTTTTTAATTCAGCAGGGGAACCAATGTGTTGATGTACGGCAGATGTACGGTTGCATTAAGTAAGAGATTTCCGGCTTCGTCGACGGCTCCGGGTAGCTCCTGAATGGTAAAACTCCCGGATATCGTATTGTACTTGAGTATACGGCCGTCGACGTAGACGACGACGTCTTCGCCCTGGATTGCCAAAACCTGCCCCTCATTCCGAGGGAGCCCGGGAGCGACGTTATGAAGCGAAACCTCCGCCGGTTTGGACCATCCGCTGCTAGGGCTGGAGAGGAGGCGAAGAGCGAGTTTACCCGAGTGGCAGACGGCATGGCAGAGTTCCCCGCCGAGTTCCCCGAGTCGGCCGCTTGCCTCCGGGTTGCGCACCAAGCTCGCCCGTTCTTTGACAAAATCAAAAGCCAAAAGGTAACACCCCTCGTGCATCCGCCAGTAAGCAACCTTGTTCGCGTACACCCCGACAGTAGTCGTCCCTCCTGTGCCGCGCACCGACTTCCACGCGTAGTCCTGCATCATCAGCTCCCGCGATAGCTTCCACGAGTTCGATTTGGAGGAGAAGATGTCGAACTCCCTCTCGCCTTCGCTCGACGCGAACGTGCAGATTATCTCGAACTCGGCGTCGAAGTTGAAACTCCCGGGTTCCAACTTGAGAACCACGTCCGGGTCTCTCCCGTGCTCGCGCGGGGATTTGGGGATGGCCCTCCATTGCCGGCTTACGGGGTTGCAGACGTACAGGGTGTTGGACTGGGGCGACCAGCAACAGACCATCCCACTCGAGGATTGCTTGAGGCGGACGGGTTCCGGGAGGAATCCCAGCGAGGGGTCCGGCACGCCGTACGCGGACGGGTCCAGCGACAGGAAACGAGGAGAATCGGCCAAAGAACTCAGATTCTGGTAAAAGACACCGGAAAGGGCTCGGAAGGAATAAGATTGCCGATGGGAGAAGAAGGGATTACCGATCCAGAATTTCCAGATGCTGCAAACGCTCTTAAACCTGTGAAGGGACTTCGCCGGGAGGTAAGGCAAACCGTGCTCCCTGAAGATGCTTGGAAGGTCCACCACGGCCGATTTCTTCTTCCTGTCTTCGATGAGCTTCTGCTTCCTCCTCTCGTAATCCATCTTGAACGATCAACCCCGAGGCAGAGTTGTATACAGACTACTGTATATGTCAATAATGAGGATTAGGGTCGGCAAGAGGGGATCCAGATAAAGCAATTTCAAAATAATTAAGTAAATAACGCCTGCATCAGCGGCAGAGAAAATCAAGAAGGATATTAAAAATATCTTTTAAAGAGACGTCTGTCTTGCTAATTCTTCAAGTTCCCTGAAATGCTTAAGAGTTTCTTAACAGAAATAAGATTCGTGCTTAGCGCACATTGCCGAACCTGATAAGAAAGAGAGAATGACGAGCGCCGTGTCGATCGAGGAGATAGATGACCGTGGTCGTGGAGCGGACTCAGCGGCGAGGACACAGAGAATCTAGGTTGCAGCGGAAATTAATACTGAAACCCATATCTCAAGAAACACAAAGATGCCAATCATGATGATGAGTACAAGAAAATAAAATTGGATGATTGTCACTCAGTGACGAAGATAGACCATGTAGCAAGGAGAAGTATATATATTGGAGCGAGCAAGCACTCCTTTAATTTTCAGAAGAATAACAAAAAAAAAAAAAAATCATCGGAGTACCCGCGCGAAGAGGTGAAACGAAAGATGATTCTGAAAGAAATTAGGGCAACTCTGCAGATTCCTTGCTCAGGCGTCTAGACACGTACAGCGACAACTCAAATATTATTCCTGATCATAAACGGAGATGAGCGGTGAAGAGCCAAACGGTCACTAGTACTGAACTGGGAGTCTGGGAGTGAGGAGGGAGACTTGTTGACGACGATGGAAACGAGGGACTGACCGTCCGTTCATCCTACCCCCTCACCACCACTCACGCTAGTACTTTTAAATACTCTTCTTTTCTTCTAGGGCAAATGTCAGGGAGTGGGTGAAATAAAGACAAATTAATGCTGTTTTTTATTTTTTTAAGAAATACTTTTTGAAAGTAAAAATCCACACATCGCAAGGAAATCGCGCTTCTAGTTACTTAATATTCCAAAGTCCTTACACTGCGTCTATGTATATATATATATATATATATATATATATATATATATATATATAACGTGTTAGCCGTCTACTGCTTTCCTTCTAAAACGTCTATCTCGTTCGTATCGTTCGTATCGTTCGTGCCCCCACGCTGCGCAGTTCGAAGAAGGAAGGCTAATAGTTGCTGCTGCTTAGTTTAAGTTGGGTGGTTGCCATTTAGTATTAATATCAAAATATGTGGAACGGAACAATATTGTCACAAATCACCATATGCTCGATCACAAATTAAAAGCTTACATACAGTAAGAGGGGCGAAAGGGGCGAGAGATCAGCCGAAGCATTCCTCTCCGGGAAGAGGCCCCGGAATGAAGCCCTTATCGATGAACTGCAAGCCGAAGACGACCAAGATAGCCAGTAATGCCAGGTACGACAGCCCCTCCACGGCGCCCAGTAGCCCGTACGGTCCGTTTGGGAGTCCAGAACCCGTTTTGACCTTGGTGTACAAGGACCAGGCGACGATGCCGACGACCGCCAAGTAGCTGACGCCCTCCAGGGCACCGACAGAGCCGCCGGGCCCCGGCGGGAGGCCGCACCCCGTAGTCTTCAGCGTGTACAGCGACCACCCGATCACGGGCACGGCTATCAGTCCCCCCACGATCGCCGCCGTGGCTGCCGTCCCGCCGCCGCCGCCGCCGCTCCTGTCGCTCTCGTTGGCCATGCTCTTCACCGAAATCCGCCCACATTTTCTACCGGCGGTATTGAAATTGAGTCTGTAAACATTCGAGATCAACCGCCGGTTCGCCGTAGACGGAAGCGGCTTCCCTGTCGTGCGAAGTAACAGCAGCATCTTAGTTGCCGTCGCCGCTGCCATGCCGCCAAAATAAGGAGAGACGAAGAACCGAGGAAGGTAGAGAGAGAGAGTGAGAGATGGCGACGAAGAACCGATGCCTTTCTCTGGTTTCTTTCAGAGCCATACGTAGATATAACGTAAACACCGTCCACCTTATCCAATGCGTGCGGTGTTGTGCCTGACAAAGTAACCAAGCAGTCCCTCACGTTAGTTAATTTACTTCATAACCCAATAATGCCTTTATAACCATCACATAAAAACACTACTTTTCATGCCAACTTTTTATCATGAGATGCAACCGAAGTGACCTAAAAAAGCAGTTATAAAAAAAAAAAAAAAAGAAGTTAAAAACCCTTATTACTAATCCAGTGTCACTACTAATTCCCTCCTCCTCTTGCATTCTGGATTATTTTTAATGAGAATTGTTTTAATTAGGAACGGAACTGGTCGTACTTTATAATTTGCCTTTAATAAGATGAGAGAGACGATGCTGTTGCAGGCCGGGGCCGGGGACGGGGCCGGGGCCGGGGCCGGGGCAGGGGGGGATCCGTCGACCGCTCGAGTGACGCACTCCCCATTTGGTCGACCAATTCTTCAAACTAACCAAATTACCAATGAACTCGTGGGTCGGTTCTTCCTTTCGTGTACCCGGACGGAAAATATAGTAGTGGTAACTCGTAACATCTCCGGTTCAACAACAGCCATCTCCTACGTTCAATCTTCCGATTCTGGCATGTAGTACATACACAAAAGATATAATGAGTACAAAATTATTAACATTTAGAGAAAAAGCATTTTTTATTTTTCATCGTACGGGAAAGAAGGGTAACACAATAAATAACAGAACACCTCGCATGGTGATGCTTGACCAATCACCCTTCCTCACCTTGGACGTCCTATGAAAGCCTTCTTCTGCTGAAAGAGAGAGAGAGAGAAAGAGAGAGAGAGAGAAAGAGAGAGAGAGAATGAGAGATAACCATCCATTCTTAATGGTGATGGAAAGGACTCCACCCTGCAAGCGGTTCTACTACGAGAACAAAACTTCCTGGCACAGTCGCACTAGCATAACTTGATAAGGAAGTAAAGTCAAAAAACGAGATGTGGAAAGTAAGGTCAGGACAAGAAAAATAAACTTCAACCATAAAAGAGTCCCTGTCTTTCTTTGTTCTGTTTCTCAAATGTTTCTTTTGTGGGGGGAACCCAAACCACCATTTAACTGTCATTTGAACAATTTCTCAACGGTCCAAGGCAGCTCGTTTGACCAAACCACAGCCCAACAGATGCACCCTCTCCTTCAAAACATATAAAGAAGACCTTCCATTCTCTACACATTTTGTACTTTCAGAAGTGATTACACAATCTCTTAGTAAAAACCCCCTTCTCTTCTCTACTAAGCATTATCCTCCCATGAGATATATATATATATATATATATAAATATATCATTGGCGCTTTGATGACCTCTCCTCATCCTCAATACTACCACCATCGTTATCACTCTCCCTCTTCCTCTTCTGCTGGGAAGAAGAAGATGGCTGTAGCATGGTTTCTTCCTCATCTTCAACTTCTTCCTCCTCCCCGTCATCTTCATTGCCTGCATCTACATCACTGCCTCCTACCTCATCCGCTGTGCCTGTGCCCCCCCTAATGGGTTGAACCAGGTATTCTGACCCCAAATCTTCTTCCTGCACAAAAACAACACAGCCCGAAATTCAAGGAAATTAAATACATGGCCAGAATAATAATTATTTTTTTTAAAAAAAAAACTCGGACATAAAAGAGTATCAGTGAAACACAAGCACCGAAGAGACAACGAATACTAGTTAAAATCGAACCACGGCTGCCGCCAAAACTTAGATAAAATACATGAAAACAAATAATCAAACAGATTAAGCAAGTGATCATAATAACAATAATGCAACAAAAAATTATAAACACAGCAGTTACGTACAACTTTAATATTTCTAAAGCGATTTGAAAGAAAATATAGGGTAAACAATGTCACAAATTATACAGATGTTTCCAAAAGGAAATGAAAAATGAAAGAAAAGGATATCCAGAAAACCACACTAGAAAATTTATGGCATATTCTCACAAAACACAGAAGATGAACAAACATGTACAAGACAACATACAAGCACTCTACGTTACTCTAATCATTCCATGAAAATTTATGCTTCAGTTATGATATACTAAAATTCAACAAGCACTAAGGCTAGCAGAATAAACATCATGAGAACCATCTCATCCTATAAATACCATATACGAACACGACTTAGGGTTACAACAATATTCTGATCAACCAATAAGTACACAAATTCTTTCATTTAAAAACGCATCGACAGTAATATAGCATTTTGCACTAAACAGTGGATTTTCTGGACATCCCGGCAGCCTTCCATCACGGAAAAATACATAAAGTGGATTTAGTATATTTAATCACTTTAGATAATGCCGTTCTCAACACAACTTTCAAAAACATAAAGCATCGTAGACATATCAAAACTTAAGAGCAGATACAGCTAATCAGCTACAGCAGTTGAAAAGCAATTCACTTGCGCAAGATGGAGTAACGTGACAAGACATTCACGGATAAAATATGTTAAATGGCCCATACAATAGAAAATCTTGAATTGATTTTGATTTATTCTCTTAATTTTACCTGACACTGTCATGAGACATTCACGGATGCAATATACCATAACAAGCATATCTAAATTATAGTCTCTCTGCCATTAAGTGTAAACCAAATAATTTTATATTACAACTACTACTTGTGTACATATACAAAAAATTATAATCAAGCACACACACGCCGCCAAGAGGAAGAGAAAAAAAAATTGATCAACTTCAAAAATATATCACTATTCAATCCAATTACACAAAAGAAGAAACATGAACCACTCTAATAGAGACAAACCCTAAAACCACAAAACAGATGTTTTGACCAAGAAGCATAAACAGAACAACCATCATAAAGCAAAACCAAAGGAGCACACAAAACATGCATCAATGATCAAAGAACCAAAACTGATAACACAACCAAACAAAAATATTTCAGACCGGGTTTTCCTGTTTATTAGAAGAAATCTCACCTCGTCATCACCTTCGCCATCACCTTCGCCATCATCTTCTTCATATTCCCCATCTTCTTCGATCTCCTGCTCGTCCTCCTCCCCAATCTCCCCATTCTCATCTTCATCCCCTTGATCCTCGCCCTGCTCATGACCATCGATCTCTCCTTCTGTGCTCAATATTCTACCCGTGCTTCCAGGCACTCCATCATCCTCTTCATCTTCTACATCCTCCTCGTCATCCTCATCCTCATCTTCCTCATCCTCTTCAACCCCATCAGCATCCTCATCACTATCCTCAATTTCGTGGACCTCCACAACATCCTCGTCATCGCCCTCCTCCTCGTCAATCTCTTCCCCCAAATCCTCCTCCTCCTCATCCTCCACATCATCCTCATCTTCGTCCGCATCACCAGAAGCGGCTACTCTAAAGCCGTTAGGGTGGTGCTGGGCGTTACGGCTAAACCCATTGTTCACTCCAGTAATCTCAGGCTCTTCTTCATCAGCATCGCTTTCATCATCCTCGTCAGCATCGACAACGCCTGCACTGTTGCTACCGTTAGCTAATTTTCCCGACCTATCATCACCATCGACCTCGCCGCTCCCGGGGTCATCCTCCTCCTCATCTTCTTCGTCATCTTCCTCCTCATCCGACTCCGGTCGCTCATTTTCGTCAGCGTCCATTTTGTCCAGATACTTGAGCGATCTAATCATGCCAAACACCCTAGATCGGTAATCCTTTATCCGCGTCACAGGGCACTCATAGAGATCGAGAGAAACAAGCCTAAGCTGAGCCAACGGCCGGAGATCTTCCAAATACTGGATACGATTGTTAGAGAGGTCGAGGTCACGCAGAGACTCGAGCCCAGCTTCCACAAGAAACTCCAGACCGCCAGCGATACGATTATCAGAGAGGATCAGCCTCTGAAGATTCCGGAGACGAGGAAACTTCTCGAGAGATGAAACACCGACGTTTGCTATGGAGAGGTGCTCGAGTCCCTGAAACTTTTCTAACAAGCTCGGAGGAGGAAGACGTCCTTGCAAACACTTAACAGCACCGTCCAAAGTCAGCGTCCGAGCCGATAAACAGTCCGTTTGGCCATCGAGCGCCGTCTCCACGGCCCTCTCCCAAACCTCATCCATTTCCCCAAACCCTAGAATCACGAATGACAGGTTTCCAACGCAAATCCGCTGAAAATCGAGATCAAACCACGAGACAATAGGGATTAAACTCAACCTGAGCGATCACACGAATCAACGGAACTACTCCGTGGCCCCGTCTCCAGATTCGACTGCGTCCATGACCGACGCACCGAAATCCACCGTCGAACTCAGCCCCAATAATAGAGAACACTACCCTAGGTTATCCGAGAAGAGAAACCCTAGACACCACGATTCGAAGCACTCTTGCCCCTTCCTCTTTTCCCGCCGCTGTGAGACGAACGCCAAAAACCTAAATCCTTATGCCCTGCTCGCCTCTACTGATCAGAACATCTCTCTCTCTCTCTCTCTCTGGTTCTCTCGCCCCTCTCTCACGTTTCTCTCTCTATAAAACTTTCTCTCTCTAGGAGACCAGTCCCACACGCATTCGGTCTAAACCTGTGGTGCCACCAAGCGACCATGGTTCGCGAACTAGCAAGCTTCTGATCTCGCCGCGACTGTGTTCTCACGGGGACTAGGTGCGAAGAATAAGTGCTGACATACGCTCCTCTCTTCGGCGTCCGATGTGATCACGCGGATTGCTGACGTGGTTACATTTGACGGGTGTGATGGATCCATTTTGTGTTTGTTTTACGGAAGGGCGAGAGAGAGAGAGAGAGAATAAGTCGCCCACGCGGAGATGGGGAGAAAGGAGATAAACACCGAAAGAATGACGTAAAAGCCCTACTACCATCGGACGGTGTGTATGTACGAAATTACCATTCTGGTGGCCACGATTTCCTTATTCCTACTTTTCGTTACTTTTCTTGCGCCGTTGATCTGTCTTATACACTTATTATTAATATAATATACCGGTTTCCAACAAAAAATAAATAAATAAATAAATAAAAATACACTTATTAGTTATTATTATTATTAGGTGAGATTTGAACTGGATGGGCTTCCTCAGCATAATCTCAAACTGGCGGTGGGGCCTGTGGGACCCTCCCAGGGACCCAGTGGGGACCTAAGACTTTGGCGAACCAATAACGCAGACATTGCCGGGTCCTCTGGAAATCATATGTTCTACTAGAAAACCCTCCCTCCAGTCCAGTCCCGGGTTTCCGACATTCTGAGGCATAATAAACCTGGTCTCCAACTCGGATAAGTGGCCGGTCCGATTCAGCTGAGTTGACAGCAAGTTATCTTCGTGACTTCGTTGTTCGTCGACATTATTCTCTCTCTCTGACTCCGAGTTCTACACGACTACACCCCCTCCCTAGCATGTATAAACTATTTCATTATAATTCATTCACATATGATATACGTTTCTATTACAAAAAACAATTGCAAAACCGTTCTCAACCGGACTCGGTGCCCGGGTTGGGGATTGATCTCTTTGAAATAAATCGTCTTTTACACGTATAAAATATAATAAAACCCACCTCCACTAGAAAAAAGGGAGGAGAAGCAAATTCAGACACTACCACCTCCTTTGCCTGGAACAACTTTGCCGATGCTGTCTTGACTGATAACGACACAAGTACGTTTAAACGAGTTGGAGGCAAAGCCAGTAATTGAGGCCGTGCAAAAGAAACAGATTCAGGCCTCTGTTTTCCAGACACCAGTTAAAGACTAACTATTCAGCTGCATCACCATGCATGAAAAGTTTAAAAGAAACGAGTCACGCACAATATCATATGGATGGTGAAGCGATTTGTATAGATAGATCCCCAAAAATTTATTGTATAGTTTGCTCACACAAACACAATGTGATGAGATATTCAGTTTACAGGTGTTCATCAACCAAAGATGTGAATCAGCTTAAAACTTCTACACCACACCATTCACAGGGAATGGTGGGAGCCAGGCATCGCATACCTACTGTGCTCCATCTTCAGGGAACCTTGCATCAAACGCAGCAGAAGATTGAGCATTCGCGTTTGCACTAGTACTTGCAGCTGCGTTGGATGATCCACTCCCCTGCTGAAGTTCTATGACAAGCCAGCGGACTGCTTTGCTCATCTGTTCTAGTCTAACAGCACTGATAGGCGGCAGCGCCGGATTGGGCTCTCCTGGTTTTGGAGTAGCAGACCCGGTTGCCTCATCCACCAGGCATTCTGATCCTATACGCTGCTTTGCAGACTCCACAAACTCTTCTGCTTGGTCACAAGCAACTCTGAACAACTCCCACCGTTGTTTGAAGTGCTCGAGAGCTGCATCTGTGGCTGCTGTCTTCTGGCCCCCAGACTGCTCCTTTGCTTCCAGTACACCTGCAGCTGCTGCAATAAACTCTTGATACGCATTGCTCAATGCATCCACGGTGCTATCCATTAGAACCCTTCCTACCCGCTGCTTCAGCTAGAAAATTTGGACTTCTCAATATCAAAATAAAATGTTTAAAAACAACTGCAGAAAAGAAGAAGAAACAAAGGCAAAAAATAGGATTTTTTACACATCAGTTTCATGTCTTTAACATGGGATTATGGTTCATAGGCAATTTCACCGTCAAATCAATTAAACAGATTGTAAGTAACTGAGCGGTCAAGTTATTCAAACTTCAAAGAGGGAAGGCATTCGGTATGTGGAGTGATCAAGATCATTTGTGAGTGCAAAGCTGCATATTCAGTGCAGACTGATACAATGCACGCTCTTGAATGAAACCATTCTCATGCATTTAATTAGTAACATTGGACACATCCAAAAATAAAATAAAATCACAAACATGCATGTCCAATAGGTTATACCTTATAAAAACATGACAATTACAAGTTCAAGCAAGTTGCACTTTATATACATACATTCCACTGATCAAGTATATGCAGCTGTTAGATTAATTTCCTATTTCGTTTACTCAAATCTCCAGTCATCACCATAACCCCAATCTGAAATTTGTACAATCTACACCCTTGCACAGTTGGAAATGACAAATTCCTTTGTTCTCCTAAATGCACCAGAAACCTATATTATCAATTTGACAGACCTGTTGACTCAAGGGTGCTAGTTTAGCCAGTTTCAACTTAGCCCTTCCTAGTACCCGTCAGACTCCAAGAAAAGCTTCTGTTAGTTCCAACAGTTGTGCCAGTTTAGACTCAAACACCATCTCAAGGGCGCATTTTGGAAAGGCGGATGGTTAAATAAATCTCAGTCTGCCCTGTCTCACTAAAATAATTTTGGTTAACCTGGTCTTTAAGCCAAATCTGAAGTAGGACTTTCAAAAGAAAACTTTATAGAAGGCCTTGGTGTTTCAAATGAGAGATTCCGGCACAAACCAAATCAATGAACTTTTCACGTCTGTCTTTCTGGTGGCATTACAAATTAATATTGATTGAACTGAGAGATGCACAACCTCAACATCTGAGATGGTTGTGAAACTTAAAGAGTTTAATTTTCAATGAAAATTTCTACAAGAGACAGTAATTGGACCCTGAACCAGACCTCACAAACATCCCATAAGCTAGCCATTTGAAAGGATTGAACCACATCACGATGACTCGGTTCATCACGATAGACTAAAGAGCTTCAAGTGATAAATAAATTCATTTAATGCAACATTCCAGAGGATTCCAATTGGCATTGGTACCGGAAAAACAAAGTTTCCATGATTCCGCTTAATCCAGTTCACTAGATACAACATGGCAATAAATGGCAAAAATATGCCCATTCCTAATTCATGACCACAATAATATTTTTAATGACCAAGCAAGCCATAGGAGAGTGCAGATACAACAGTTCAGCATTAGACATAAACTAGAGATATAAAACCTAACATACTCTATATTTGAGAATTCAAGAAGTGATTAGAAAAAAAGCAGTTCCCCATTAATATTTGCAATAGACTCTCTCAAGTAAACAATATAGACTGTTGTTACTGTTCAAAGAAAAAGTTCAATTAAGGTAAAAATACATGGGATGGAAAGTTTTAAATGAGTTATAAGGGATCCTAAATCGCAATAAATTGCTTTGCTCCGGAAACTAGCTTTGAGCAGGCCAGTAATCCTAATCGTTAGAGAACTAAACTCTAACTTAGCTCCAAGAAATTTAGAAAGAGTTTCCAGGTGTTTTTCCTGTAAAAGATGAATTAATCTTAGAAAATGGCACTAAAAACCGTGTCACAGACAATCTGCTATTATTCACTTTACCATCTGGATTGCAAGACCAGATACTCAAGATCATTCGTATGTCGTGTCCATTACCCAAGAAACTAAACATCGGTATGGACAATAAGTAACACTAAAGTCTTTGAAAAAACGAAAACAGAACCATAAAGCCCATCAAACAATTGCCAGAACCGAACAAGAGCTTGATTAAAAAAAAAAAACTCAGAATAAACAAATACCGACACAAACGGACAAAAAGATCAAAACTTTACGGCCATGTAAACTCATATTGGTAACCGATGACTAGTACAGGCACCGATTATACTTTTTTTTATCTAGTAACCAATTAAAATGCCGATCATAACTAGTTGAAACAGAAAAGTGTAATAGAAATCATACTATACAGCTAAGGCTCAAGTTACCCCATCGTCAACATCCTAATGAAAGGCAAGGATTCGAAAGACAGACATTTCATTGGCGGATTTGCAGACACTTAAGAGCGACAGAGCTATCGGCATAAAAAGGAAATGCATTTTTTTCGCTCAAAAATCAACTCTTAGAACAAAGAGAAAAGTGCTCGGGCGTTCAAATTAAAAAGAAAAATTTGATGAATGAAGATCATATATGCCTGCCATACACATTTGTAAGAGATGGAGATTAAAACCTGTATGTCGGCGGTAGAGACGAAAATGAAGGAAAGAAGGGAGATACCAGAGTCTATGACGAAGAAGACAACGCCATGCAAGAAGTCTGTCTGTCCTGGAACTGACAGGAGGAGACTCCGATGAAAATCCCAGTCGTAACTGACTCATCTTATACACGTAATTTCGGACAATAAAACAAAAGCCCATGAAGAAGCCATAAGATAACAAACCCATGGGCGGCGAACACAGACCAGAGTCTTTAGGTTCAATAATACGAGACAAAACCGTAGCCGTTAATTCATGCGTGTGAGCACACGAATGTAAGACCCATTTGATCACCCATCACATCCTTCTCAGGCCTGAGTTGAAAGATGAGTTCGAGACCCGTTTGACCCGTCCATCTAGGGTCAACTCGTCAAGACTCAAGAGCTAGCTGTGCCCTGGACTTGACTCACCCTTTAATGTCATGAAGTTTTATTGGGAGTCCATATGAAAATGTCCATGAACATGAAAAGAGCAAGCAAAAAAAAAAAAAAAAAAAAAAAAACCAACGTTCTGAGAGAGATGCTGCTTATTGTGAGAACTCTGGTGCAGCTCAAGTCCCTGTCACTCATCACTCATGGCTGGGATTTTCTCCTTGTTTAGTACTGCCTTCTGCTGTAGCAACAGCAGTGCTGTTGACATCGGTAACTTTTCCATCTTCAGAGATCAGTTCTTCCTTACCAGCATCAACTGCCTCCACATTAACAGGATTCATTGCATCTTCAGGCAAGTTCCCTTTCCCAGAACCATCAACCGGCTCATCACCTCCATTCTCTCCTTTTTTGGAGGTGGTTTCTGCCTTCAGAGTATCAACCACTGTTCCAGAGGCAGCTCCTTCTGGCTTCTTCTGATCAGTACTATCAAGCTCCTCACCAGCATTTTTTCCTTCGCTGAACACTTCTGCCTTAACTTTAGTATCAATCTTATCTACAGAGATTTTCCCCTCAGTACCAATATAACTAGTTCCTCCTTCGATAACGTCGGCCTCACCAGTTTGAACCCCATCTCCAGTGACTTTCTTATCTCCAGAATTCTCTCCTTTTAAGAATTCCGACGTTACAGTATCAACCCCATCACCAGAATCTCTCTCATCAACAGCATTTACTCCTTGTTTGCACACTAGGGCCTTGTCGGTCTCAGTTTCATTATCAGCAATTTTTCCTTCTTCGAACACTAGTGCCTTGACGGAGCTACCAATCTCATCACCGGAGTCTTTCTTATCAGCAGAATAGTTTCCTCCTTCAAACAACTGGAGGTTACCGGAATCTTCTGCACCCCCAGAGGCTATCTCATCACCAGCATTTGTTCCTCTTGTCACTTGTGCTTTGCCTGCAAAGACCTCTTCTTCTGGGATTTTCACATCATCGGAGCTTCCTTTGGAAATTTCTACCTTACCAGTATCGACCTTTTCCCCAGTGAGTACTACCTCAGTACCAGTATTTTCTTCTTGGAAAACTTCTGACATGACAGTATCGACCCCATCCCCAGTGACTCTCTCCTCTGCTGCATTTTCCCCTTCAAAAGCCTCTGACATAACAGTGTCTTTCTCATCACCAGCATCTTCTTTTTTTATACCTTCTTCCATAACAGAATCAGTCCCATCTCCAGAAACCCTCTCATTGGCAGTAATATTATTTCCTCCTCCTGAAAGTTGAGTCTTACAGGAATCAACCTCACCTCCAGAAGCTCTCCAATCACCAGCATTTCCTCCAATGAATATCTCTGCATTACAGCTGCCTGTATAAGCTCCAGCTCCAGTTGCTACTATCACTTCACCAACATTTTCCCCTTTAAAAATTTCCTCACTAACAGTATCAACCCCATATCCGGAGGCTATAATCTGATCATCACCAGCATTTTCTCTTTCTTGGAATACTTCCACCTTACCAGTATCAATCACCTCAGCATTTTCTTCTTTGACATGATCTTCTGACATGACGGTATCGAACCCATCTCCAGAGATTATCTCGCGATCAACAGCCTTTCCTCTTTCAAAAAGTTCTGCCTCACCAGAATCGACATCATTCCCAGAGATTCTGCCTTCATTGGCATTACCTCCTTTGGAAGCTTCAGCAGCATTAACGGTGTCACCCCCATCTCCAACAAGGCCAGAATTTCCTCCTTGGATAGTTTCTGCAATATTGCCCGTGTCAGTCCCGGCCCCGGGGGCTATTATCTCTTCACCAACATTTTCTGATCTTTTTTGGAATGCTTCCACCTTACCTGCAGTATCAATCTCTCCACCAGAGACTCTCTTGTCACCAGAATTTTCTCCATGGCCAACTTCAGACCTAACACTACTGTCGAACCCATCTCCTGAGAGTTTCTGGTGTTCCGCGACAGTTTCTCCTTCAAAAAGTTGTGCCTCTCCAGAATCAACTTCATGCCCGGTGTCTCTCCCATCGTTAGCATTTCCTCCTTTAATGACTTCAGCATTACCAGGATCAACCCCATCTCCAGGGGTTATCTCTTGGCCTGCAATTGCTCCTTTGGAAACTTCTGCACTACCACCGGTGCCAGCCTCAGTTCCGGGGGATATTATCTCTTCCCCAACGTTTCCTCCTTTGAGAACTTCCACATTACCAGTACCAACCTCACTTCCAGAGGCTATCTGATCATCACCAGCGTTTAGTACTTGTACCTTACCAGCTGTATCAATCTCTTCACGAGAGACTTTCTCGGCACCAGCATTTTCTTCTTTGACAGCTTCTGACATGACAACGTCGAACCCATTTCCAGGGATTCTCTCATGATCACCAGCCTTTTCTCCTTTAGAAAGATCTGCCTCCCCAGAATCAACTTCAACATTATTTCCCCCTTCAGAAAGTTTTGCCTGATCATCAAAATTGGCTTCAGCATTTTCTCTTTCGGAAACTTTTGAATTACCAGAATCAACCCCATTTCCAGGGGTTATCTCATCACCAACAATATTTGCTCCTTTGGGAATGTTTGTATCACTGGTATCAACCCTATCTCCAGAGATTCTCTCATCACCATCATTTCCTGATCCTTTGAGGACTTGTGCATCACTAGTACCAACCCTATTTCCTGAGCTTCTCTCTTCACGAGCATTTTCCCTTTCCTTGAATGTGTCTGCCTTACGAGTATAAACGTTCTCTCCAGAGAGTACTCTCTGATTATCACCAGAATTGTCTCCTTGTTTGCCTATCGTTTCTGTCTTGCCAGCATCAATATCTTCTTGATCAGCACTTTCTCCTTCCTTAAACACTAGTTGTGCCTTGCTGGTAACAACCTCACGTCCAGCTTCTTCTCCTGCATTTCCTCCTTCATTTCCTCCTTCTTTCTGCACTTCTGCCTTGCGAGAAATAATCTCCACGAGATTCCCCACATCACCAAACGCTGCTGTGGAATCAAACTCATCTCCTGAAGCATTCTGATCAAAACCAAGACCTTCCATCGGCACACCTGCAAAAGCCGTTAAATCAGCTTCGAACTGATCATCATCAACGTCCATGTCTTCACACACATGAGCTCCTGCATCAACAGTAAGGGCAGCTAATTCATAATGATGACCTTCACAGGATTCATCAATATTGCGGCCACGAGATGAACTTGGCTGCTGCTCTTCCATCAGTTTTATTGCTCTGTTGGTCTTCTCCATTCCAACTGCATTAATCGTCTCAACCTCGTTAACGGAGTGATGATCTCCAGGTGGGTTAATATTAGTAGAAGCAGAGGCTGAGGAAGACCCTGTTCCCACGTCCACCATGTTCTCAAACCTCAGCCTCTGCTTGGCATGCTCCACTTCATCTTGGGCCTTATCACAAGCATGCATGAAAGACTCCCGTCGAGCCATCAGCTTCTCAAGAGCATCACTAGTAGCTGCTGTACTCTTCCCTGCCCCTGCTAACTGCTTCGCTTCCATGAACTCCGCAACTGCTGCCATGAACAGATCATACGTCTTGGTCATCTCATCAACTCTACTGTCCATTTCTTGCTTCTTCTTTTTATTTCCCTGAGAATTACAGAAAATAGTATTCTAATTAGAAAGACACAACACAATGAAATGCCGCAAAGGTGAGGAATGAGGATCACAGATAGCTGGACAGCTAGAAAGATTTCCAGGTAATTTCTTCGATGCATGTGCCAAAAAAAATGCTTAACAAAAAAGGCCATTGCTTAGGAAATCTAAGTAAATGATCGATTACAAGGCTTATATTTGCATTAAAAAGTACATGTTCAAAATATGTTAATGCACATAGATATGGAAGTATGCAAATAAGTGAATCACCTAATTTTTAAATAGAAAATAAAATATAAATTAGTTTAAAGAGGTAAAATTATTATTCGATGGTATAAAAAAAAAAAAAAAAAATGAAATGCCTCCAGCTCTTTCATTGCATTTCTCAATTGTTCGTACTAACAAAAAAAAAAAAAAAAGTATTTTCAATGGAAAACAAATGATATAGTAAAAAGTGGACTTTCTCTCATAGTGATCTGCTCAATTTCTCTCCGATTTTTTTAACTCCTTAGATAACATTTTACTGGAAATATATTATATTGTCAATGTAAATATTCTAGGACATCAAAACCTAGCTATTTTAAACCTCTAATTTATCTTGAAGATTAAAATTTTCAAAGTCTTTCCCTATGTCACTCTTAAAATTATGGAATATTCTTTTTACAACAAGGTCCATGTAGAAAATTAAAATTTTCAAAAATGTGTATATAATAACATTTGCTACAATGCCATTCCCAATAAACATTTATAAAAAGAAAAAAAAAAGGAGAAGACTAGCACAAGTAAAATGAACATGCAACAAAAAAATGATACATTAGAAATAACAAAGTCATCAAATATACAGGCGAAAAAATCTGTTATCGAGTTTATAGCCTACGAGTTAAATTAGAAAAAGAGTTCATTTAGCTGACATCGTTTTCTCTTCCTCTCTCTCTCTCATTCTCTCTGTCTTTTACATTCATTGGGTTTCCTCATCGAAATCACGAGCATGTCAACACTATCGTTATTATTACAAAGAATTATTTAGTTAAATGAAGTAAAAAAAAAAAAGAGTTTAAATCGTTGTTGGCAAAATATGTAATCATAATGCTACGATTATTTAAAAATTAGGTAGAAGATCACAAGCAACTCACACAAAGATCGTGAATCCTTTCGCTAGAATAAAAATGCACGACTGACCAAGATCACGAACTAAAACCCTATATTCAAAATGTACCTGAGTTGAAGAGAACACCGTTGGTTGGCAATGGAGCGGTGCGATAGCAACGAGGCGGAACGTTTTTTTATCTTTTAAGAAAATTCAGGCTTTTTGCGAGGATTTTGTACTAGGAGACAAGATGGTGAAAAAAACAAGATCAAAGTGTAAAACGAAACCGGATTGTAACGTATAGGAGGATACTATAAATTCAAAAGGAGGAGGTTAATATGGAAATTACAACAAACTTTGCTGGAAAAAGAGAAGAAATTTTATACTTGAAACACCCTTCTTAATGGGTGGATTAGGTTCATTAGGAAGGTTAGTATAAGCTATAGTGACACTCCATAAGTTGGAATTATAGAGCAATCAAAGTGGTTAAATCTTGAAATGGGAAATGTACAAAATAAGAAACACATAGAGGTTTTGCTTGTGAAAGGAAGGGTAAAGAAGATTTATGAAGTCCATATTTTGCCAAATTATACTGTTGTTTTAGTATAGGCGCTTATTAGTAGAATTACTTTAGATTGAGAGGCAAGGAAAGGAAAATTCTTAAGGAAATCCTACTTATTTTTCCAATGTCATGTTTGGATTTGACTATTTTAGGTTAAGTTTGTAGAAAGTTTACAATCACAAAACATATATTCCAACGAAAAAACACAAATATTAAAAAAATTGATCAAATAATTTGGTGTCTATAATGTTAATGGAGAAAGGAAACTATTTTTTACAATATATTTAGAGAAGGAAACAAATATATGTGAGTCCAACATTGTCTTCCTAAAAAAATTCTTGCCAGTTAAGTATCTATTGCTTTTCCTTAATTATAAACCATTAAGTTTTCTTAACACTTTCAATGTGCAATATTTTCCCACCTAATGTGCCACATGGGCACAAAGATTGATCTTAGTTCCAATATTGAAGGGTTTTTTTTTTCTACTCAACAACAGGAAGGGTAAAAAGCTATAACACTATTTTTTGCTACTTAAATAAAAGTTTTATTTGTTTCGGTTACAATAAGTTTAATCTGAAAGAATTCCTTTATCTGCAAGCATAATTTTCGGCTAGCAGAGATGTAGAGTTCAAGAAATCTAGTAGCAGTAACACTAGCATAATTTTTGTCTTCTATTCCTCGATTGTCCATTAATTCATATAGAACGTAACCTCAAAAAGTATATCCACAAATGTTCATTTGTAAAAGCTTTAGATGGCTCATTCTCTCTGTCTCTCTTTCTCATTTGCTCTCTCTCTCTCTCTCATTTGCTCTCTCTCTCACTCTCTCTCATTTGCTCTCTCTCTCACTCTCTCTCTCACTCTCTCTCATTTGCTCTCTCTCACTCTCTCTCTCTCATTTGCTCTCTCTCACTCTCTCTCTCTCTCTCTCTCATTTGCTCTCTCTCTCATTTAGGGATGGCAACGGGTACAGGTTAGCGGGGAACCCGCCCCGACCCGACCCGCTTAAAGCGGGTTTGGGTTTATGTTTTTACCCAGCGGGTCGGTTCGGGTTTTGGGAGCAGAACCGTCCGCGGGTTCGGGGCGAGGGGGGCGGGTTTAGCCCCAAAACCCGACCCGACCAGCTTAATTCTTATGTAAAAAAAAAAAAAGTTTTAGAGGGAATTTAAATAATACAAAGTAAAACCCTACTTTCTTACGTTCTCCCCTTATATTTGACAATATGTTTAGGTATTTATATGTTTATATTATTTATTTTAGAATTTTTTAATATTTTAAAAAAATTTAATATTAAACATAGCGGGTCGGTCGGGTACCAGCCAGTGGTTAGGGTTTTTTTTCGGTGAGGGTTTAGAAATCAAACCCGCGGGACGGGTTTCCAAAAACCCGCCCGGCCCCGTTGCCATCCCAACTCTCATTTGCTCTCTCCCTCACTCATTTGCTCTCCCTCTCTCATTTGCTCTCTCCCTCTCTCATTTGCTCTCTCTCTCTCTCATTTGCTCTCTCTCTCTCTCATTTTGCTCTCTCTCTCTCTCATTTTGCTCTCTCTCTCTCTCTCTCTCATTTGCTCTCTCCCTCTCTCTCATTTGCTCTCTTCCTCTCTCGTTTGCTCTCTCTCTCTCTCTCATTTTATTTTGCTCTGGTTTTTGCTCTCTCATTTTTTCTCTCGTTTGATATTTCATTTTGAGGAGAATTTCCTGGTTTGCTCTCTCTCTATGATGTTTTGATGAATCTCTATGATTTTTTATATTATATATATATATATATATATATTTTATATGTTTTATGGGTTTTATATATATATATATTCGTTTTTTGAGCTTTTTATTTATATATTTTGTTTTTATATTTGGATGAGTTTTGATGATATTTTCGTTTTTTTTTATGTTTCCCTCGTTTTTTTTATTTTTTTTTAATTTTATATCGTTTCTTTTTTATTTTTGATTATATTCGTTTTTTTTATTATTTCGTTTGTTTTTTTCGTTTTTTATTTATATTCGTTTTTTATTTGATCGTTTTTTTTTTTTTATGAGCTTTTTTTGCTTATATATTTTGCTTTTTCTTCGATTTTTTCTATTCTTTTTTTTTTTTGAGTTCGTTTTATGATATTATCTTTTTTGATTTTTATGAGCTATCGTTTTGATTTTAATCTCTCGATGATATTCTCGTTTTGAGCTATATCGTTTTGATGATTTTTTTTCGTTTTTCTTTTTTTATATTTATTTTTTTATGATCTTTTTCTTTATTTATTTCTTTGATTGATTTAGTTTTGATATGCTCGTTTTTGATGAGCTTCGTTTTTGAGTTTATATGAGCTTTTTTCTCTTTATGATTAAATATGAGTTTTATATCTCTTTTGCTTCTTTTTTTTTGAGTCTCGTTTTGAGCTCGTTTTGATGATATTCTTCTTGATGAGCTTCTTTGTCTTATCGTTTTTTATGAGTTTTTTTTATGAGTTTCGTTTTGAGTTTCTTGATGAGTCTTTTCGTTTTGAGTTTTTTGAGCTATATTTCTTTTTGAGCTTATATCTTTGTTTTTATCGTTTTATGATGATGAGTTTTTTGAGATGATGATATTTTTTGATTTTCGTTTGAATTTTTTGCTCTTTTATCTCTGATTTTTTTATTTGATCTCATTTTTCTTTTTCTCTCTCTCTCATTTAATCATTTTGCTCTCTCTCTCTTTCTCTCTCTCCCTCTCTCATTTGCTCTCTCTCTCTTTCTCTCTCTCCCTCTCTCATTTGCTCTCTCTCTCTCTCTCTCATTTGCTCTCATTTGCTCTCTCCCTCTCATCTGCTCTCATTTGCTCTCTCCCTCTCTCGTTTGCTCTCTCATTTGCTCTCTCTCCGTTTTTCAACGTTGAGTCAAACTTTACATGCCCTGGGGTTGACAATTTTGTTTTCCGATAGCATAATCATTTGTCAAGTTACACTACACGTTTCTTGGTAATATTGTCATCACATTACAAGTTTACTTCATATTTTTCGTTTATTTGAGCCTTGGGCGATAGAGCGTGGTCTCTCTCTCTAAGAACTCGGAGGTCTTTTGTTGGAGTCTCCCTTTAGGTGTAATACATAGTAAAATGTAAATCGTTTCAATATATATATATATATAAATGTATTTGTATACAATATTAAATATTACATAGAAGATTATAAGAAAAATAAAAAAAATAATAGTTATTTTTTCGATTTTCTTTTTTGCCCGGGTCAACCATTTTCCCCAGACGGGATCGGTCTGAGCCGAGTCAGGAGCGATTCCAGTTCGCACAGCCCTGTTACCGGCAACCGAGAATGTCATAATCAAATCAGGGAACAAAACCTAAGATTTTAAAATGCCAAATAAATCAACCGGAACGAGTTAAAACCACAAAGAGATTATATATATGTAACTTAAAACAGCTTTAAACCATGTTTGGGACTTGTTGGGAGGAGGCTGAGCTCTGCTCAGAAGAAGCTTTTTCCAATCATAGATATGCCTCAGTAGTCCAGACATAAATATTTAGCTCTTCATCATTGCGAAACATAGACAAAAAAGTAAAAATCAAATGACTCTCAGACGTAGAAAAAATTGCAGACATTCAACACGGCATCAGATTCAGACCGCCCGTCTGCTTAATTTTCCTCATAGAGTCTTTAGCATTAAAATGAAAACAGAACGGAAACCAGATACTAATTTATCGGAAATAGAAACATATAACAATGAGAAGGTATCAGATAATAAGCGGAGTTATTGTCCACACAGCATATTTCGGAGTGTAGGATAAGATTGTATTCATCATCATTTGCCTCCAAAAAAAAAAAACGTATTTTGCAATCTTTTCAGAAAACTGGAAAAGAAAGCATACAACTTTAGAATCTTTTCAGAAAACTGGAACAGAAAATGATAACGAAAACAGAGTAGATAGCCAGCAAAATCTCAGAAGAAGGAGCATCAGATAATAAGCGGAGTTAGTAGTCCACAACAAGTTTCAGAGTGTAGGATAAGATTATCTGCATCATTTGCCATTCAGTAACAACAATAGCATCTGAAGAAATTAAACCAGAGAAAGAGAGAGAGAGAGATATGATGAAAAAGAGAGGGGAAAAGAAAAGAACTAAAATAGCATCCAAAATGGTTTCGGTAGGTCCATTTGACCCGATGCAAAATCGATAATGCAATGGGCTGGTAAGCCAACCATTAGCTCTCTGCATCCGTTATATCTCCTCAGCAAATTCACATCACAGCATGAGAAGAGGGTAACTGATGCAAAAGGGAGGAGAAAATAAAGAAATTCAAAACTAGCGCACCGGAAACGTTCAATCGACTCCCATCTCGAAGGAACTTGGCGCACGAAATTAAACGCCTTTCGTTGTTTTTTTTTCCCTGGTAAAACCGAAAGAAAAAAGACGACAAGGCACAGATGATCGCACAGAAAACAAATCGAAAGAATTGAGAAACAGAAACCGATTCCCGGCAAATCGAGAGCGCCGCGGCACATCCTCGTATGAGCTGAAAAGAAGAAGGTGAACTGCGAAAACCACAGAGCAGAGCGGCGATCGTAGCACCTTAAATAAGCTTTTCTTTTTTCCCCAAAACCCTAGACTCGTCGCATGACATGAGATGACCAGGGCTTTCCCTCCTCCTCCCACTTCCAGCCCGTTTATGTGTAGCAGTACTGAGCTCATTCAGAATTTCATCAAAACATACTTGAGCCTTACCCAAAGAATTTGGCCGCCCAACATAAATAATTGGGCCATAAAATTTCGCAGATCGTAAAGAGGCCCACTAATAGCCCAAACTGAATCCCGCGGAACTCGTTCTAATTAAGTTAAGACTTAACAATTAAGACCCAAAGGAAGGCCTGCAACTATATCATTCTCGTTCTTAATTCAAGTTATATATGGATACCGTATATATATATATGCATGGATCACCATAAAATTAAAGTACTTCACAATTAATTAGAATTTCACATTTACTTCTGTCCCCGGCTCGTAGGATCATCATGATCAGTACTAATTATAGTAGTATTAGCAGTGTTCGTTGATCTCCAGCAGGTTCGAAATCTGAACGATCTGAACATGGGAGTCTCAAAGAGGGTCTCAATTTCTTCCAGCGTTCGCCCTCGCGTTTCTGGGAAGAGCGTGTAGAAGAAGACCCAACCGACGGCGGCGAATCCGGCGTAGAGGAAGAAGCTCCCGCCGATGGTGATGGCCTTGTACAGAGAAAGGAAGGTCATGGCGACGACGCCGCTCGTGACCCTGTTCGAGGCCACACCCAGGCTAGCACCCTGCGCCCTCAGCCTCAGCGGGAATATCTCCGAGCTGTACACCCACGCGATGGGTCCCAGACCGATGGAGAAGAAGGCCACGTAGGCGAGCACGGAGGCGATGCACATCGCGATCGCCCACACCAGCCTCCTCTCCTCCTCCTGGTACTGCTCAATCGCGGTGAGTCCGAGTCCGAGTCCGAGGAGGGAGACGGTCATCCCGCCGAGGCTTGCGAGCAGAAGCGGCCTCCTCCCGACTCGGTCCAACAGAAAGGTAGCGACCAGGATGAAAATCGTCTTAGTGAATCCGATCGCCACGCTCGCCCCCAACAGCGCGTCGTTCCCTCTAATCCCCGCCTTTTTGAAGATGCGCGGGCTGTACAGGACCACCGAGTCGATCCCCGACGACTGCTGGAAGAAGTGGATCCCGACGGCGGCGATCAGGATCCGGCGAACCGACGGGGTGGGTTTCCACAGCAGTTCCTTCCACACCCCTTCGCCCCCCCGGTTCCGCTTCGGAACTATGACCACGTCGTCGGTGCAACTCGACGGGATCCCCGCGGCCTCCTTGATGTCGCCCAGTCGGCACTCCGCCTCCCGGGTCGAGTTCGAGGTCTTGTGCAAGACCCGGCCCGCGTCCCCGAGGCGGCCCTGCATCACGAGCCACCGCGGCGACTCCGGCATGGCGAGGACGCCGAGGGCGAGGACCACGGCAGGGACCGCGCCGACGCCGAGCATCAGTCGCCAGCTCAGGTGCTGCGGCAGCTTCGCGAAGGCGTAGTTGGAAACGTAGCCGAGGAGGATGCCCAAGTTGATGAATACTTCGGGGAAGGAGGTGAGGAAGCCGCGGGTGGACGCCGGGGAAATCTCCGCCGTGTACACGGGAGCGATCATCAGGGCGTAGCCCACTCCGACCCCGGCGACGAAGCGGCCCACCATGAGGAAGGCGTAGTTGGTCGCGAAGCCCATGAGGAGCGCGCCCGCGAAGAAGATTGCTGCCGCGAAGACGATGGTCAACCTCCGCCCGATCCAGTCCGACGTACGACCGGCCGCCGCCGATCCGATCAGGGCGTGCACGTCCAGGATCCCCACAAGGATCTCCACCTGCACGTCGCTGATCTTCAGGTCGTCTTTGATGAAGATCGCCGCACCGCTCATCACTCCGATATCTCATGAACATTAATAATAATATATATTGATCATAAAGATTGATTGAGAACAACTAATTAAGCTAAATTTAATTAAGACTTAACCCAAAAAAATTAATAGTCCGTCCTCCGCCCTCGATCCAAAAACAGATAGATAATATTATTTACGAACTCACCGTAACCCAGAAGAATGGAAGTCATGGACGCTAGCGTGGTGCAAGCAATAGCATACTTATTACTCCCCTTCCTGGTCTTCTCCGGTGCAATCGTCACCACCTCCATGGCAGCAGAAACAGACGCAGCAGAAGAATGATCTCCCATAGTAGTGATACAACTACCCGTCTCCTCCATTACCGTAGCACTCATCAAGATCGATCAACACAAAACTAAACACCCTACTCGCCGATTAATTCTCTGTTCAGAAATTATCCATGAAGCAGCTTTCTATTTCTCAGTAGTACTAGAGCGCGCAGGAGCAGTTGTATATATATATATATGAAGTCCTCCTGAACTTAAATAAGTGATCAGAGGATGCTGAAAGGGTTCGACGGCTACGTCTTTGATATATACTAGGACCAGGTCACCGGGAGCCGCCATGATTATCTACTTATAAGAACTACTTCAAAATTTAATATATATTAATTGCAAAAAAGCAGATCATCGTATATATATATATATATATATATGTAGGACTAATGTCTAATAATATGCTATAACATCCATACTATATAAAGATAAACAATTCTATATAAATTAATTAAGATTTTTTAGCATAATTATATATGCTTATAATATCGATAACATTTCTTACCAAAAAAGGAGTGCTTGGTGTTTTCTTAATGTTATTGAGCGATGTATGGAGGTGACAAATTAAAAGGACAGGATGCAGCTTTCAAGGATCATATATTGAATTATAAAAGAGTTTAATGGTCTTGAAGATGACAAATTAATCGTCTCCCCTCCGGGTTCCAACTGCTTAATTAATGGTTTTATATACTGAAGAGTACTGTTGACAAGATGATGGAGGGTGCATTGTACCGATAATCCACGTACATTGATTATTGATCAGCAACAGAACAGAGAGCTAGAGAAAAACATTAATGGTCCAATATCGATCGAAAGCTACCTTACTTATATATATATGTTCTCTACTGTTGGGATCTCCCTTGTATAAAAACTAATTAACTCATCTTTTATTATTATGGATCCTCATCGTCATCAAATCTTCGAAATTAGAATTCATCCATTCGCGGTTTGAAGATGCTGTTCACGACTGTTCCTCGGCCGTTTGATCAGGAGTAGTACTAGTAGTACTACTGTTCTTTGATCTCATGCAGCTGGTTTTGAATCTGAAGACGGGCGTCTCGAAGAGGGTCTGCATTTCTTCAAGCGTTCTCCCACGCGTTTCGGGGAAGAGGGTGTAAAAGAAGACCCACGCGACGGTGGCGATTCCGGCGTAGAGAAAGAAGCTGCCGCCGATAGTAATGGCCTTGTACAGAGAAAGGAAGGTCATGGCGATGACGCCGCTCGTGACCCTGTTCGTCGCCACTCCCAAGCTCGCCCCCTGCGCCCTCAGCCTCAACGGGAATATCTCCGAGCTGTAGACCCAAGTAATGGGTCCCAGTCCGATCGAGAAGAAGGCCACGTAGGCGAGCACCGAGGCGATGCAGGTCGCGATCGCCCACACCAGCCTCTCCTCCTCGAACTGCTCAATCACGGTGAGTCCGACTCCGAGTCCGAGAAGGGACACTATCATTCCGCCGAGGCTGGCGAGTAGAAGCGGCCGCCTCCCGACTCGGTCCAACAGAAACGTCGCGACCAGGATGAACATCGTCTTCGTGAATCCGACGGCCACGGTCGCCCCCAACAGCGCATCGTTGCCCTCGATCCCCGCCTTTTTAAAGATACGCGGGCTGTACAGGACCACCGAGTCGATCCCCGACGACTGCTGGAAGAAGTGGATCCCGACGCCGGCGATCAGGATCCGGCGAACCGCCGGGGTCGGTTTCCAAAGCAGTTCCTTCCACACCCCTTCGCCCGCCCGGTTCCGCTTCGGGACTATGACCACGTCGTCGGTGCAACTCGACGGGATCCCCGCGGCCTCCTTGATGTCGCCGAGTCGGCACTCAGCCTCCCGGGTCGAGTCGGTGGTCTTGTGCAAGACCCGGCTAGCTTCACCGAGGCGACCCTGCATCACGAGCCAGCGGGGAGACTCGGGCATGGCGAGGACGCCGAGGGCGAGGAACATGGCCGGGACGGCGCCGACGCCGAGCATCAGCCGCCAGCTCAGGTGCTGCGGCAGCTTCGCGAAGCCGTAGTTGGAGACATAGCCGAGGAGGATGCCGAAGTTGATGAAGACTTCGGGGAGTGAGGTGAGGAAGCCCCGGGTGGACGCCGGCGACAGCTCCGCCGTGTAGACGGGGGCGATGACGAGTGCGTAGCCGACGCCGATCCCGGCTACGAATCGGCCCACCATGAGGAAGGCGTAGTTGGTTGCGAAGCCCATGAGGAGCGCGCCCGCGAAGAAGATGACAGCCGCGAAGACGATGGTCAACCTCCGCCCGATCCAGTCCGACGTCCGACCGGCGGCGGCCGATCCGATCAGCGCGTATACCGCCAGGATCCCCACCAAGATCTCCACCTGGACGTCGCTGATTTTCAGATCGTCTTTGATGAAGATCGCAGCACCGCTCATCACTCCGATATCTGATCAACAAATTAATTAATATATCAAAGGAGACGCGCGAAGAACATCAATACGTGCAGCTGCAGGCTAGATAATATTTTCTGCGCAACTAATTAACAACGAACTAACCATAACCCAGAAGAATTGAAGTCATGGACGCTAACATGGTGCAAGCTACGGCGTACTTATTCCTCCCCTTCCTCTTCTCCAGATCACTAGTTGTCGCCACCTCCATGGCAACTGAAACAGAGGCAGCAGAAGAATGATCTCCGGTACTAATACCCTTCTTCTCCATTACCCTGCAGCTTCCACTAATTACTCAACACAAAACACCCTGATCGCAGATTAATTCTCTTCAATTTCAGAATTTCAGGAGGTCGTAAACTGAGTACTAGTACTACTAGAGCACGAGGAGTAAGATGGACTAGCTAGTCCTGAACTTAAATAAGCTGAATGGTGCTGAAAGGGTTGCAAGGCTACGACGTCACTGAAAGATACAAGGACCAGCAGCCGCTATGACATATTATCTAATTAATGAGAACAACAAATTAAATTGCATGTGTAATTACAGTATATTAATATTCCCATATATATATATGAGGGATATATGCCGCAGCATCCATCTTATATAATATATATATATATATATATATATATATATATATATACTGTATGAAGATTTATTTTTTTACTAAAGATCATCAATATAAAGATTTTTATCATATAATGAATTAATTTGGGTAACAAATATTCAATTAAAATTTAGTACTGATATTCGCTTTTCAGTCATATATGGATGCGACAAATTAATTAAGGCATGATACAGTATATTATTGATCAATTTATAAAATGTTTAATGGTCTAAGAGATGACAAATTAGTGGTCTCCTCTGGGTTCCTACTCAGTGTATTTATATACAGAAGACTATTAAGTAATTGATCACAATTAATTAGTTGGAGGGCGCATAGTGTATTTATATATTGAAGCCCATCTCCATCAATAAGAGAGAGCAAATGAGAGAGAGAGAGAGAGCAAATGAGAGAGAGAGAGAGAGAGCAAATGAGAGAGAGAGAGAGCAAATGAGAGAGAGAGAGAGCAAATGAGAGAGAGAGAGAGAGAGAGAGAGAGCAAAATGAGAGAGAGAGAGAGAGAGAGAGAGAGAGCAAATGAGAGAGAGAGAGAGAGCAAATGAGAGAGAGAGAGAGAGAGAGAAAATGAGAGAGAGAGAGAGAGAGAGAGAGAGAGAGAGAGAGAGATTTATTTTGTATTTATGAATCATACTCTTATGCAATCAAGGTAGCTAGCTAGTTCGAGGGTCTATTCATGGGAAAAGGGGACCTTTGTCACTGACCTTGCTCTTCCAGTTCCATGCATCAACAGCCAGTACTTTTTTAATACTACAACTTGGGAAATTATTTTTAATAACACTACAACTTGGGTGTCTTAATTAATTTCTCTGTTTCCAAGATCTCTTCTGTCAATCAGAAGAGTTATTTTCAATATTCACGGTGTCCTAACTCCTAAGGTTTTGTCAAATGAGTGGAAATATTATAACCACGAAGCAAGAAAGCGTGCCTGATACCGACTAAGAACAAAAACAAAAAAGGAACACTTAATTAATTGGTTTTAGCTAGAGAAATCAGTTTATTGTACTATGATAATATATATAAACAGGAAATTATTCTTAAAAATTAAATCTGCATGGACTTGTATGCACCAAAATGTGAACGGCCCAATTTCGACGAGCCCAAACGCCCACCGATCCAGTAATCGATCGTCGTGGGTAGGCTGTCGATTTTCAAAGTCATTCGTCATAGCCCATTCGCGTCGCTACGTCATCCCTGTCATCAACAAACCGCAAAGTCAACACCAGTCAGCAGTCGTGTCACGATGCCACTCAACTCAACAGTTGAACGAAGCCAAGGAAAAGCCACGATCCTCTTTTGAGGGATCCAACAGAGGAACTCCTGGTCCTCCTCCCATCTCAACAACAACAGCAAAAAGGAATCATGATCCCCTTATAAGAAAAGAACTCCAACAGCTATACAAATTCGGCTACAAATAGCCAGAAAAGATCTGTCGCACGTGTTCAAAAACTTGAGTTCAAAAAACTGTATTCGAAGTGTTTATTCACGCACAAAAAACTCTCTGGAGTTGGAGGTCTGAAAAATCCTTCATCGAGAAGAACCTTCAGAAGCTCTTTCGAGCCAAAGAAGTTAAGCTATCTGCAATTCGTCGTAATTCAACAGTTCGACCGGAGCAATTAAGATCTGATTAATTAAGAGTACTTTCCTCCAGCAATTAAGCAGTCCAAAAGAGAATATATATGTCTCATTTTATACTTCGAATATGACCGAACACCATATTAATTGTCGTTACATTAACCTCGTGATTTGTTTTGTTTTGGTAACAAATCAAAACCTGTAAATTAATCATCAGTGCTTGTTGTTTTTTTAAGATTTAGCGAGGCAGGAGCAGGACCCATAAAAAGAAAATAAATAAATTAAAGGGCCCTGTTGTGGTATGGTATCATCCTTTTGAACCCAATGTAGGAGACAACAAGCATCAATAGTTCAATATTACAGAGGAACGGACAAGAAACAAAGGACAGGAAAAGAAGTGACGCCAATCGCCATTAATGCATTTTCCAACAGGAATCGGGAATCTATCACCTTACTTACCTGTCAACGATTTCCATTCTTGATCAGGAATCTTGATTTTTCCTTTCTTTGTTTTTTTTTTTTTTCCTATTTTAACTGAAAAAGGTACAACTGATACATCTGCTTCGTCATTGAACATATCATCTTCTTCTTCTTCTCTTCTTTGATCGCGAGGTTCGGATTAAGGTAGGCTTTACATGGATTACTGTACTGGTAGGTAGGTTGCGAAGATCTTATCGTAAATATATATATTTCTACTGCTGCCCATGTCCATTATTGGTGGCAGCCGTCACAGCCTTATGATCAAAACCGGCTTCTTGTTTATCGCCGGAAGATGATTTGAATCTCGATTTCTCGAACAGACCCTGCATGTCTTCCAGAGTCCGACCGCGCGTCTCCGGCAAGAAGCAGAAGAAGAAGACCCAGGCCAGGGAGGCGATTCCGGCGAAGAGGAAAAACGCCCCCCCGATCGTAATGCCCTTGGACAGAGAAAGGAAGGTCATGGAGATGACGCCGCTCGTGACCCTGTTCGTCCCCACCGCCATGCTCGTCCCCTGCGCCCGCAGCCGCAGCGGGAAGATCTCCGAGCTGTAGACCCAAGTGATGGGCCCCAGTC
Source organism: Aristolochia fimbriata (assembly GCA_019845555.1). Classification (NCBI taxonomy): domain Eukaryota; kingdom Viridiplantae; phylum Streptophyta; class Magnoliopsida; order Piperales; family Aristolochiaceae; genus Aristolochia; species Aristolochia fimbriata. Next base: position 22,083,043 of record CM034084.1, on the reverse strand, counting down.
CGATGGAGAAAAAGGAGACGTAAGCGAGGGTGCACGCGATGCATATCGCGACGGCCCACATCACCCGGTGCTCATGGAAATGGTCCACCACAGTGAGGCCGAAGCCCAGACCCGCGAGGGAGATGACCATCCCGGCGACGCTGCTGAGGAGGAGCGGCCGGCGACCGACTCGGTCGAGGAGGAAGGTGGCGACGAGGATGAAGAGCGTCTTCGTGAACCCAACCGCCACCGTCGCCCCCAACAGCGCGTCGGTCCCTCTAATCCCGGCCTTCTTGAAGATCCGCGGGCTGTATAGCACCACCGCGTCGATCCCGGACGCCTGCTGGAAGAAGTGGATTCCGACGCCGGCGATGAGGATGCGTCGGACGGCGGGGGTCGGGCGGAGGAACAACTCCTTCCACACCCCCTCCCCGCTGTTCTGCTTCGGGACGGTGACCACGTCGTCGGTACAACTCGCAGGGATCCCCGCAGCCTCCTTGATGTCCGAGATCCTCAGCTCGGCTTCCTCTTTCGAATCGGACGTTTTGGTGAGGACCCGTCGGGCGTCGCCGAGTCGGCCCTGCATGACGAGCCACCGGGGCGACTCGGGCATCGCAAGCACGAACACGACGAGGAGAACGGAGGGGAGGGCGCCGATGCCGAGCATGAATCGCCACCCCAGGTGCTGCGGGAGCTTGGAGAAGGCGTAGTTGGAGACGTAGCCGAGGAGGATGCCGAAGTTGATAAACACCTCGGGGAAGGAGGTGAGGAAGCCTCGGGTGGACGCCGGGGATATCTCCGCCGTGTACACCGGAGCGATCATCAGGGCGTAGCCGACGCCGATCCCGGCGACGAACCTGCCGAACATGAGGAAGGCGTAGTTGGTGGCGAAACCCATGAGGATTGCCCCTGCGAAGAAGATGACCGCGGCCAGGACGATGGTGTACCTCCGGCCGATCCAGTCGGAGGTCCGGCCGGCCGCCGCCGATCCCAGCAAAGAGTACACGTTCAGGATCCCGGCCAGGATCTCGATCTGAACGTCGTTTACCTTCAGATCGTCTTTGATGAAGATCATGGCCCCACTCATCACCCCGATATCTACATATACGTACAACAGAAATCGAGAATTATTTATTAATTAGACGGACTTGTTTTATTTATCAGTAATCAGTATCACATCACAGAAAGGTCACTCTCAAGTCTCAAATGAAAAAAGAACAGTCATACGAAAGCTTCAGAGAAGAAGACATTAACCACTACCACAAAAATAGAAGAATGAAAAAAAAAAAAAAAAAAAAAAAAAAAGTAAAGAAAAGAGGAACTCGATCTTCTCTCCATACATAGACGAGCTAAATATTAAAGCCTAATTAATCTACCAGAAACACGCACGCACAAAGAAGATGAAGAAAAATATGAATGAAGACGAGGGGGCCGGCCGGGATGAAGAAAACCCAGATCGAAATTCCATTTAAATGAAGAAACGGAACAAACACAAAATAAAAAATATATAGTTAACAGCTTTAATTTATTTCGTTCAACCGGAAAAAAATGGTGATGGACGGACAAACTAACCGTAACCCAGTAAGATCGAAGTCATGGAAGCGAGCATGGTGCATGCAATTGCATACTTATTCCATCTCCGCGGCTTCTCCGGTGAACCAATCTCCATGGCGCCGGTGACAGTGGCAACACGGGAAGACTCAACCGTCTCCTCCTCAGCACCCATTTTTTCTACCCTCAACGATTCTCTCTCTTTCCGCTTCTACCTCTCGATCGGTACTGGCCTTGCTAGCTAGCTACTTATAAATAACGACAGAAGACAGTGAAGGCGATGTATATATAGACCCAAGTGGGCATCGACAGCAGTACTACTACTACTCTGTAGTTCTGTATGAGTACTGTAACGAGTAACGAGATTTAGAGAGCTTATTATATAGACGCAAGCAGCAGCAGCTGGTCTCCGGCTGGAAGCTCAAATCGGTCGGGTCTCGGGACTCGGGTACGGTAAGGGCGGCCCGAGTTCGTGGCCTCTAATATTCTTCTGTATAATAGATGAGACGCTGTAATTGAGAAAATACAATGGAACATTTATTTATTTATTTATTTACCTAAATGAAATATCTTGATCGGTGACCGTTTGTCAAGAAAATGACGAAATGGTACTTTGACTTCTGGTCTTGCAGTCTGGACTGTTTTGTCGTTTTCCATACTTTCGTCTCAGACTCTCCAGTGCGCTGCTTCACCACCGTTACCGTTCCTACCAAGTGGCTGACGACTGACGTATCGACCATGCCGACCATACCATACTCTCAATTCCAACTCTCTCTCTCTCTCTCTCTTTCGCTTCGCTGCACACGTTTTAACTCTCAAGTAGTAGAAGACGTAACGAGACGATACGTAAAGATCTCTAATAATGGCATAATTGTAACTTCAATTTCAACGTCTACTTTTCTTTTTCAAAAAGAAATACTTTTCTGATTTTCTCCTTTTTTTATTTTTTTTAAGTCAAGCAAGTCAATGCGTGGAAAAAAAAAAAAAAAAAAAAAAAAAAAGACATAGACATAGAGATAGCTCCAAATCCAACCCACGGTGACCCGTCTCATCTGCTCTCTCCAAAAAAGTCCAACGTCCAGATTCATGGGTCAAAATTGATGGCCCGAGCCGGAAAACAAGACGTGGGTGGGTCACGGTCCAATTGGTCCCACTAACACTTTGAGGTCGGTAAGGGACACTCAAGTCTTCCACTTTTCCCGTATTCCATGCCCTGCGTAGCAGGATTCCAAAGATTCTCCACATTTTTTTATTATTTTAGTCAAGAAAACTGAGCCACATGCATCTCGTACATATATATTCTATACTAACCCAGCTTATCTCATATCAAAGGGAGATTAGCTGCACATCTGGAGTACTTAGTGATTAGATTAATTGAACCGCAAGTTTTTAAACATTAATTAGATAAAGATTGTATTTGTCAAATTTGGGTCTTAATGTGGACAAAACAAAACCAGGTGAGGATGAGCCATCGGGATGTGTGTGTGTCTGTATGTGATGCCAACTAGCTCTTCAATAAATAAAGAGTAATTTAAATTTTTTTTTTTTTTTTTTTTTTTTTTTTTAAAAAAAAGAGTAGAGCTTCGGCCTTTGCGCTGTGGGTACGTGGCGTAATATATATTTTTGTACATAATTTTTTATTTTTTATCTAGCTAGGACATTATAATATTCTGTTCATTTGAATAATTGGAACCTAGCTAGCAATTTTTATAAAATAAAATTATTATTTTTTTAATACTGTTAATCTCTTAATTACTCATTACCATCACATGAAGCCATTAAAAGGAAAATATTATTTTTTAATCAATATTTTTGTCTAGCTAGTAGAAACCTTTTTTTTTTAATTATTATTATTATTATTATTTTTATCCTAGTAGAAACCTGTTGAAACATAAATGAGATCTCTCTCTCTCTCTCTCTCTATATATATATATATATATATAAAAATTACGTATTAATTAAATTTAGAAGAATATATCCGTTGTAAACCTACTACCGAGCTTGGCTAGCTCTGCTTCATGTGACATCACGTTCAACGGCGTTGGGAAAAATTTTCTGGACGGTAGTCGGTCTTAATTAAGTAATTAATTTCCGTAACTTGTCCAGTCATGACTCATGAACTAGTTAAGGGGGAAGCGTACGCGCGTTTTCAGCAGCCGGGCCTCCTCATTATTGAGTAGAGGAATCTGAGTCGACCCTGACTACTACGACTCAATAATAGATTAGAATTAGAGACCTCCAAACTCTAATTAAGTATTAACTTCCCTGTCCTGTCCTCAATTTGTCAACACACGTGCTCTTCTGCTTGGACTTTTAAGTAGATCGCGCGTCGACTCGTGTGCTCGTGTATGGCTCGTAGCCCAGCCGGTCAGGGTACGTACTTACATGGAACACTCCTTACCAGACATGCGTGAGTGACTAGAAAGACGTCGTGCAGGTGGTCCTCTATAGTAATTAATTAAGACGTGTGCAAAAATGTATGTAACTCTTTGTAGTTACATCTTTCAATATTTCAAAGATGTGATTATGTAGGGGCCCCCATTCCCCATTGCATGTTAAATTGCTTTATACATCATAAGTAACCGAGGCTGGCCGGGTATATATGGTAGCCGTAGGTGAGACAACAGGAATAAATGAAAGAGATAAGGTGGAGTATATTTCTTCTTACGTGTGCCACAGCGAATTGCTAGCATTTCCACATCACAATGGGAAACCATGCGAGCCTCCACATGGTGGGGAACCATCTAAGGCCAGATCGATGCAGCAGCGAGCTTCTTCATGTCACCGCGCGTCCTCCTCCCTGCAGCTGCTCACATCAATAGCAACAGTTAATATTTCATGATTAAAAAGTGGCCGGCCGGCCATTTATGTATATGCTAAAGTGGCACCACTCCCACATTCATGGTCTCTAGATAGAAAGATAGATAGATAGATAGCAAACTCAGAGATGGAAGTGATTAATAATTTAAGCAAAAGCGAAACAAAGCAATTAATTAAGGTTTTGGACCCACACCCCCATGCATGTTCTCTTTTTGGAATTTGGGGTGGGATCGCCTAACTAGCTACCTGCTTATCCCAACCCAACGCCCTTGCCTTTTCTCATCATATATTCTGGTGCTTTCTATGATGCATATATATATATATGGTGGAAGAACTAGAACGCAAGTACTAGTGATCAAGGAGATCAGATTCTTTCACATGGACTGTTACTACCTAAATGGGCAGGTCGATCGTCTTTATATATATATTCCTCCCATATATATATATATATATATATTTGGAGTTTTCTACCTGGCATTGGAATCTCTGAAACAAGTGTCAAGCTGAGGTGAGGCCAATTTGGAGGTTGCAGGTCGACTTTGATGTCTCCATGAACAAGAATATTGTTCAATGTTTCACATGATTAATGATCAGTACTAGCACTGTCACTTTGCAGCCACAAACTTTACGGTACATATTGATCGATCATCATGGGCAAACTGTAGCATTGCTACGATGGCGACGATCGAGGGATCGAGAGATCGATCCAAATATATATATATGTATATATGTGGGTTTTATGTGGAGAAAGTCCAACGGAATCATTTGTCTGATGATCATATATAACAGGTTAGTTTCTAGTAAGTCAGGGGTCGTAATATTCAACTTCTATATCACTCTCTTGTTTACCCGCGCGGCGAGCTAAGCTAGTTTGATTTTTAAAACTTTATGTATTTGATGTTTTTTTAGATAAACTTAAGATTTTGGATATAATTTTCATATGATTTTAATTTTTTTATATTTTTAAATTTATAAGGGTTAGATAATTAAATATATTAAAATATTATTATCTATTTATTTACCTGATTACCCGATTACCCATTGGTAATCGGGTAAGAAATTCGGGTGATGGAATGACTAATTTTTATTCGGGTGACAGAACACGCGTAGGGTAATCAATGGGTATCGATTATTATCCGTTTACACCCCTTTTGTAGGTGGTTCATATTTTACCCAATTAAAGCACAAGAAATTAAGTTCTTTATTCATATAGATAATGTTTTAATTAATAATTTTAAAGAATTTAATATGTAAGAATCTTTTAATTTTCAGCCTCGAGATATCTTCAATAATGATGTTCATGTTGAGTACTAATGTTAGTTTCACTTCATAAGACTTTTCTAAGAGCTAGCTGCTAGAACATCAACCTTAATTAGAAAGGGTACGTAGTTAGGCTAAGTTTGGGCGTGATTATTAAACTTGTACTTTAGCTAGCTTTTTTTTCGTCTTTGCTATGTCATATATGTGAAGTCGAGCCAAAATCAAAGCTTAAAAATATATATCGTACTCTGTGTAAAAGGTTAAAGACCTATCAAGAGACAAATGACATATATATATGACTTGTGGTTCTTGTTCGTCTTGGCGAGTGGAAACTATACATGTATAACGGAGTTAACGACCATGCATTAGAATTGATGTTCTTATTCTTCATCCCTCTGTGGGATAAATTAAAGACGAGGATAAATTGACGTTAAGAAATCGGATATATATATGGAGAAGACAAATTCTGAAACCACTCGAATTGTACTAGTTAGTGGTTTTGTGACTCAAAAGAGAAGAAAGCGCTGGTTGTGGCCTAGTTTTCTTACATGTCCGTGCTTCAGAACAGACAATTTCTGAGGCCGAAACTACTGTGTGGCGCGCAGGAGGTGTTGCAGACGACGGAACTGATCATGTAGCTAGCTTACCTAGCTACATGGAAAAACGATCGATCAACCTCCATCACTCCTCCTCATTCACGCATGATCTCTTCATCGATCATTTTGCAGTATTTAATTTACACCACTAGACCTAGTGATCACGACATTATAATTGTCCTTGCCATTGTCTTTTTTTCTCCTGAAGGAATCCTACGATAAATCCTTTTTTTTTTTTTTTTTTTTTTTTTCTTGTTTTCTCTCTCTCTCTCTCTCTATATATATATATATATATATGGAATCGGAGGATCGAATATATCAATTAATAAAGAGGAACATGCATGCATATACAAAAACCAGCTTCCATTAAGCTACATATATGTATAATTAACGCTTAAAGCATTAATAAACATCTACAACGATCACCATTAACTAATTAGCATCATATTTTTAGTTTCCCTTTGTGGGATTTTTCAAAACAGTGCGACGACGGATCCGGCCTTGGGTACGTACGTTTATGGTTCTCACAACGCGCGAGCGGAACCTCCTGGTCGATGGACGTACGTACGATGATCGATCCAGCATCATCACTCAGGAGCCAGATTCTGCGTGGTTTTTCTCCGATCGGTTCTCGGACGGTACTGGCGAAGAAGGTGCCGACTTCTTCCATCTGGGGACCTCGAACAGGCCCTCGATCTCTTCCAGCGTCCGGCCTCGCGTCTCCGGCAAAAATGTGTAGAAGAAGAGCCATCCGACGGCGGCGATTCCGCCGTAGAGGAAGAAGCTCCCGCTGATGGTGATCGCCTTGTACAGGGAGAGGAAGGTCATGGATATGATCCCACTCATCAACCTGTTGAGGGCCACCCCCATGCTCACACCCTGGGCCCGCAGCCTCAACGGGAAAATCTCAGAACTGTACACCCACGCGATGGGACCCAGCCCGATGGAGAAGAATCCAACCAAGGACAGGGTGCAGGCGATGCACAGCACCACCGCCCACATGAGCGACTGCTCGTGGTGGTCCACCATGGTGAGGCCGAAGGCGAGTCCGAGCAGCGACACCACCATCCCGCCGGTGCTCGTTAGCAGCAGCGGCCGCCTCCCCAGCCTGTCCAGCAGAAACGTGGCCACCAGGATGAACCCCGTCTTGCTGCAACCCACCGCCACCGTCGCCCCCAGCAGCTTCGTCTTGTTCCGTATCCCGGCCTTCTCGAATATACGCGGACTGTACAAAACTACGGAGTCGATACCCGAGGCCTGCTGGAAGAAGTGAATCCCCAGGGCGGCCAACAGAATCCGCCGAACCGCCGGAGACGGTCTCAGCAGCAGCTCCTTCCACACACCCTCGCCGTGGCTCTGCTTCGGGACATGATCAATTACCTTATTATCGTCCTCCGTGCAATTAGCGGCCGTTTCGGGAATCCCGGCCGCTGCTTTGATCTCGGCGAGCCGGAGTTCGGCCTCCTCCTTGGTGTCGGAGGTCTTGATCAGGACCCGTTTGGCCTCGGCGAGTCGGCCCTGCATGACGAGCCACCGGGGCGACTCGGGCATCGCGAGGACGCCGACGGCGAGGAAGACGGAGGGGATGGCGCCGACGCCGAGCATCATCCGCCAGCCGAGGTGCTCCGGGAGCTTGGAGAAGGCGACGTTGGAGACGTAGCCGAGGAGGACGCCGCCGTTGATGAAGACCTCCGGGAAGGAGCTGAGGAAGCCGCGGGCCGAGGCGGGGGCCACCTCCGTCGTGTAGACGGGCGCGATCATCATCGCGTAGCCGACGCCGATGCCCGCCACGAACCTCCCCACCATGAGGAACGCGTAGTTGGTCGCGAAGCCCATCAGGATTGCACCCACGAAGAAGATGACGGCCGCTACCACGATGGTGTATCTCCGGCCGATCCAGTCGGAAGTACGGCCGGCGAGGGCGGCTCCGATCAGGGAGTAGAGGTTGATTATTCCGGCCACGATCTCTATCTGGGTGTCGGAGATCTTCAAGTCGTCTTTGATGAATATCGTAGCTCCACTCATCACTCCAATGTCTGCGACCAGCGTCACAAAAACGGAGTTTCAAATACAGTTTAATATATTTATTAGTCAGCCGACAAAACATGTGAGAAAAAAAAAAAAAAAAAAAAACTAAACTAAACTAAACTGCATGTCGACTTCTTTTTAATCCAAACCGACAATATACCCAGATCACGAATCTAAAAATTAAAAAAATTAAAAAAAAAAAAAAAAAAAAAAAAAAAAAAAAAAAAAAAAAAAATTTAAATGATCGAAGAGTGCGTAGCAGAGAATTACTAACCGTAACCTAAGAGAGTGGAGGTCATGGAGGCGAGAATGGCGCAAGCAAAGGCAAACTTGTTCCTTCCCGGCCGGGGCTTCTCCGGCGTGGCTATCTCCATGGCCGGAAAAGTCGACCCAAAATTAGAAGCTGAACCCGGCAGGGGAGTAGGTCTCGTCTGGTCCCCCTTCATCTCAACCATGATGATTTCTCTCTCTGAAGAGAGCAGGAGGAGATAACCACTAGTCCACTACTTTGGAGTGACAAATATAAGCTGCAGGAAGAAGCAGCTTCTCTTCTTATATATATATATATATATACAGAGGACTTAATGGAAGCTCACGTCATTACCTGACCAACATGACCCAGTACATGACGAATATGCTCATAATTTTACTACACCAAATTAATTAACACCAGAAACTTAATTATAAACAGTAATTCATAAATAATTACCCCAGCAAGTTCAGTAAGTTAGTTACCTATCTCTCTCGATCTCTCACATATATATATATATACGCAGCGCGTCAATATTTGCCATCCACAAAAAAACCCTCACTAGCTAGCTACTGAGTACTGGACAGCGAGGTTTTTGTTCCTTGTTGAAATTCGTCTCTGTAATTACAGACGAGGTCGGACTGACTGACGACGAAGATCAGTCCTAACCGAAGAGTGAGAAAGAAAAAAAAAAAAAAAAATCCACGACCTGATTTTCTGGGGTCAAGAAAGATGGCAAGCGATGTGATCGAATCCGAAGACTTTAGAAAAAGACGACCGGAATTGGAACGTTTCGTTTTGTTTTGTTTTTTTTTTCTGTCGCGATCGCGAGCTTCGATCCACAACCCACACCTGTGCATGGACGGTATCTTCTCCCACCTCCAGCGCACAGTCGAACCAGAATTCTATCGAAAAAGACCTTCCACGTCTCAAAATTCAGAAGAATAATACATACAGATCATTAATTAGTTCTCAGACCGCAGACGCCGATTCCCCTTTATTAATTATCTGTGTTTCTGAAAATACAGATACATATATATATGACCCTGCCGGGTGCGTGCATTGATGGGTGACCTCTCGTTTTTTTAAAGTCTTTTTACCATTTCGGTAACCACGTAGAGTCAGGCCTCGCAATGTTTTGGGAGGAACAATTAAAGGCGGGTGGACACCCACTAAAACAAATTAATTAACACCCAATTAACCTTTGCAAATTAAGACTGTAATTACATAACTAGATACAAATTATATGGAGTGGCTAGCAGGCCATGATCGACCATCACATGCATGGGAGTCACAGTGGGGGACTTTAATTTCTTTCATCTGTGCTAGGTTTTGAATTAACCACTGTTAATTTGTTATTAGAGGTTGGGTTGTATTTGAAGATGTTCTCAAACTCTGGTAATTAATGCAGCAGCACATATTGTTATTTGTAGTGAGAATATGAGATAATTTTCTCCAAATTAACACAAAAAGTCTAATCATTAATGAGTGTTGTGGATAAGATAATATTAATGGGGTTGAGAACCCTAGCTTGCATGCCCCGAGCGGCAGGGAGTCAGGGGCCCTCTGTAGTTAATGGATGGGGGAGTGCCCCTCAGTCCCTCTGCAGGGGGCAGCAGGGCATGTCATCCAAAATAATGGTTCTAATTTCTAAAATAGACTATATATGAACAAAATGGCTAATTAATTAGCTAATTAATTATAAGTTACAATTTAACATGCGCCTATATATCCATCGATCATAATAAACTTGAAAAAAATGAGAGTGAGATAGAGAGGGAAGTGAGAGACGCAACTGATCTTACCAAATGTTAAAGATCATATGTAGCAAAATTTCTGGCAGGAAAAAAAAAAAAAACCTCCGGAAAGGGAATATTGTGATGAACAAAAAATCTTTCTTTCATTTGCCGCCAGGACTAAATCATGTATATGTACACAAGAGGAGTTGAGTTGGATTGTCACTCATTCCGGATCGTCGTCTTCCTCAGTCAGACCTCGCAGAGAAGGAGCAGAAGAAGGAGATGTCAACCAAGTTTATCGAGATCCTTCTTCAGGTCCGAAGGCGGCAAAAAGTAGTCCATGCACAATCCCCAAATGTTAAAATCAACCTCTTCAATCTCCCACACTTCTTCCATCTTCCTCTTGTGATTCGCAGACCCTTCCCCGTACCTGAACAATGTCACATGGGTCCTCCCTCTGTGAGCAATCCTAATGCCATCGATGTACCGGTAGTCTTCGATCACCGATTCCATGCTGTTCTCCCAGAAGATGCTCTCGTCTCCCTTACCCTTCATCCTCAGTAAATGGGAATCCTCGAACTGAATCAAGAGACCTGTCCTCTGGCTGAAGTAGCCCCATAAGGTGTGGTGGATGATCTCGAAGCTGCTGCTGCTTCGAGCTTGGAGTGTTGCAGGGCTCGCGTCTAGTTTCAGGATGAAGCACTCGTCGTTGTTAATGATCTTCTCGCCAATACACACCGCATCCGCAAACAAGTTCGCCGTGGACCTCGGATCCAGACCCTGTTAAACAAATTTCAGTATAAGCATCATCATCATCATACTTCCGCGACGATCCCAATTGCTTTCTGTAATGAGAAGAAGAACAAAATCCAAAAAAACCCACTATTTTTTTTGGGAAGAAATCAATCGAAAACGACTACTCATGATTAGTGGTTGAAATTCTGCAAAAAAAAAAAAAAAAAAAGCTATGAAAGAAACAGGGGTACCTGTAGGAAGCGCCGGAGAGGTCGGGGAGGACCCCTTGAGGCATGTGACTGCTGTGAGGCGAACTGTCTCCAGGCGATCTTACCGTCGCTCCCGGCGCTGACCTTGCAGCCGGAGAGAATGAGCTCGAGGTACCAGAGATCCGGATTCTTCTGCCATAAGACGAAACTTCCGATCTCCCCTTTACCCCTCAAGATCGCACTGGCGTCGCCCACATGAAATTCCGAGCCGCTCATCTTCACCTTGCCAATGGCGTACATACTGTTGACGGAGTTCAAAGCCGCCGGCCCTCCCGTCGCTGCAACGTACTGCTGAATTATGTATTTTGCCGTCGAAGCCTCCTAAACGATGGAGTACAAGAGAAGAGAGTACTTCGTTGTTAATTAAAACAGAGAAATAGATCGATAGATTGATTGATTGATTGATTGAAAATTTACGATGGAGCAGTCTCTGATGGGTCGATTGGGGGCGTGATCGGCCTGAATGGGGAGGGGGATGAGGGGAGATCCGACGACGTTGAGGAGAAGAAGCAATTCGGCATTGCGACCTGCATTGGCAGGGGACTTATCGGTGCCCTGAGACTTCATCATCATGTGCATTTTCTGCCAGCGGAGGACGTTGTTGCTGCCCATGTTGGCCAGCATCTCTTCCGGGATCGGAACCTCCAGCACCGTCTCCAGCCCATCCTCTCTGTCGAAATTGGGGCAAAGCTTCCTCATCAGGGAAGAAGTAAAATCTAAGGACGGAGGGGAGGAGGAAGAAATTAATCTTCAGAATCTCTCTCTCTTTTTTTTTTTTTATATATATATATATATATATATATATATATATATATATATATATATATATATATATATATATATATATATATATATATATATTTTAAGAATTTTTCTATATATATACATACGTATCTTTTTTTTTTTTTGTACGTGATTAAAAGAATGGAGATTATTGTGTTTTAATTTTGGGTTTATGTATCTATATTATTATGGAAGAATAAGAGAAGGGGAAGAGAAGAGAGGAGGGGGGGCTTGGGAGTTGGGAGGTGGGTCAAGAAGGTTGCCTTCCTCTCTTCCTCTAACCTCCGCGGAGACTGGCCAATGGTCGCCAATGGTCGCCAATGGTAGCTTGGTAATTAATTCAGAGGTGGCATTTGCCCTAAGGTTTCTCCTTTCTTGTGGAACACCTGTGAACCCGCTTTAGCAGGCTTACCATCCGCATCCCACAGAGGACTGGAGGAGCGAGGAGCACTACCCCCTCAATATTTATTTATTTATTTATGGACCTCCCCTAATTAAAACAGTTTTAATTCCTCGATTTAAAATTTTAAACAGATCTATCGAGAAGAAATCTCAGCCATTCGAAGAAAATTACTTTCCTTTCCTTTTAATTGTTAAAAAAAAAAAAAAAAAAAAAAAAAAAAAACCCAAAAATCCTTCTCTCTATGGTACTGCAGCACACAACTCGGCCGGCTCTGCTGCTGCCTTGGGATTTTTGGAGGAGTAGTGGTTCTTGGAATAATTCTTTCCCCTGTTGGAATCAAAGAGTTCCTCCATCTCCTCCAGATTCTTTCCTTTGGTTTCGGGAAGGTAGAAGAAGAAGAAGAGCCAGGCGAGGAGGGTAATGGCCGCGAAGAGGAAGAATGCCCCTCCGATGGTGATCGCCTGGTACAGAGATATGAAGCTCGTGGCGAGGGTGGCGTTCATGATCCTGTTGACGGCAACCCCGATGCTCGCCCCCTGGGCCCTCAACCTCAATGGCCAGATCTCCGACGTGTACACCCACGTGACGGGTCCCAACCCAAAGGAGAAAAAGCTTATGTACGTGAACACGGAGGCGATGGAGAGCTTGAGGGCCCACGCGGGGGGATTGTTGCTGCTTTGGTGCTGCTGCGCCACCGTCAGGCCGGATCCCAGGGCGAGCAGCGACGCCAGTGCCCCCGTCGCGCTGATCAGGAACAACCTCCTCCTCCCTACCTTGTCCACCAAAAGCGTCGCCACAACGACGAAGGCCGTCTTCAACAGCCCCACCACCACCGTCCCCAGTAGGAGCATGTTCTTCCCCTTCACCCCCGCGGCCTTGAAGATCCTGGGGCTGTAAAGTACCACCGCCTCGATCCCCACCGCGTGCTGCAGGAAATGGATCCCCACCGCCGCGACCAGGATCCGCCTCACTGACCGCCTCGGACGGACGAAGATCTCTTTCCACACCCCCTCCCCGCCACCTTTTTTGGTCCCCGCCCGCTTCGCACCCTCCTCGTGACCCTCATCCTCCACCTCGTCGTTGATGCCCGCGGCGAGTTTGATGTCCCTGAGTCGACGCGCCGCTTCCCGCTCCGAGTTGGAAACCTTGAGCAGGACCGCCCCGGCCTCGCCAGGACGCCCCTGCATCACCAGCCACCGGGGAGACTCCGGCATGGAGATCACGGCCAGGGCGAGGGCGAAGGAGGGGAAGGCGCCGATGCCCAGCATGGTCCGCCACCCGTACTTGAGCGGCAAACCGGCGAAGATGTAGTTGGCGACGTAGCCGAGGAGGATGCCGACGCTGATGTAGATTTCGTTGAGGGACGTGAACCGGCCCCGGGACGAGGGGGAGGAGATCTCGGCGGAGTAGACGGGGGCGATGGTGAGCGCGAACCCGACTCCGACCCCGGCCACGCACCGCCCCGCCAGGAGCATAGGGTAGTTGGGGGCGAACCCCATGAGGACCGACCCCACGAAGAAGATGACGGAAGCCAAGGAGATGGTCTTTCGTCTCCCCATCCAGTCGGAGATTCTTCCGGCCACCGGGGAACCGGCGAAAGCGCAGAAATTGAGGATTCCGGCAAGGACTTCCACCTGGACCTCCGATATCTTCAGATCTTCTTTGATGAAGATCATCGCCCCGCTCATCACCCCCGTATCTGCACCCGCAAAGTATAATTAATTAACTAATTAATTAATCAACATGCATGCAATATTAATAATAATTAAGCTGCTACTACGTATATATATGTAGTATGTACCCATTAAATCGATCAATTAATTAATTAATTCACGTTGTTGAGGACCAGAAAACAGAATAAATATATATATTGATCAGAAACAAGCGCCCCAAAAACGGAAAACTAAGTACCGTATCCCATCAACAGAGCGATCAAGGAGGAGAGGACAACACAACGGAAGGCATATGTGTTCCTCTTTTCCGGTTCCTCCATCTCCGGTACTACTACTACGACTGGACCCTCGTGATGAACACGACGATCAACTTTCTCCACCTGATGATCTTCTTTTCCGATCACGACACCCCTCTCCGGCTCCTCTAATTTGCAGCTCTCCCCCGCCTCTTCTTCTCCGCTGGTCATCACAACCAGCTTCTCCCTCGTCTCTTCTTCTAATTTGGTCTCACTCGCCTTCTCCGACCCTTTTATACAGCAGGTCGCACTACTCATCTTCTCCGACGCTTTTGTACAGCAGGCTGTCTGATGATCACTAGTACTGATCATCCTCTCCGACTCCATTTCTCTGCCTCCAATAGTACGTACGTATATATTACTCCCTCCCGATCGAGTGATGATCGCTATTTGTTTGCTGTCCTCCATCGACTTTATATCGGGAATTCCCAAATACGATTCCAATCATCCAGAGGGTACGTGGAGAGATTTGCGAAACGAAAAGCCGCTATATATGATATATATACATGATATTATCTAAAACACAAAAACTCTCTATCTTATCTATTCCATTTCCATCCATCCACTACGTCTTCGTTGTTATCTCTATTAATGTAATGAATAATTGCGCTGATTCATGAGACAGACCATTTCTCGTTGAAGATAAGAATTTATGGGATTAACTTATCCTCTTCTCCTTAATTACATTAACTCTGTGTCCTTAAACAAAATCACGCTCCCTAATTAATTTTTTTTTTTTTAAAAAAAACTCTATATAATTACTATTACATGTGTTTTTCCCAATAGTCTTTATTTGAATTATATATATATATATATATATCCGCATGATCGATCGGAAATTCGGAACCGGGAAGTTAGATAGATACTTCCCGATCCAAAGTAAATCAAGCCTAACCTAAAGACAACAGGGTGGCACCGGCAATCTTTGACCATCCAATGGAATAACTCCAACTGAGCCCGGAGAATCCTGTAAAGAGAGTAGTGATCAAGTAAAAGCTGTTTGCATGGTAGCCGAACTTGGGTAGGCTTTACAGTATGCTTTTATAATCTAATATGACAAAGTAGTAGTGAAGGAGAACAGCTGGGCTGGCTGGGGCGCGTCTACTGCGGGGTAGGCAAGTTTTTCTTTGCTACTCACTCGCTCAATCTCTTTCACAGGGAAAAAATCTATTTGGATTTTGATGCAGCAGAAAAGATAACGGAGAAAGAATTTTTAAAACGAAGTAAGGATTCATATTTTGTGTTTGGCGCTTCTGATCGCGAATTGCAAGCAGCTGCTTCCAGCAGCAGCAGTAATAAATTAAGAGTCCTCCAAGGAAACTGCCGAAGCACTGATCTTAATAAATCCATGTATATATATATGAGATCATTAAGATTCGTGAATTGGGAGGACACGAATCCAAGAGGCCAGATACAACCATGACCCAAAACTCTATAATACACTTAATTAATTACACAGATCGAGTCCGATCGAACAAAAGAAGCAATATTTGGTTGAGACTTGAAACTGATCTACTCCCGCATGCGGCATGCAGTTGGGTTGTTGAGTGTGTCTTGAATTTGTGAACCGGGTTCGGTTCAGTATTTTGGGACAACTTATGAGGACCAAACCAAATATGGTCCGGGTTTTGGGCTCACCTTTCTATTAGGGTTCTTTTTAATGATTAAAATATGAAGAAGTCGTTCTTTTTGCTTCTTTTTGCTGTATTGGCTCGTGAGAGACTCTGGGCTGCATAGTGGATTTTCTTCTCACTGCCCATTGAGTAGCGACCCGGCTGAACCACGTAATTTCTCTGTGTTCTTTCTTTCTTTTACGTTTTTTATTATTATTTGCACCGATTTACTGTTATATTCCGTGCACGAATCTGCGTTTCCGTAACATGGGTCATATATATCAGAAGATAACAACAAAACTTGTCTAATTAATATAAGTAGTTGATTAATGTTTAAGCAAAATTTCCTTTGTAAACGGTTCTATCAACAAGATAAGGGACACCAATAATAATGCATTTCCGCACAAAGATTGTAATACAATTAATTTTACTCTTGTGACATTATCTAATTATCTGCAAAAACTTGTTTCAGATTTCAACAAACAAAGCTATGTCAGATACATCTCCTTGTAACCAGGGTTTGTTTATAGAAACGAAAACGTATACGTACAGATACTTTAGGAAACAAATGTACGTAGAGTTTTCAAAGTTCAAACACTTTTTTGTATTAGTTATTATTAATTATTTAACAATAGACATGAGTCATACATATTTATAATTTAACTAACTTTTCAACTTTAAAAGTTTAATTTATCTTATTTATTTATGATATTATGAGTTCAACTTAATTATTATCATTTTTTTTTATTTTTTTTATTGATATTTGATGATAAAAAAAATCACCAATAAATACTTAAGGATATAATTTAAAGTCAAATTTAATTTCAACTATTAAAATTGAAAATTTTATTTATCTTAATTTTGTGTTATCATGTGAATTTAATTAAGATTGCCATTATATTTTCTTAATATGTTTATTGATACATAATGATAAAGATAAAATAGTAGTAATATCATAAAAATAATTTAATCAATGATATTTCAATTATCAAATCTATTTAAAGACATAATTTTCCTCCTATGTACGTGTTTTATCATATATAGCAATGTAGAATAATTTTTTTTTAATATAATTTTAAAATATATATTTTATTTGAAAGGATTTGTTTTGATATATTCATCTTATATATCCACAAAATATAAATAAAAAATCAAGGAAACTCAAGGATAAACATGGAACTGTTATGTTTCCTATATATGAATGGAAAGACCCTCCCATTATCTTTTCCATATATAAGGAAACGAATACATGCATTTACAGACCGAATTGTGTTGATATTAAAAACCATGCATGTAACCGGCCTAAACCATGACACAAAACCCTCCCATTATAAGATTTTTTATACTTATAAAATAGCTAAAAATCTGATACGTTTCGGGCATATTGAGGATACGTATCGACCATATCAGTCGTGTAACGCAAAATTAAAGGTCACAGGCCAATACAGGTATACAAAAAATAAAAAAATATATGAAAAAAAATTAACTTAATAATAAGCTAAAAATATAAATACACCTATCTACATGTATATATGTTGAATATAAAATATTAGACAATTAAAATTTTAAAAATTTCAATGAAAATAGGTAAAAGTATAGGCGAAACGTGGGAAACTGACTCAATTTTATACTAAAAAAAAGTTCTTCTTAAAACTAATTTTAATTTATAAATTATTTGCATTTAAAGTTATATGCACCGTATCAATTGATACGTAATATTTCAAGTAGAAATTCTCGTAATACTTCAAGTAGAAATTCTCGTAATACTTCAAGTAGAAATTCTCGTAATACTTCAAGTAGAAATTCTCGTAATACTTCAAGTAGAAATTCTCGTAATACTTCAAGTAGAAATTCTCGTAATACTTCAAGTAGAAATTCTCGTAATACTTCAAGTAGAAATTCTCGTAATACTTCAAGTAGAAATTCTCGTAATACTTCAAGTAGAAATTCTCGTAATACTTCAAGTAGAAATTCTCGTAATACTTCAAGTAGAAATTCTCGTAATACTTCAAGTAGAAATTCTCGTAATACTTCAAGTAGAAATTCTCGTAATACTTCAAGTAGAAATTCTCGTAATACTTCAAGTAGAAATTCTCGTAATACTTCAAGTAGAAATTCTCTTAATACTTAAGTAGAAATTCTCGTAATACTTAAGTAGAAATTCTCGTAATACTTCAAGTAGAAATTCTCTTTCATATGGTAACGAAAACAGGTAAAAGTATATGCAAAATGCACAAAATTGACTCAATTTCAATTACATACGCCTAAAATTCCAGCTTAAAATTATTTGTAATTTAAAAGTAATTAATATTTTAAGTTAATTGTCATTGGTCTATACGAGGCGTTAACTTTGTATATGATAGGTCGAAATCCAATGCGTATATCTTACTGTGGAAAAATTTGATACCTTGTTAGGACTCGACAAAGTACGTGTGACATTGATGATTGGAAGCAAGGCATGCATAATGATTGTGACTCCTAGGATCCCTACACTCTTGTCCTAGTGCCCAACACTTTCATTTAACTTTTGTTAATTTAACTACTACACTAGGCCTTGAACTTATGAGTAGAATACAAGGGTGCCACATTATAAAAATACCTGTGGAGTAGGTAAATCGTAATAGAGTCGAGATTCTCCGGCAGCATGTTATGTTACGGCCTCTGTTCCCCACTTTCCCGAATCATTTTTACTCGAAGTCAAACCGGTCAGGTGTCTTCAATCAACAGTTGTTGCCCTTCGGGTCCGACTCCGTGTTAGAAGTCCGATTAAAGTTCCGCCCCGTTCCTTGTCGTCCGCGAGTCAAACCGCATTGCGACGACTCAGGAAATCCGATCCCTGTCGGCTAGCTAGCTAGCGAGCGAGCGAGCGGGCCATACATACTGCTGACGTGGCAATGCCTAAGCGCTTCGTCGCGTCCGCCGTGTGACTGACCGGCCCCCACCCCCTTCCTTCCCCCTGCGTTTTACCATTTCAACCAATCAACGAATAGAGCAGCAAAGCACAGAACAGAGAAGGGGGGACAATTGATTGAAATGGGAGAGAATATTCAACATACGCTTGACGTGTACTCCTGTTGTAGCGGCCGGAACCGAGTATTTTCTTCGGAACCCGTCCGCGTACGGCTGGTGCCCACCCTGAATCTTTCTGTAACGACGCATGTAGCTGTAAGTCTGTAACAGCTCGAGGATTTCATATAATTAATTATACATATCATCCTTTCAGTACTTATAATATTATTATCCGTCGATGTAAATAATGCTATAATAATTTTAATTTTTTATTTATTTTTATAATATAGAATTATATATCGTGCATGGAGGAAGGAATTCTTTTCGTTTCGGGAGTCAGCAGACGGCTGAGATCAGATTAATTATGTGGGCCTAAATAATTATAGAGCAAGGTGGGAGATAGCGTAAACCCGAAGTCTGCCTCTCACAATAATGGCGTCTCACTGCACTATTATTAGAGTCAAAAAAAGACGTTCAGTTAGTTTTCATCAGTCCGTATTTCCCGCGCGAGCACGCGTAGCTCGCTACCAAGCTTCTTTCGGAATTAACAGATATTAATAAAGAAATCCATTGAAATGACTGCGTCGCAGGCGCAGATTCCAGTCGGAGCACTCCCCTCACACACACAAGAGTCGCTCCTCGCCGGCTTCTCTTCTTCCTCTTCCTCCCCAGGAATGGATCCAGCTTTCTTTCTCCATTAAAAAAAAAGAAAAGAAACCTCAGTCTTTCATTCTCTTTCGGGTTTTATATAAACAGGAGGGAGGATTCGCACTTAATTTTACGGTCCGTGGCGAGGAGAGGGAGAAAGCATACAGAGGCAGATCATATGGCGAAGGGGTTGAAGCAGAAGCTATACCGGGTGTTCCCGTCTTTTCAATCTTGCCGATCCAAAGACCCGGCGTCGCTGCCCGCAAATCCCGTGCCGGCGTCCGTCTTCTGCCTCTCTCCGGTGAACCCCAGAGCCATGGACACGGTCTTCCCCGTTGTCGGAGCCAACCCGCGTCGGTCTTTTCGTAAGTTGTCGACCACCGTTGTTTCCGTCGGATGCGGTTGTCGGAGTGGTACTACTCGGCCATATTCTCGCCGGGGGGCGCTTGCGGACGATGAGAGGTCGGGGAACGAAGGTTCGGGGTATCGTTGGAAGCGGGACGAGAAATGGCACGTCGTCGCACCTCGGGCTCGGGAGAAGATCGATTATACCGATTACGACGATGACACGGATTTGTCGATGGAAGGTGACGGTGGGAGGAGAAGGAAGAAGAAGACGAGGCAGAGGAGGAGGAAGCCGTCGTCCCGAGTCAGGACCCGGTTCAGTACCTCTTCGGCGGATAGTGGTTGGTTTAGCAGCGACGACAGAGACGGGGCTCGCAGCGATATTAAACGTTACGTTGACGACGACGACGAGGATGACGAGACAGAGACTCTGTTT
Organism: Aristolochia fimbriata; assembly: GCA_019845555.1. Taxonomy (NCBI): domain Eukaryota; kingdom Viridiplantae; phylum Streptophyta; class Magnoliopsida; order Piperales; family Aristolochiaceae; genus Aristolochia; species Aristolochia fimbriata. The sequence continues at coordinate 22,062,610 of CM034084.1, read as the reverse complement.
TCTTCTCGGAGCTTCACCACCGATTCCTCCCTGGATCACAACTCGGCACTGAAGCCGATCCGCGAGGCGCAGCTCGTTCGGAAGCGAAAACCCATCAGGCGAGTGAAGATGATGGGGCGCCAAATTAGGGGAGGCGGAGGGAGGTCGAAATTCGCGACACCCTCGTCGGCCGCTACGCCGGAGACGGACGCCCCGGCCAGGGTCTCGGTTTTCCGGCGACTGATACCCTGCAGCGTGGACGGGAAGGTGAAAGAGAGCTTCGCGGTGGTGAAACGGTCGGAGGATCCGTACGAGGATTTCCGTAGGTCGATGCTGGAGATGATACTGGAGAAACAGATGTTCAACGCCCACGATCTGGAGCAGCTCCTCCATTGCTTTCTGTCCTTGAACGCCGAGGACCATCATGGGGTCATCGTCGAAGCCTTCTCTGAGATTTGGGAGATTTTGTTCTGCAAATCCCCAAAGTTATCCGTTTCATAGGAGCAAGACGAACGATAATCACTAGGAAAAACAACTTTTTTTCCTTTACCTGGTCCTTAATATAATTAATCTTCCAAAGTTGTGTCTTGATCATTATATATATTCATCCGTCTTTATAATTCGAGTACTCCTGATCCATCTCTGTAGCGATCCATCTCTGTACTCGAATCTCGTAATTGAAGAACAGCAAGCTGAGATGCAGAAAGACGAAACGGGGGTCCGGAGCAATGGAGAATTGATTAATGTTAGAGTTGGAGGGAGCTTCTGCAGGCGCTTTCGATTGTCCGCAATCCACGGAAGTTCCATTTTTCGGCAAACAACTCGGGAATCGGGAACGACATGACATAATAATGACAATACGTTTTCACTGATGAGAAAACTTGCTAAAGCAACAGCTCTCCCGCAGACTTGCCTCCGCTCTCTCCCCCTGCTGATAACACTTTGTTAATACCCGGGAGGAAAAGTAGCAGGAAGACGTAACAGGAAGACGGAAACGTTTTGAATTTTGATTAAATATAAACAACTGATGTCCGTAGAACAAGGCTCGAATAATATAGAGTGTCGAATCTCTAGATTCTCTACAGTACGCGACCCTTCTTTAGTTCTACTTTGGTTACGTTTCAGAGCTGCTGACTCGCGTTGCTTGCTTCCACTGAAAGCACCAGCGTAGTTTCCTACTGCCTGGTTCCTTATGTCGAATCGATGTGCCGTCTGGTGGGGGTGAGGAGGAGAGTCAGGAGGAGACACGTCCGGTCCACGGATTTCTTTTTCCTTACTCTTTTTCCCTGTTTGTTCAGTTGCTTTATCCGGCTGCAGAAACGCCATTTACGCAACCCCGGAGGTAGCGGCGTTCACTCAGGTATCGGGATCTGGGTACCGGGGAATCGCATCGAACCAAGTATAGATATCTCTATCTATATATGGTAAGTGAAATCGACGGCCCATGATTTCCTCAGCACCTGATTCCGTATTTCCTATTTTATACTCGACCTTTTCAAACACCACACGCCACCGCTGGACGGGCACACCATACAGTACAGTCTCCAGTAGATCATGAGAAGAAGGACGACTGAGCTAATCACAGCAGAGCGACTGAAGAGCCCTGGTACGCGGTAGGTCGGATGGTTCAACCGTCGAACCTGCCACGGTGCAACCCCATGCAATATAGCAGCACACTGGACGCCGGGGATGCGAATGGCAGGGTGGACCACCGCGTTTTGTAATCTTTATGAACCGCTTTCATCGTGTAAATGTCATTAGAACATTACTCGTCTGTGTAACGGTATGTGTTAGTATTAATGACGTTATTAGAACATTATCTGTGAAACGGTTTAAGTTAGTATTCTGACTGGGGCACTAATTAACCCGTGCTCTAAATGGCTTTAATGGCAATGCAATGCATGAAAATGAAATTGATTTCAAGTTTATGCATATACGATAATTCATGGGTTTGTAAATTCATACTCCGCAAAGGGACACAATTGAGAGAGTAATTCGATTATATCAGAATATTTTGTGTTATAATTGTGTTTGAATATCAATGAATGCGAGTACAATTTCCTAGGCTTTCTCTAATTCGATTTTCGTGTGAATTTAGTGAAGTTTAAGCTTCTCGCGAAGACGACGAAATCCGAGTTTTGGAACAAATGTGCACGAACGATAACGCCTTTGGTCGGTCAGACGAAAGTATTTGTGTTCCGCGTGTATCAACTTGTTGACGTTACCGTTGATCGTGTAGAACTGCTCCGATTGAACTAGTGAATTCCGACGAACGACGAGTTGCTTGACTTCTGTGGCTCGAGAGAACGTATGTGCGTGAGAATTCCTCTCGATAAAGGATTTTTCAGACCTTCGTCTCGAGAGAACTTCAATGCGTGAGATGACTTCTCGGTAAAGGATTTTCGAACTCAAGTTTTCGAATCAAGGTTTTCCAACCTATGCGACATAGTTTTTATGGCTATTTGTAACCGAGTCTGTATATCTATTGTGCGAGGAAGGCTGAGAGTTCCTCTGTTGATCCCTTAATTGAGGATCACAAACACAAACATTTTTCTTGGCTTCTGCCGTTAGCGACCAAACTTGGTAATTTAACTTATGGAATGAATGACAACGTGACATGGCTGCTGACTTGGTAGTTTAACGGCGAGGTGCTGACGCGACGGCTTACTGCTGATTGGGGCGTCAACTGTATCGATAATGCGGCAACGTGAATGGACTGCGACAAGTGGCTTTGAAAATTGACAGAGGCTACCCACGAAGATCGATTACTGGATCGGTGGGCGTTTGGGCTCGTCGCATTTGGGCCGTTCACATTTTGGTGCATAAACATACATACTTTGTAATTTTGTATATATATTATTTATGTTAATGCAAACGTTTGTTTATTAATTTCACAATAATTTAATAACATTATAACTTATTTAATATGATCATAATATTTTTTTACTATATATTGATTATTAATAGGGCAATATATGAAAGCGGTTTGTTATATATACTTTCGAGTATCTTTTATAGTATAAGACCAGAACCTTTATTCGCTGTGTATGATTTGGTTATCTTAAACGGTATTATATTAGAAATAATCTTTTTAAATAAAACTAGAAAGAATAAAAATAGTTTAGAATCATTAGATCATAGAAGTTAAACATAAACTTGATTATTAAGTTATTAACAATGATCAGAAAATCTGGCATTTTCGCAGTTGTTATACCCATAGGGTCCGAATCCGGAATCCGTCAATTGTATCCGATTTAGATTCTAAGAATTAAGATCGGGATGCGAGTCATGCGACCAAATGTAGACTCTTAGAAACCGGGCCACCGTGGCTCGCTCAGACATATCCTTTCCCGCCAACTTTTTGGCGCCAGATCTGGTTGCCTTCGCCTGTTATTTTTCCTCTTTCTTTTCATCCGCGGGAGATTTCATATCTTTCTCCGCTCCGCGAAGACGATGGAGATGCTCTTATCCTAGGTTAGGTTAATCCAGTCCCATATTTTTCTTTTCCTGCAGATCTCTACGTTCAGAAGGTATTCACATCTTATCATGCCGCATTTCGTTCCTTATGCATAGACCAAGTTTGGTTCTCTTCTGATCTATCATGGTGCTTTTTTTTTTTTTTTTCATGAAATTAATTTCCTTTTGTGTTTTTCTGTTGCGACTGCTTCTCTCTTCGTGCATATCAATGGCGTGGTACGGTGTCTTTATGTTGTCTTTGCCGTTGTAGATGAAAGCTCACTATCCTTATATCGAAAATTGGAGAGGGCTTTTGTTAAGTTAGCTCCGCTAGCTTGTTCACTGTACCATGGATTTGAGCTTTTGTTTACTGAGTTTGAAACCGACAATTTGTGGTCTGCACCGTTGTGAATACGTAACCAGCAGCTTTCGGAATTCCTTCTGAGCTAGGGATTAAGATATTCCTTACTAGCTTTAGATTCCGGAAATTAGTTTCGGAACTAAGACGTGATACGTAATACTAACAGTTCTTGTGAACTTACTCATATCCCGCTTCAGTCCGTTTACTTCAGTGTGTCGTTTATCACCGTCACATTAAGGGGTGTTTCTTCATGTTTAAACAAGTGGTTGAAGACATTAGGAGGTGCTGTAGATGTGAAATAATATTTGGGTCTTGAATGATATAACATTGGAGCCCCTCAAAAGCTATGTATAAGAGTTACGACATCCCATTTGCACTCTTAACATGTTTAATAGTTTTATGCACCGATATGCTCGAAAGGAACTTGACGTCCTTTTCACAACAAGTGTAGTCCAATGGCTGTACCTCTATGTTTAAGGATCAGCTTCAGCTTTCCACTTCTCTGGAGTAAATATTCATGGTGTATTTAACAATTACAAACAGTCAGTACTCCTAATTATTTGCATCCCTGTGAATTTATCAATACTTACTGTCAGAAAGACCTTCATTCATATCTGAATTCTATACATCCATATAAGTCGGTTTTATTTTTCTTTAGAATGGAAAACCTATATTTTAGCTTTTGATATATTACTTCACAATTTTCGTGTTGTGTAATTTATCCATTTGTAAAGTAGGGTTCAGATGGTTACTTTAAGGCATTATTACTGTTTCTAATTACCTTTGTCTTGAAGGTGCATTGTAATTTGGTTCCCATAAGGCAACCTCTTTTTCTTTTGAAATAATGAGCTTCTTATGTTTGATATTTCCGTTTATATTTCATTTGCCAAAGAAAATCTTGACTTTGCTTATCCTATATATGGGCCCATGCGAAATTGTTGATGAGATGACTGTGGTTCACCTGATTGTTTGTTCAGATTTAGTTTTCTAATGCTAACATTGGTCATACATGTTCTTTTTTCCGTTCATAGTAAGTTGTATGATGCTGAATATGAGTTCTAGTTTCTATCTTGCTGCAGAGTTCAACAGCATTGAGCTTACTGTATTAGGGGTCATTTTGTTTCTGCAGGTTCATTTTCACAGTGCAGACTTCCTTACAAGCTGAATAAATTGGAAATACAGGTGTTTTTCCTTCACACAAATCCCATGAGTTTCAGCTCTGTGCATTTTATTCATACTATTAAAGGTATGATAGTGGTGAGACTCCTTAACACAGATATCCATGGAAGACCAACCAAGGTGTTTAAAGAAATTGATGCTCTAAGCAAGCTTGAAGATAAATCTTGTCACAAATATTTAGACTCTAAAGTTTCGGAAGTGGGAAATAGCACGGAGGAAATTTCAGGATTTGGTTTCAAAAGTAAGGTCAAAGTTGAGGTGCCATCAATGGAAAGAAGGTCAAGGCATGGACAAAAAATCTTTCGTATGGATGATGCTGAGAGCCCCAATGATTCAGATGGTCCCAATTTTAACAAGATAACATTAAAGGATTTGAGATCTATGTGCAAACGGAAAAAACAAAAAATTCAAAAATCTGCTGACTCCCAACAATCTGATATTAAGGGATTTAGCCAAGATCATGGTTTGTCTGTCAAAATCAAAGAAGAACCTGAGATGGAAGAAACGCTCAGTAGTTTGAAATTGAAACTCTCAAATTCAAAACCTAAGAGAAGAGATAAGACGCTCGGATCTGCTTGTCCTTTGTCAGAAGCTGGATTAAAGAAGGTATCGGCAAAACTGGAGACTGTTGGGGAGCTGAGTGTTTTGAGCAGAATCAAAAGTGAAGTTGTTGATATGGAGTTTGATGTGCCTGAAAATGCATCGGCGGTTGTTGGAAATTGTTCTGTATCTAGTTGCTCCAGTGCTTCTGGCAATGAATTGTGTAAAGTAGTGGACGGAGGTGGAACTGGTTCTCAACAATCTTTATCCATTGAAGGAGTAAATTTCAGTGGGGATGCATTAATTCCATTGACTGAGGTCAGCGGCAGTAGTGATTCAGGAACTACAACAAGCTCAGCTCTTTTAGCCAAGTGCCCTCTCCAGTTCCCACTCAGCAAAGCGTCAAATAATTATATAGAACCTAAGCAGCTTGAAACTGTTTGTGAAGATGCAGAGATTTGCCATGGAACAGGTGTTATGAGTTCTTTAGAAACAATCCACAGTTGTTCTCTTTCGATGAGATCTGAGCTCACAATTGATGATGAGTCATTTTGTTCTCTTTCTGGAGAAAGCCATTGTGCCGATTCAGATGAGAATGTGGCAGTTGATCATGTTTCAAATTCTCAAAGTGTTCATGCTTTTAACGATAATAAAGTTCTAGAAACTCAAAAGAATGTTCAGCCCACAACAGCATCAGATCATGGAGATCACTCTGTTGATGACTCGATAAGACTCCATACAACCTCTCAGAACTTCTGTTCATGCTTGCCTTCTAATAATGTTTCAGATTTTCTTATGGAGGAGGATGTGGGTTCGGTAGCTAAAATATTTTCAGAGGCAGTGGAAGCAAGAGATGCCTTAACTCATTCTCTTTCTACTAGAAGTTCTAATGCAGTCTCAGATCAGGACTGCAGTATTAAGCCTGAGCTAGAAACTCAAAAGAATGTACAACCCACAACTGCATCAGATCATGGAGATCACTCTGTTGATGACTCGATTAGACTCCATACAATCTCTCAGAGCTTCCATTCATGCTTGCCTTCTAATAATGTTTCGGATTTTCTTACGGAGGAGGATGTGGGTTCGGTAGCTAAAATATTTTCAGAGGTAGTGGAAGCAAGAGATGCCTTAACTCATTCTCTTTCTACTGGAAGTTCTGATCCAGTCTCAGTTAAGGACTGCACTATTAAGCTTGAGCAAATATCAGAAAATTGTGGTTCTGCGAGCGTGTCTAGTCATACACTTTCAGTTGTAGAACCTCGAACAAAGAGTGACAAGGATAACACATCATTTGACTATGGTAATAATTCTATAAACAGCATAATTGGACTTCAGATTACTCCTCAGAACTTCACTTCATGCTTCAACTCGCCTGATATAGGTGAAGACAAATTAAATACCACTGCTACTAGAGACACAGTGGCAGAAGCATGTAAAGCTTTTGATGGTCTAAAGCTTAAGATTTCTCCAACAAGGCTTTTATCAACTAGAAAGGTGTGGGTCCTTTCTATATATATAAATTTATCTCATTTAAATTTTCTCATACATATTTTTGCATTTGAGCTTCTGCAGGCCACTGCTTCTGTTTCTCCCATTTATTTATTTATCTATTTTTTTTGCATTTGAGCATGTGCAGGCCATTTCTCCTCTATCTCGGGAAAAGCTTCTTCAGGCTGTCGATGCTGAAGAACTACAAACAAGCATTCAGAATTCCAGTAAGTTAATATACACACATGAAGAGTTTAGCTTATTTATTTTCTTCCCAACTGAATGTGTTGTTTAACAATTGTTGTAGAGGGCAAGAAGAGACTGCGCTTCGAGAATGGGATGAAGAATGAGGCCTTTTCAGACAGACCATATCTTGAGGATGCTGATGGCATGGTGCTTCATAGAGAAAGAAGTAAAAAATCAAGAATAAATTGTAAAAATGGATCTCCGCCATTGCTTATTAAGGGAATTCTCAAGACTCAGAATAATGAGTGTTCATCATCACAGAAGAATGCACAAAAAGCTGTGATGTTCTCCCAAATGCAGATGCGACATTTTGAATCTGTTGCGGCTAATTTGTTGAATTGTTTGAAGTCCATGAAAGATATTGTCGAGGAAACTTTGCATTCAGAGTCCTTCTCTTCTTCGCCAACCAAATATACTGCAGAAATGGTAAGCATATTTGCTCCAATAACCCTATTTAATCAATGTGTTGTTTCAGATATTTACTTTTGTAACCATTTGTTGGATCCTCTCCTTCAATTATTAAACTATTCTTATTCTCAAAAAAATTATTAGATTATTCTCTGTAGGTTTCAAGTACAGGGTGAATTTAAAAGTAAATATTTTAACAATTTGCCATATCATTTTATTTTTCAAATTCAAATTTTAGTGTTTGCAGATGTTGAATCCAAGCAGAAAATATGGCATTATCTTTGTCTTTGATACATTCATTTTAAACATGTCAAATCTCATATGGTACAGGCTCATGTAGGAATCCTTTTTGCTGCTTGTCCCTTGAATGGTTGATGTGTGCATGCATTTTCTTTCTGTGTGTATGTGTTTCTTGTGTCACTCCCAGTCCTGTTTGAAAACCACTTAACTAGTAAGTGATGGGGCCATTAAAACTTTTAACTTAGTTTCTCTTTTAAACAATTTAGTTATTTGTTTATTTCTAAAGTAGAATATGTATTTGTGCTCAGAGAAGGGAAGCAGCTGATAATGCAGATGAACTTGAAGCAACTACAAAAAGATGGCTTGCTATGATGTCAAGAGATTGTAACCGTTTCTGTAAAATAATGGTTTGCTCTCCCCCATTCCCGTAGTTCTTTGGTTCATAGTGATCTTCCTGAGTTGGTTTTATCTGCTTTCTAATCTTTTACCCAATTTTTACAGAATTTATCAGATGAAAGAGTAACTAGTCCTGCTCCCAAAGAGCGGAAGAAGATAAGCTTTGCAGATGAAGCTGGCTTTAATCTTTGTCATGTGAAAACTTTCACTAAAATCTCTCAGCTGGTGTCTGAAAAAAACTTTCACTAAAAGCTCTCAGCTGGTGTCTGAAAACTAAGGGGCTGACTGGTGGAAAATTGGTAATGAACTTATTATTCTTTTATTTATAGCTGTACATTGAATATCTATTGCTGAGAAGTTTGTGATGGAAGAAGGAAGCCATATGTTGCGGAAAGCATGCTATCTCAATGCCTTGAAGACCTAAAAGTGTATATTACAGGGTGGCTTATGTACTATCACACCATCCAGGGAACTCAGTCCTTAATTTGATTTACGCTTCGCTAAGGGAATATTTTATTCATGCTTACAATTTTGTCCATTCGACATTGAGCTTTTAAATGAAGCATGATTTCTTGGCATGGTTTACGCCAGCTGATTTTTTTATGCAACCTAGTTTTTGACTAGTTTGTTTAAGACGTCAGCTGGCGCATTTTCACTTTCTATAAACTCAGAGTATGAGGCTATGATGACTGCAAGGAGCCAAGGACCCGGGTTATACCTCCCACTCTCTCCTTCAGGTATAGATCTGCTAGTCCATGGATTTATGTGGGATTATTTCTTTTTTAATGATTAGTAATTTACCACTGGCACGTAAATATGAACCAGTTGTTGTCCTCATGATAGGCTGGGGTGAACCTCTGTTGAATCCAACCTTTTTCTGTTTTATTTCTTTTTGGGATCTTTGCGCCTTGGGTGCAACTCTAGTGAACCGCGCAATTGGCCTTACTCAAAGAATATAAATCTGGTTATAATTTCTTGAATTTGAGCAATGCGGTGAGTGACTTTTTGTAATGCACATTGTTTTAATCTTTACCAAAGTTCATACCCTGGTGTCTATTTTTCTGACGTTAATCCGTGGCTAACATTCAAACCATGTGCACAATTAAATGACAAAAACTGGTCTATTTTTCTCGTGTTGCATGAAAACTAAAATAATGTTACGGGATATTATGTCTGAGATGTCTTGGCCCGTTGCCCTCAAAATAAAGCCCATAGTACTAGTGTGTTTGTTCCAAGGTTGATTTGTTGTGGATCATATTTTATAATTGTTATGGCATGAAGGAAAAATCCATTATTCTTGCATTTTAGTGGATGGGAATGACACTATAAATTCGTCCGCAATACTAGTATCCGTCTTGCCACTAGGAGGCCTGTGGCCCGTGGGGGAAACATTTTAGCTTGTGACCTTTGTGAGGACTTCCATTCCAAATAGGTTTTAGGAGGATTTATACTTATATTTGTGTGTGTCGCGGAGCACCGATGGCAAGGAGTCTGGAGTCCCCAACTCGAGCCCGGATCCCCTTGGGCCATCCGCCAAGGATAATTCTTTTTTAAAATAAAACCCAAACGCACGGTGCGCACAGAGGTACACGGTAGAAAGAGCGGCAGCTCTTTTGTCGCTTTCGTCGCTCACGGTTTTGAAGAAAGCAAGAAGCCTCCCGCAACTCCGCCCGCCAAGCTCACCTCAAAAAGTATAGATAAAAGCATAAGCGGAGCGGAGAAGGAGGGGCGCACGATTAGTTCAAGCTTCTTCCCTTCCCTCTGCTGCTTCCCTTCCTTCTCCGTCAAGATGACGAGGGCTTCTGTCAAAGGCACCTATAACGCTGACAAGAGCAGCGCAGCTGCATCTTTCACCGTAAGTGGCGGCGATGTCAAGCTCCGGGCTTCCATGACGGACGCCACCATTGTCAATGGACCTTCCTTGAATGGACTCTCGCTCTCGCTGGAAAAACCCGGCGCCTTCATGATCGACTACAATGTCCCCAAAAAGGTCAAGTTGATGTTTAGGTTTCCCGAGTCTTGTGAGGTTCTTACTGGTAGTTCTCAGGGGTTGGTTTTCGTTTTCCTCTACAGGACGTCCGTGTTCAGTTTATGAACACGGTTAAGGTTGCCGACAAGCCCCTTAATTTGACTTACGTCCACGCAATTGGGGATAACCGCACAACGATCGATGGGGCATTGGTTTTGGATCCCGCGAACAAGGTTTCGGCCAATTACGCATTTGGGTCAGGGAATTGCAAGGTGAAGTACACTTACGTGCAGGGGGCGAGGAGGACGTTTGAGCCGTGCTACGACTTCTCCAAGAATGCCTGGGATTTTGCATTTTCCCAGCGCGTCTTCGATGACGATGTAGTTAAGGCGTCCTACCAGACATCCACCAAGATTCTTGGATTGGATTGGACGAGGAGTTCGAAGAATGCTGGTTCGTTCAAGGTAGAAAAATTTCCCTTGTTATATTGCATTCTCCAGCCCTTTATTTCTCCTCAGAACGTTGATTTAAACGACCCTTGTTGCTTGTATCCATTGCTCTCTACCGATCTTTTTTAGGTACGTTTTTTTTTTTCTCATTTGATAGTTCATGACATGCAAAATGAGAAGCACAGAAATTGAACACAAAAGTACAGAAGAGGAGAGAATGGTTTTATATATGGGAGAATTTGTAACCAGGTCGTGATTCCTTGATTACAAATTAAAAGGAAAACAATTCCACTTATTCGGACAGGTGCCAAATGGAAGAATCTCTTTGTAACTCATGGAAGACCTGATTATACGAGAAGCGGCATTTGCCACCTGATTATAAGAGAAGGACCATGACCTCCTGCCTGATTATAGGAGGCTGCTTGATTACACGAGCAGGGCCTTAGGCTTCTTTGTAAATAATGGAAGGTTCGCAAATAAGTTGCAGTTTTTGGGTTTTAGTGAGTGAAAAGAGGAATGACTGTTAGTTCAAAAAGAAAAAAAGAGTAACTGACTGTTAAGAAGAAAAAGAGAAAGAGGAGTAACTATGTCACATACAAGTTTTGAGAGAAAATGTATAGTTATACACAAATATTCATATGGGGCCTAGCTGAGTGGGCCACTCGAAATGAGTCGAAGATGATGGCTTGCATGATGATCTTATCACAGCTCTATCATGGCAGATATGCTTTAATTCGAGCAGACAAAATCTGGTAAAATTTTTTTAAGTTTCTGAAGCTCATCCAGTAAAAATCTTTTATGTCAATAAATTTTTTAAAACATAATAAAGTGATTTTTCTATGATCTCTAGACACTGGTCATCTTGGCCAACTTTATCTTGTTTTACATGGAAAATATATCTTGAAGTTTTCTAGATTCTTGTCTTTGTCATCCTTATTTAATGTAACTGTTTTTTTTTTTTTTAATATGTGTATTTTATATGAAACTTAAAAAAGATGGATATCCTTCACCATAAAGATAATGGTCTCATTTCCCTCCAACATAAGCTCTCAACTTTTAGTGTGGGAAGAATTTTCTATATACTAGATTTTTTTTTTTTTTTTTTTTTTTTTTTTTTTGAAAGCGATGATTCTATTAATTCAGAAAAAGAGGAGTACAATACAAAGAGGCTTAAATCTTAATGCCGTTACAGAATTAACATAATCGTCCTTGCTATGGAGGGTATAGGATCTCCATGACTTGTAGTAAGACTCCTGCCCGAGCTAGGGCATCTGCAGCTGCGTTAGCCGATCTGGGCGTGTGACTCCAACCAACTACAGTTTCTGAGAGGTCCCATATTTCTCTTACTTTTGGTGCTAGTCTCCAAGGTACCGAGGCTGCCTTCGTTCACCATTTGATAGTGTTGCTAGAGTCCCCTTCCACCCATAGTGTACCCGGGAAGCGTGATTTAGCTATCCGCAACCCTTGGAGCACCCCTTCAACTTCAGCTTCAGTGGAGTCAGCATGACCTAGGGGACCTTCCCCCATAACCGGAGGGACCCGGGTTGCCCCAGGAAGCTCCATCTGTGTTGAGCTTAATTATGGAAGGAGGGGACTCTAGATTTTAATAGTTTACAGAACATATTTTCACGGATATGTGCTAGAAGTGTGCTTAGCTTTGTCTCTCACTATCCTTATCCAATCAGGAAAGCAGCATTTTCAACAAAGTTCTGCATTTTTCTCTCTATGGTTAAATGATTTTTGCTGTGGAGCTAAATGAGAAGACAATTTCCTAGAAAAGGTTTACACTATGTAAATCTTAAAATGAATATCCTCTTAAGAGAACTTAGCTGCCCAATTGTTGAAGTGTTAATGTAAGTTATTTAGTATCTAAGGTTGAAATATGTTCATTTACTTTGGGCTTTAACTATATAAATGGTGTTGGTATCCAAGGTACTCATTGGACTTGAACCCAGAACCTCTTATTGAGAAGCCTCCTAACATTAAAGTTGGGGCAAAACATCTTATTTGTCAATGACTTTTAGAACCCATGTATGGTAAGGAGTTTAGGTTGTGGGATTTATCGAGATTTTGTCTGTTTATAATCATGAAATCTTGTGAAATTTTAAATTTTAAAATTTTATTTTTATTCTTTATTTGGTATTCTGACCTGTTGACATTGTTGCAGTATTATCATTTCATACTATTGAAATCTGTTTTCATTAATGCTTCATTGTTATCACTGTCATGTAAATTTTTATCTGATTCCACAAAATTCTCCGTGCCTGTTTGCATTTGTTGCTCTTTTTCATGTGTACTATCAAGGACATCATGAAATTTCTATCATGTAAAATTTTCCCTGATTCCACAAAATTTCTTGATGGCATCTCTGTGCCTGTTTGCATTTGTTGCTCTTTTTCATATGTGTACTATCAAGGACATCTTGAAATTTCTAACTCCATGTGGTTCTGTTCTTCCAGATTTCGGTGTCTTTCAATTTGAATGATGAATTTACAGCTCCAAAAATAACTGCAGAGAGTATATGGAATTTTGACCTTTGATTTTGATATTAGCTAGGAAATGTAAAAGCAAAAACAAAAAAGAAATTCATGTGTGTGATGAAAACACTGTTTTAAATTATTAATAGGTATAATTTGAATAGTTATCTCCACCCTGTTTCTTAGTTGGCTTGTATTGAGATTCAGTTTTTTTTTTTTCAAGAACAGCGTATGTATCTGAATCCTGAAGAAGGACGATAGATGGGTTTTTTCTCCCACTCTGAAATATATGAAACATGAGCCGTTTACCTAAGATACTAGGGCACAAGATTGTTTTTGCTGTATCTTAGTTATTTCATGGTACTGAAGAGGGGATTGGAAACAAAAGCAGGAGAGAAATATGGATTGTAGAAGTGCCGCCGGCCTATTGGTTTGATTAAACGCAGAATGTACATATCACTAGAGTGAGCATCAATCCAATTTGTACCTTGTTCATGCTTGATATCAATGCTTATATTTCAGGTCACATAATGGTACTGAGGTATGAGCTCCGCCCTCTTTTAATAACACAGTACTTGAAGTATCTTCCTACTCCAGAAAAGATCAATCTACCCGCATATATACCTTCCTCTCTTCTAAACTAGATATTTGAAAAAAAAATCCCAAAAGACACCGGAATTCTTCTAAGGGAGATATTGAGAAGTGAGCATAATTTAACGAGATGAATTCTTTAGTCATGCAAGTGCAGCAAACAAAATATTATTTCTGCATTACCACGGGACCGGCGAATGAAGGCCAAAAACCTGGAGGATTTGCATCAGTGATTGATTGAGATTTGAGAGTCGTCCTTTTTGACTATTGGAAGGAAGGAGAGAGAAGAATATGCCTCTTGGATGACAAGAACAACACAACACTGTAGCACTTATCTTACTGTTCCATCGCTTTTTTCTTTTCTGCTGTCACACCGAGGGATGGAACCCACCTCATCATTGTCTCCATCATTATCCAACGCTGTCCTTTCACAATGGATGATTTCATCTGTCTACAACAATCCCCTAGCCCAATCTTTCTCTTCCAGTACCAAAAGCAGATTGCTTCATCATTCATCGAATAAATTAAAAAGAGAGTCTGAACTCTTTTCTTTAATAAAGTACAAAATCGAAAAGAAGTTTTATTCCAGGCTCAAGGTGTAGTTGATGCTTCTCTTTTGCCAATGTTGTCCGTAGTGAACACAACAGGAAAAGAGTGAGATGATCGCCTGTTTTTTGATATTTGCAGGTACCAGGTACTGAAAAATAGTATCTGAGTTTTTAGTGTTTTAAGTTTCAACAAGGGCCGGACGGTCCCTTTCCTTTTCTTACATAAAGTCTCATACTGACTGAGTCCAGTGCAATTTAAAAGGGAGAAATTACCCTAAAACTGCTATGGAATCAAGTGGGAGAAATTAGTATACCTGTTACACAGTGAAATGGTTCTGGTTACATATGGATCTTTACCAGAAAAACTCTTGAGAGATAAATTCAGTACCTTGAATTGTCTTGTAGAGATAATCTTGTTAGGTTAGCTGGATCACATGCTTCCTTCGGCAAAAACTTGTATCAAACTAGCTAGAGCTGAGTTGATGCACTTGTCTTGATTCTTTCAATACAAGACACTTTTGGTGCTAGAATCAAAACATGGTGGTCCTTGAAGTTATTGGGAGAGTCAACTTACCAGGGCTCAGTTATGGTGGACCTTTTGTCTGCAACTACAGTTAAGTTGGTAGCTGGGGACCAGACCACTTGGAGGTAGGTTGCACTGTTGCAGCCTACAAGCCTATCTGTTGTTTCAAAGCTGTAGTGACTAAAAGGGCTCTCATATGGTGGCCACATGCATCTTGGGATTTTTCTTTACTTTTCCTCTATACAGGATGGGATAGTGAGAACTTTTCTATGGGCTTTTCTTGGAGCTCATACAAGAAGATAGTTGAGATAACTGAGAGGACTGCCTTCTCTGCCAGCAAGTTTGAATGTGACTGTGCTAATGGGAAGAGAATGATTTTGTGGTACAAAAGTCGCTTACTTGATGATGAGGGCATAACACCTTATAGATTGAAGAGACACAGAAGCCACTCAATCTGAGGTTGGGAAGAGTAGTCAATTCAAGCATTAGATGAGGAGACTGATTGGGTACTTAAATGCTTCCAGTCCCCCTTCATGGACCTATGTTTTTACCGACTCTCAGGCAATTTTGCTTATCAATCAAAGACATGATTATACCAGAAATTATGCTCAACTCTTCTGTATTATGATTTTCGAAGGGAAAAAAAAAATGCAGTACATATGGTATATCTATCTACAAGTATTCTTTTTGGGATTCCACTGACGTGAGATATCTTCCGCGATTCTTTGGGCATCCATGGAAGCTCCAAGCAATCCTCTCCTGGTAAAACCTACAGTGTATAGTCCTTTATCTCCTTTCCAACTGTTGGGAAAGGCCTTCTTTGGAAAACCGTCTTCCTTGCTAAATAAATCCCCCTGGTACAAAGCATGGAGACAGACAGAAACCTGATCAGACTATATAGCATGGACGTGAGTTGTCCGCTGTTAAGGATATTTGGGTGACTTTTTAGTTGTTTCTCTTGCTTCCAGAGGCAAAAGAGAAAATCCTGAGGAGTTCAGAGTTACCTTAAGCCATGAGGGTACATTGCTTCTGTAACCGGTTGCTAGGATCACTGAATTGAACTCCTCCACACTTCCATCAACAAGCTCCACGCCATTGGCCAGGAATTTTCGTATTCCAGGAACCACCTGATGTTGGAGAAACAAAACTTTAGGTGCATAAAAGGGAAGAAAAGCATCTAGCTATCTACATGCTCAAGCTTCATTCACATTTGATTAGTCCTCCTGCTACCACTGCCAAATATAAATCTGAGAATTAAGTAAAAGGAAATGTAGAAAACCTTGATTTGTCCGGTCCTTATCTTGGCAAGAGTTCCAACATCCAAAACTGGGGTCTTTCCTGTTAAGTTCTTCAGTTCCAGGGGTCCAACTTCAGGTCTCTTCAGGCCAAACTGGCTCGTCTTTCCGAGAAACAACCGCGAGCAGAGGACAAGGAAACTGTCAACTATTTGTAACGGAAACCATTTTAGCAGCCACATTGCAAGACCGAAAGTTGATGTCCCTAGCATATCCCTAGGCAAAATGTGTAACTGAAACATGACACAAAAAATACCAATCAGAAATTCCACATCTGAAGTGAGAGCCCTGTTGATGAAAAATGGCTTGGATTTTCATGGCATTTACTATAGAACACTGGGAACTACTGCACGTATTGAAAGCAAACAGTGGTTGGTTCTCACAGAGCAACTGAGTAAGTGTATTTTCTCTGAGATTGCAGCAAAATTTATGGTGTTCTGAAAATTCGTACTCCTTTTAAATGCTGTCCACTGCCCATTTTGAATAGTAATGCCAGAAGTGACTACAAAATAGGCAGCCAAACGCAGCCTCAAAAGAATACAATCACCCACATGGTTGGTACATTTCACATGATGATTTCTTATGCCCAAATTGTAAATGAAACAATTGGAGGATTGAAAGTGGAAAGGACCACGGCAACCGAATACTTGGATGAGGTAAAATTTTCAAAGAGTGGAGCCACATTTTAATGCAAAATCTCCAAAACCAGGAAAGGCGACAATTGATCATAGAAAGTGGGAAAAAAAAGAAGAGCATCAGGTAGCAGAAGGGGCATTTAATCTGTATCCTTGGTAAGCTAAAAGCCTAAAACTAATTAGGGAGAGACAGAAAATATATAAAAGAGTGAAGAAAGGAAATCCAAAACCAAGAGGAAGAAAGCAGTAAAGACATCCAAACATTGGAAACTCATCATTTCCAAAACGCAACACAACACAAGAAAAAAAAAAAAAAAAAAAAAAAAAAAAAAAACCAACCCAATGTATGATGATCAACAATATATATTTCCCTTTTAAATCCGTAGAGAATATCAAAAGAAATAAGTGACTTCTGTTAATGAAAATTCAAGTTTAAGCAATATTTAGAGCGCAATCAATAGCACAAAAATGGAGGTAAGGAATAGCAGAAAAGGATGATCTCTCGTTTCACCTTATTTCTCACTACTAACGAGGCATCAGCATCATTGTTACATAGATCCAGGCATATCTCCATACCCGAGTTCCCGCAGCCTACCACCAAAACCTTCTCTCCTTTGAAATCAGCTCCATTTCTGTAGGAGCTCGTATGAAGAAGTCGTCCTTGAAAGCTACGAATTCCAGGTATATCCGGCGAAACTGCCTCCGCATTCTCCCCCGTAGCCACGATGAGCCACCTGCATACGAACTCCTTTTGCTGTGTTGCTACTCGCCAGAAGCCAATGGTGGAATCGAATTCGGCTTCTTGAACATCTTCTCCAAACAAAGGCTTGATGGAAAACTTGTTGGCATAGGCTTCTAGGTAGTCTGTGAACTGATCTTTTGTTGGGTATGTTGGAAAATCTGCTGGGAAGGACATGAGAGGAAGCTCGCAGAAGTTCTTGGGGAGATGAAGCTTTAGCCTTTCATAAGCTTTCAGTTTCCAGAGGGAGGCGATGCAGCTTTCTTTCTCAAGAATGAGCGAAGGAACACCTCTCTGTTTGAGGCATGCTGCGGTGGCTAGACCAGAAGGTCCGGCTCCTATGATCAGGGGTCCTCTCAGAAAGACATGCACTCGTTTTGAGCTCATCGTCCTGAAGAGTCAAAAAGGGAAGGAAACCAAAGGCTGCAAGTTCTCCAAACCATGTTCAACAATCAAACCCAGAGCAGAATCAGAGGCTTCCTTGAAATAAGATTTTCAGTGGGTGAAGCAGCTAGAGCTCAAGAAACAGGAGTAAATGGATCTGTGTGACCGCACTGATCAGTAGCTAGCTTTCGGAAAGGTTGTGAAGAAACAGAGGTCTCGAGTCGGTAGAGGACAAGGGTGTTACGTTAATGGAAACCAAAACGTACTTTTGTTTTTCTCCATTCAAAATCTGCAAATGGGTTGGAGATCAGTTTCGGCACCACCAGTAACGAAAAGAAATCCTGACTCTCGGTGAATTTTGTGAACTGTAGCCTCTTGGAGACTGAGAAGAAACCAGAACACTCCTCTTAAAGAATTAACAGGACTTGTCAGTTACCAGAGCATTGAAACAAGACACGGGTTTGTTTACAGGGGGAGAGAGAGAGAGGGAGAGAGAGGATTTATGAATCCGCGCGGAATGATTCATCATCATTCATACATACATATTAGAATAGAAGTGATATGAAGAGAATAAAAGACTCACATATAATTCCTTCCCGAAAGGAAAACAGAGAAGAAAGAGAGAAGAAAAATCTATGTTTCTACGAGTCTGTCTTAGCAGATAGTGGAAGAAAACAACCAATCGGCGGAAGAAAAGGGAAGGAGGATGGAATTATACGGGTTGGGGAGGGGGGGGAGGGCTTGTGGGAGACGAGAATCAAAAGTATTGAACGGTTTTCAGGGTACGTGCAGTTTGTACAAGGAAATGGTCCAGTCACGAGTTGTAATAATCATTCAACGAACTCGCAGCAGGGAAACATGGTCCCCCAAAGCTTTTAATTAACCCTCTCAATGCACTTTCTTCGTACGCATTGTTGAATTTGAATCCTCTTCCACATACTTGTCTCTTCTCCTTGCATATATAACTCCAAAGTTATGTGGTTAGGATCATTCATTCCTCTGTCACTCTGTCAGCTTAGGACCATCCAAGAAAGGCCTGTATACCTTAAAACCAACCTAATGTATTCAAAACAGAACCAAGCCGATTCACTTACACAACCCCCAATGGTTTGTAACAACTGATCACAGACGAAAAAATAACTGTAGAATTAAACACGAAAAAACCTAACACCATATATATACATATATACATATATATATATGACCACCCAAGCTAATGTATGTGGGTTTAATTGTTGCAGATGAGAGAGTAGTAGTACCCTAACATTCACATGGAGGCCCGGTCAGTGTCAAATTTTCGGTGCTATAAATGAACATCTGATCGATATCAGGTACATTTTTTTGCTGTTGGAAAAAAAACACATTAATTGAGAGTCACTTGTCATGACTAGAATGGCCTCCATGGAGTTCATCTGCATTGCCATATTCATGATCGACTGAGAGATAGTCTAGTTTAGTTCTTCAAGTAGCTTCCACGCACTAAGCCATCCCCTTACAATTAATAGTATTTTGTAAGTTGAAGATTTCTTTCTTATCTCTAATTAATGTTGAACATTGATAGAACCTGCTCTAAGCAGATTCAAAAGTACTGAGAAGCCTTGAGGGGGTTCAATACTAAAAGAAGCTGGCCGGATATATATATTCAATGGATCGAAGAGATCGAGTTGTGAGGATATATATATATATATATATAAGATCTCGATTGCAGCTAGATAAAATTAGATGGTTTGTGATGTGCAGAGATCAGGCACTCGTTAATTTGGTGGTTACCAAACTGTCAAATATCTGTTCATCTTGATATATATGTGAGGAATATATCAATCATATTTGGAAATACAACATTTAATAACACCATACGTACGTACATACAAGAAAATTGCATGTGATAGATATTAAGGCTAGCTCTTCTACGGTGACAGTCCTTCAACGTAACTGTTCAATTCAGATAATTAAAATGTTCCAAATACGTACGTACTCATATACACTGAACTTATATGCTGTACGTGGCTTACTAAATAATAATAATTAAGTTGCGAGATGTATCAATTAAGCTATTTGATCATAATTAATATTAATTATCCTTTTATATCAACATTTATAATTAGTAAGTTCATGTAATCAAAAGGGGGCCCGTGGTCCATGTTTTGGCTACTTGATGTTATCAATATTGATTGAAGTTGGTTGTATTTCATCGTCATTATCTAAAGTTACTCAATGAAGGAAATTAATAATTCTTTAGTCAGAAGAAATTAATTAAGGCCAAAATTAATGGCTATGTTTAAAACGATAAAAGGACGTTGCATTAATTAATTCTTTGAAGTATTTATTTTAATTAATTTATAATTAATGTGCATGTTTATGTTTAAAATTTGAGGCTAATATATATGCATATATTATCCCTCTTGTTCTTATATATTCAACATTTGTCAATGGAAAGCAACGATATATAGGAAGATTAATTCGAGACTAGTGTATAATATTAATTTGAACTTTAATTTAATGGGTTTACGAATATTAGAATGGAGAGTAATTAATGAGAATTAATATTGAATATTGAAGAAGGCAACGTAAAGTCTCTGTGATCATCCAAGCATATTCTTTCAAATTGATAGTCCTTGTCTCATATGGTTACGAGATGTGTATAGATTTGGCTTCTTGTAACTTGAAAGAGGGCCGAACAATATAAATGAGATGAAGGGTTTCTCAGTGTTACATCGTTTTCTTTCTTTATTCCCTTGATGTGCTTTACACTTACTTGGCAGCAAGCGACTTCTAACAACTCCAATGATCATCGCACTTTAGAATGTTTTCAATGCATTGGGTCCTACTTATATACTTCCTCTTTGAATATATATATATATATATTCTACCCATATAAATTGAGGGGATGGAATTAGGATCTCTCTCTATACAGCTACACTTTATATTTTTTTAATATTTTTATAGTAAAAAAGGTAAAAATAATCCTGATTATAATGAACCGGGGCCGAGTCAATAAAAACCGGATTGGCCTCCGATTCTGGTTCAACCGGGTTGGACTGGCCGGTTCGGTTCGGCTTTTAAAACACTGTTCTATCTATTACATAAAAAATAAAAAAACAAGAGAAGCATTTAATAATATTCTCTGTCTTTCCTTTGTTAATTAATTTGATGGTGGATGAATTTTGCAACAACATATTTTTTGGACGGAAGGTGGAATATATGTGCCAAATATATAGTTTATTTCACGGGTTTCAAATCAATCATAAGACGAGAGTTTATTTATAACAAGGGATATATATATATATATATATATATATATATATATTAAAGTGCAGGTAGCTGTCAGATATAGATATATATTCTTTTTAATGTGTTTGAATATAGGTCGAGGAGAGATTAATAGTGGTCCATGGCCGTGTGTTGAAGACTTGAAGTTGAAGATAACCGCATGCGGACATGATCACATATACACTCTCAGAGACTCCTCTTTTAATGAGGATGGTTGGGATCATGGATGACTGCAAATCTTCGGTGGCTTAGAGGAGCACCACCAATTACCTAATCTCATTATACCTGCACTTAATTATTAGAGAATAATCAAACGATATTCATGTGGTGTGTGTAGACTTAAAAAGAGTTTCTTCGCAATCCACACGTGGCACACATACATCGGCTTCACTTCAGAATTATTATTCATTAATCGTACTGCAGATAATAAGTTGGACTAGTACTTCTCTCTTTGACTCAGATTTTCGTCTTTCCAAATTCCCAAGTTCCCATTACAACAGCTTCTGCTACGACAGACGACATATCAATGCATTGTAACATCTCGATCGACCCCCACTTCGTGACTAAGCCTAGCTAGAAGTTGACTCCATCGAGATCAACAAATTTATGATGAATCTGTACTTGGAGTCGTATACAATTAGCAAGGATGTTTTATAGCTAAATATTTGAAGTTTTATCCACTGAGCTCCCTTTCAATTGAAAGGGATAACCATGAGCATTACAAATGGGATTCAAATACTACCTCGTTTCTCTGTGTCGACACCGTCCGAACTCAACTGGAAAGCTGAAGATTGCCAGTAAAGAAAACAGGCTGTTGCTTGGGCGAATCAAGTGAGAGAACGAACAAGGTCATATTGCGCCATTTCGGTATTCTGATGGACGTGTTTGGTTTGGACGGTGATGCGGCTACGACTAGTCTTTCCATAAATGAAACTTTGATTTGTACGTGTCCCGCTGGCGGACGCTGGTCGTTTTTCCGCACCCCAAACTCCCAAACTCAAATCATTTGTATGATTCACGTATCGCACAACCGTTTGTGGCATGGAAGACGGACACCTGACTCCGATAGATACTTACCGCGCTTTATCTTCGATGAAGAACGATCTTTCCATACAACACTCCTTTAAAGAAAACAACTTAGGATTAGAAAACCAGGGCGTAAGATGTAATATCATGTATGGCGCGACACAGCACCACCTGTGACATCAGACTCTCGGGAGCTACAGACCTAAAACATAAACCTGAAAAAGGATGACCGCTGATTTAAAGATATAACAGGAGCATGTTGGGCGAAAGGTATTTCCCACTAAAGCTACAAAACGATCTATGCCACAAACCTCGGATGGAAACAGTAGTTTGATTTAGTTGAATGATGATCAAATACACGGGTCTAGGCTCCATCTAATAATAGCTATCTAGGACGAAACAAGACCACCTCAAGTTGCAGCCGGTGGCATATTGGGTGGTGGAGGTGGTTGCATAGCTACAGGCGGAGGAGGCATTGGCCTTCCAGGTAGTTGCTGAGGAGGCATTGGGGGGCCTCGCCACATGGGAGGTGGTGGTCCCATGCTCATAGGAGGGGGTGGAGGCCTACCCATCATTCCTTGAGGAGGTGGCGGTGGCATGTTTGGCGGTGGAGGTCTGACTGCAGCTCCAAACGCCTGAAGTTGTGGTGGTGGAGGCGGCATTACTTGTGCACCCATAGCTTGACCCTGCTGTTGTGGGTCATGACCAGGCCATGATGGCTGTGCTCCAAGCTGCATCGGTGGTGGGAAGGCCCCACCCTGTGGAGGAGGAGGCCGGATGGGAGGCACTTGCGGGGGAGGAACTAGAGCACCATTAGCAAAAGGCCTCGGAGGCATTGGAGTTGCCATGGTCCCATTGGCTTGAGGACCATTGGGAAGTGTAGGGGGTCCACTGGCAAACAACGTGTGAGGTCTGTTCTTCTGTGCACTTGGATTGCTTGCAGCCAGAATTCGCTCTGCATTCATTGAAAAAAAAATAACAAAACAAAACAAAAGTTAGAAACCCGAGACATTAGTTAGTTATCAACCTAAATGTGATTGCGCCAGTGTGACACTTGTATCAGAAAGCCACCACGCATAACTTTCGGACAGAAAGGATATGATCTGAAACATACCTGCAGGAGTTCCATGACGCTCTCCTTTGGTGTCTTTCTTGTAAGCGTATGACACTGTTATTTGACGGTTACAAAGATATTGACCATTCATGGCCTGAAAAAATAAGGTGAATATGAACTCACTCTCCCCACATGTTAGAAAAAAGGTAAAAAGAAAAAACAAGAGCATTCATTGTACTGGTTTGCAATAAAACTCACTCCTGCTCAACACAATGTGCTGTCTGAATCAGGGACAAGTGATATACGAGTCTTACCTGTGTAAGAGAACTCGTATAAGAACATTTGGTATCCTAAAGGTTTTTAGGCCACCATAAAACAATTGTTTGTGTTATAATTTGAATTCTTCATCCCTTGAATCTGAAACCAATCAACACAATCTTGACGAGGACAAAACACGAATTACGTAGACTCATTCGCTTCCTTCATTGGAAAGAAGAACCTGCTAGACTTCTTTGAAAGAAATAAACTAATACGATATGTCTCACCAAAGTATACACCATGCTTTTCCTCAAAAAAAAAGTATACACCATGCTCTCAAAGTCAATTGACATTTGGGTATATAGTGAGCTAATTTTGTGACTTACTAAGCTCATTAAAAGCCCAATCTAGGTTTTTCAGCATCTATTTTCTTTACGAAATGATTAGAGAAAATAACACATTAACAACAGATTAGCCAAATATTACAAAAAGGTAGACAATCCAGGCAAGTATGGCCATTTTGTGAGTAGGCAAGGATCTTGTGACTCTGCAGCTAGAGTACCATGCAGTTGAACTAACTCAAAATTCATAACAGACTTCAATCAACAAATGGGGAAGAATACCTCAATTGCTGCATCAGATGTCTCAAAAGAATCATAGCTAATGAAACCAAAGCCACGTGAGTTCCCAGTCTCAGGATCTCTCATAATCTGAAACGGGGAAAGAGAAAATTACAATGAGATATCCATGTATCAGACAATAACAGCAAATCAGTACAAAATGTTTTCATTTATATATAGCTTGCAAGACCCCCATAAATATATGATCCCTATATTTGAAAAGATATAAGATACAATACATGCAACGATAACAGCAATGACATGAACACTGCATGAAAACATTAAGACATTAACATGAAGAAGAGATGTTCTATGAAGATTAGTACCAAAACTTTCCTCAAAAAAAGATTGGTACCAAAGTATGCTATGATATTGTCCTCCTTTTCCATTGTGGCCTTTAATTTTCATAATTGTTGATTAAACAGGCATACAACTGGATTCTTGCCATCTAGGAGGCAGGACTCCACTGTTTTGCCTAGCTGCACGACGCTTATATTACTTATAACCTGTTTTTACAGTTTAAGCTGCTCTCATTTTGCTACCACTACTATGAACACGCTTTTGCTCTCTCCCTCTTGCTCCTTAAATGTTTCACTTTCCCAACTTGTCTCTTACTTGCCCATGGGTTCAGCAGCAATCAGAATGGTTCCTCATACAGGATTCATGGATGGACATGTATTATTAGGTTCCACTTGAGCGCTTTTAGGGTGGAGAGAATCATCTTATAATTTAGCTGCTCTATCTGTTTTTGGATTCATAACTCTGTTACATTTGGATCGATAGTATCACTTTATACTAGTAAGTGATACAGCCTCAGAGATCCAAAAGCTTCTCAAGCTCAAGCATTTGGGTTTCTTTGAGAGAAATCAACACCTTGGGTCCAATATGGGATTCGCTAAGGACCACTGCTCCAGGTAAGTATCAAACAGGTACTCCAACTGAAGAGGTTATTTTTAAAAGCCTGTGTTTATGGGACTGTCATGCTCTTTGCCCAGAACCTTTAAGGGGTCCAAATGGGTTGGATTTGAGTATACTGAAAAAGACATACACTTAACAAGAAAGAAAACCTACAAAGCATATGATTCATGCTCCTGTGGGTAATTCGAATTCCACAGGTAGCGTACCTACCAAAATCTTTGCTTTATAAGCTACTTCTCTTTAGTGTTAAGGATTATTTGTGGAGCATTTCATTCTATTTAAAAATAATAATAAAAAATTAAAAATAAAATAATAATAATAATAATAATTAAAAAAAGCTTGACGGAAGGACTTGTTCAGCTGCAGCAGGATTTTGAAAACAAATCAATTACGATTCAACAGCCCTTTATGTGAAATTTTCATATCCAATTAATAACTAGTTCATGCCCAAACACGTGACGGGATATTTTGTCCCTTTAAAATAGCTCAACTAGTCTCCTGTGGGTAGATATCACAGGAGGTCTCGAGTTCGAGTCTCCTAGGGGACAATAGGTGGGGTAATGGGGTTCACTAGTTCAAAATAAATAAATTAATTAGTTTTAAAAAAAAATCACTGAAAAAAAAAACCTAATCTACTAAACGTATTTTGGAGCAGCACAACCCTGAGCTTCATCAGTGAAAAATGTCCCAAGTATGATTTCTAAAATATTTTGCATTATATGCCACAAGATCTTATATCATGCACTGAATAAATGTCAGAAAATTATCAAGGAAAACACTTATACTGGCCACAGAATTACACGGAAACCCAGTGGAATGCTCAATTGACAGATCAAACAGCAGTTCTTCAACGTGTCTACCAAAATTAATTAGCAAACATATTCTAGAATAAAACCACAAACTAGAGTTAGGTTACTGGGAAGTTTATACAAATTACTGGCATCAGTAATGAAAGAAGTTGAAAGAGATCCAACCTTAGGATTTGTGACAATGACTCCAAAAGCACTAAAAGTGTCGTATAGCAGTTTTTCATCCACATCCTGTAAAAAGAATCATGAAGATGGTCAAAATTGTAAAACACGAAGATGTCAGGTTAGTGTTGCCATCTGTTGCACATGACTTACGGGGTCGAGATTTCCAACAAAAAGGTTTGCCCCAACATCCAAACTCTTCTTGTCCTGAGAGGCCTAGGAAACAAAACAGGATACATATAAATTAATAAAATGGAACTGATTTCAAGAAAAGCTTATGAATGTTCTTTACCACATTTAGCTTCCTTTTTCAGATCAATTTTTTTTTTTAGGAAGGCGAATACATGGTGCTGTCTTTTTCAGATCAATATGAAAATGAGTAAATGAAAACAAAAGTTTTCATCCAAGAAGCATAAATTGTTCAGTCAGGTAAAATAAATAAATCAAGCCACAAATTCACCATAAAGATTTATTTACTGAAAAAATGCAAATAAAATCAGTCAGCTCCAATAAGTAAAAAATTTTTCTCAACCCCTACAGAAAATATTTGATAGCCAGAGTCTAATAACAGATAAAAGATTAAAATCCAGAACTAGTCTCTTTGTTACCAATATTGATGAAAAAGAGAATAAAGAAGTGTGTTCCACCACTACAACATCGACCCTTAACCAAAGGAATGATCTAACTTTCACAAACTTAAACACCAGCAGGTTGAACTATAAGAAAGCATCATCATTACAGTTAAAGTTCAACTTCTGCAAGTCTTTCAGCACCATTATCATCAGAAAGATTATCACACAGAGGCTAGCAGACCAGAATCAAGAAAGAAATACGAACATAAAATAAAACATATAAACATTTGTCTCACCTTATTGACACGTATCGGCTTCCCATATAGCTTTATCATATTCAAGACCTTGATTGCCTAAATAACAGAGAAAAAGAAAAATTGTCAGAAATAAGAACTGACCAGAAGTTACAGCAGATGAGTATTTCAAATGCCAACATAGTTGAAGAATTATTTACTGTGCATTGACTTACATAATCAGCATCCTCTTCACTGCGGAACTCTACAAATCCATATCCTTGATGGAGGTTTGTCACTCTATCTTTCGGCACGTAAACATTAACTGCAAAGTTCATGTGTAACAACAGTTTAAGGTAATATATGAAGTCAACCCCCGACAATGAAAAAAATGACAGAGAATTGGAAAACGGAACCATGGACATGTCATTCAGTTATAAAGAAGATAGCAACATGACTAGTTTCCCATAATGGGTTCTCTTTTCCTCTGATTTTTCTTCTTTCTTTTCATGTGAAGCTGGTGAACAAATTGATTATAGCACAGTCTCAATGTAAGACCTCTTATTCTGAACTATGCTGATCAACTAACGTTAGAGGCAGTTTGAACCAGCTAGCATCCTACGAAACACAAGCACGTTGATGGCACAAAGAAAAAGGTTTATTCCACTCAAACTAATGTCAGATAGATGTGATGGAAAACAAACACTTCGTAGTTTCTTTTCTAATAAACTTTGTCTATGTCATGCAGCTGATTTTATGTCTGGCTACAAACATTTCTCATAAAGGACTGAACATGATTTTGTAAGCACACTTCAGAATTCTACAATGATGAGAGCAAGAAACCTACCCACAGGCCCTGCTTGGACAAATAACTCCCATAATAGCTCCTCCGAAACCTGTTGAAATATTCAAAAGCATTACCGCATTTTAGTGACGGAAACATCTTTAATCCAGAAAATAAAAAGCCACGTAAACTTTGACTTTTACAGGAAATCAAGGAACCCAACTCCTGAAAGCAAACGTCTACTACACGTACGTATGTTTCAGATCCCTCTGAGACACACTAACAGAAGACAGTATTGAGGTATCTTTCGGTAAGTTAAGCCAAACAAAGGACAGGAGGAAATCCTAATGAGTCGCAACTTCAGTCTACAGAAAAAAAATGTCTTCCACATAAAATCTCTGGGCACTGACCCCAAGTGCAGTGGAAGAGAGCAGATGTGGGTAACTGCAGAAACCGCATTACATCAAAACCCGCAATAAATGGACACTTAAAACTCTCCATAGTTTCAGACAGATTTCTGCGTAATGTCAATATCTTTTTAACACCGTTTACCTCTTTTGCGTTTCAACCCAGATACAACTAGATAGAAAGAGGAAATACCTGTGCGTCAAGATTTCCAACATAGACAGTGGCCTCTTGATTTCTCTCGGCCGAGTGTTGCCCCAAAAGGTTGGCTCCGACACCCGGAGCAATTCGCGTCGTCATGGTTCTTGCCGCTAAACCACCCGGGCCTCCAACTTTGGTCGCCTCTCCTACTATGAAAACCTCGGATTCGCGGGAATGAGGGTTTAGGGTTTCTGTTCTCTTCTCAGTTCCCACGCATTGGCGCGTAAAAGCACCGAGGAACCTGACCCCTAATCCCTGATCAGGAGATAGACCTGTAAACAATCTGTTTCGTTGCTAACTTGTGAGTCTAAATGAAACGAAAAACTGATAAGTGCCTTCTTAATTGAAACTGCATGTAACGTGTATGAATTAGAAATACTAATTTTTTGTGATAGACCAATAGAAATTGAGGTAAATTAGTACAATAAAATTATACAGTCCTGTTTATTTCTCGTATTTATTATTTCCAATATTCATATAGTATAATTATGATTGATGGATCGATTAATGCTAAACATGTTGCTAAAATATCGAGCAATGGATTATATAAGAAAATCCTTTCATTTAACATACTAATATATGAGCCATGGTCCGTTGGCCAAAATGCAGTGTGTAGGGTGTAAACGGGTAATAAATGAAACGGGTAAGGGTTATTTAGTTCCCGTTTCGTTTACCCTACCTATTTCGTCACCCAAATTTCTTACCCGATTACCCACAGGTAACCGGTAACCGGCATCAGGTAAATAAATGGATAATAATATTTTATTAATATCTTACCTACATAAATTTATAAAAAATATTAAAATTAAAATCATATAAAAACTACATCTAAATTCTTAAATTTATCTAAAAATAACTCATTGTACACCACATATATTATATAAAAATAACATCAATTACATTAAGCTTGGATGTAGTTAGAAAAATTAGGTTAATGTATCTAAGGGCATAAAGTTTGAAATATTTACCAAATTACTATCCGGGTAAACGGGTAATCGGGTAAGAAATACGCCTTACCCATATCCGTTTCGATTAAGAGGCGGGTAATCGGATAATTAAAACTGCCACGCTTAAGTGTGCCCAAAGCATTAGCCAAATCCGCCTACCAAAATGCAGCGTGGCTAAAGCAAATCGGCCAGTTCCGTGTTAGGGCGCCCCGTGATTCGCTTTGGCCACGCTGCATATAGATGGTCAAAATGTGTTAATAGTTAACAATAATATAATATTTGGCGGTAAATAATATACTGGTTGCTAATGAAAGAAGTGGTAAAAAATTTAACAACAAACTAGTTGCCCATCAATGGCAAACTAATTAAGGTAGTAACACATTGCTTAGATTAGTTTTTCATTAGAGATTAACATGTTAGTTTGTAACTTATAACATAATCGGACCTAGGATGGTTATTTTCATCATTGAATTCATATCCTTGTATTTTAGCAATGTGCATCTATGCACCATTATCTTAGCCTTAACCATTACATAAGTTATAATTCTCTATTAATACTCAGTTTTTATATATTATGTCTTTGACTCTTTGCTATATTTTATTTATGTTCGGTTAAAGCAAATAATGCAGTGGTAAGCAAAAAAAATCATCAAAGTATTTTTTTTTATTTTTTTTCCCCGCCGTAAAAGTATAAACCGGCGTTAATGCCCATCGAGCCGAAACCGGTTCTGGTAATCGAGGGAACGAACCGGATTAAGGCAATGGTTTCTTAATCTCGGAGGTTTATAATTTTTCGAGCCATTTTTTTCGAAACCGTTGGCGCCATTTTTTTTTTCTTTTAAGCGCGTTTCGTTTTTCTTCGTTGGATTCCCCGGGAGCCTGATCTAAACCGAACCCGCTTCCATTTCCCAACCCTAAGCTCTCCATTTCCGCAAGAACGCCAGCAGATGGAGAGCGACGACGATCTGATCTTTTCGGTCCCGGCCGGAGCTGTTCAGTCTCCTGTCCAGCAGACAAAGTTGAAGCGTCTGAAGAAGGCGTCCAATATTTCGACAACTTCAACCCCGGAGAGTTCGTTTCCCCCCAAGTCAGTCACTGACGACGGCGGGGAACCTCTTCTCGAGGAAAGACCGGGAAGCCCAATTGGTTCGCCGTCTCCGATTGCCGAGATCATTAATATATCTGGTTTGGTCACGGACTCTCGCTCTATCAAAACGAATCTCATCGAAGAGGAGTCGGTTCGTTCAAATCGTTCGTTTCCTAGTTCCGATAATTTTGAAAACGAAGAAGGAAGGCATGTTAACCATGGGTTTTCTGACGAGTTGGGAGCATTGAGTCAAGATGGGCAGGACAATTTGGGTAGCTTGGATGACTGTACGGCAGAAGCGCAGGAAGAGAGGAACCCTGGATGCACCGCATCAGTGGAAATCGCTGACGTTTCCGGGAAGATGTCAGCTAAGAAACGAAGTAGCACGGATGGTGATGACGAGAAGCGCAGAAGAAAGAAGAAGGTAAAGAATGCGGATGCTGATTGCAATCCCGAAACACCAAAGGCAACCAAACGAAGACTCGCAAAGGTTTTTTACTGAGCTCGCTGATCTTGAAATCTTTATTTTACACGATAATAAATCTTGAACGAATTATGCCGTCTTCAAGTATTATACATTTTTGTACTTCTTTTTTAACAGGAAAAGAAGTGTTACCTTGACATGATTCACGCCGAATCTCAGAGACTCTTACGAGGTGCGAGGTCATTCGTAAAAATTCGTTCTCTGTTGCGAAATAACGAGTTTCATGTCATCACATGTTTTAGTTTTTTTGCGTTTTAGTTTTGCCTAAAACGAATGCTTATTCAGGAGCAGCTTCCACGAAATGAGTCTTAGGTTCTTGGGGCTACCCGTAAAATTCACTGTGGATTTTATTTTATTTTTTGTTTTTTTTCCCCTCAAAAGAAAAACCAAAGAAGTCATTCTAAATGGTTAAGTATACATCTTATTTGTCAGAAACAAGAGACGCATCATTTAGGCCTGCACCTGTTGTGCAGAAACCTATATCCTCTGTCCTGGAGAAGATACGACAAAGGAAGCTCGAAGTTTTGAGAAAGTAAGACCCAAGTTTGCAGAGTTCGAAGTTGTTAACATATGCTCATAGCTTTGTTCTTCTTCCGTCTAATTTAGAAATTTTAATTCACTATTTTGCAGGTCCTATAGTTCCGATGTTTCTGATAGTTTTATGAATAACGACGCTTCATTGGGGGATACCACTGAGCGTAGGTTGCACAGCGCAAAGGGTGACAAGAGCCAAGAGGGTGGAAATGACGATAAAGTGTGTCTTTTCTTCCTCTTATAATCAATGAAAAAATTTGAGGTCCTATTATTTAGTTTTACTCTAAGCAATATAATCTTAGAGAAAGTCGTATGGTTATTTGGATTCAGGATTGTGGTCTTCCAGTTCCAACAATGGGCGCTGAGGATGATTTCATCACCGTTTCTGAAAAAATTTCACCTAGATCAGTGAGTGATGATGTTTCCCCATATATTTGGAAGTGATCCATTGGAATCCACATATTTGATCATGTTCTTTTTGGTTCTGCTTTTGATCATAGCATACATTGATCATTGATTGGTTCATATTCTGGTTGTAGGTTTCAGGCAATAAGTGTGACCATGGAACTCGAGAATCCATTAGTAGTGCACTCATCCAGGTCATTGAACTTATCTGATAGAACTGTGTATATATATATAAATATATATATTTACTTATTTATTTTTCTTTTAATTTTTTTGCTATTATGAATAACTTAATCCAAAAGGGAATAATCAGGCAGCATTTGCTTCATTTTCTCTAGGAACATTCCACTCACTCACAAAGTCATTCAGAAGATAATCAGCTTGAAGACGGTTCTTCTGAGCCCAGCAAAGAAGATTCAAAAGACAATCAGCTGGAGGATGATTCTGATAAGTTGTGTGAAGAAGAGTATTTTAGCCCTTCAGTTCTTGCAGAGAAGTTAAACGAGGAATCTATTCTTTCTGAAAGCGAGTGAGTCCATTTATAAAATCTTGAATCTGTTCCACAGTTTTGTGTTTTACTTATCTTCTCTGCAGTTTGTGGTTACTGGTTAAGAGTTGTCTGCAAGTTAAATATGTAACATGAGTATAAGGATCTCAGTTTCTCTTTTACAAACCTCAAAATTCGTGCCATCTGACTGGTGATTGAAACTAAACTTGGATGTTTCCATCAACTTCAAATATAACTCGACTTAATTATTCTCAACACGGAGCAGAACTACAAATATCGTGCATCGTAACTTCAGAACTACAAATATCATGCATCATAACACCACACGCTGTTTTGCTTCAGAAAGGACCATTTCACTTTGAGTTCTTATTGTCCTGTAGAATTTTGTTTGAGCTCCCTTGTTAAATGATGACCTCTCGAGTGTCATTTTATATTAACAGACATGTTTTACTTTTTGCTTATGGTAAGAGTATAATATTTATCTTTTCTTACATGTATTGATATATTCTGTCTCATATTTATTTTTCTTGTTTTTCCCTTTTACTGAGATAAAATTTTATCATTGACCCTTCTTCCAGCTTATCTGAAGAAGAAGACGATGACAAGGAAAATATTGATCCCCATCCAGGAGGGGACCCTGTTAAAGCCTTTGTAGACGATGAAGCTGAAGAAGAAGATGATAGTGACCGTGAGCTAATGATTGATCATGGAAGTAGTGATGAAAATGAAGAAAAGGAAACTGGAGAGCATGAAGAATTCAAGGATCTAATTGCATCTGGATATGAAGAGAAAGCTGTAGATACCGAGAGGCGTGATGAACTCCATCAGAAGTGGCTTCAACAACAAGATGCTGCAGAAACAGAAAATATTTTGCAGATACTCAAATGTGGAGTGCCACAAAAAGCAGAGGAAAGCTTGTTGTATGATGAAGAGGAATATGATCAATGTGATAGGGGTTCACAGGACGAAGAAATGCCGAATCTACCTCCTGTTAGTGGAAGCCGAATAAAAACAAAGGAGTTAAAGCTAATGATTTCGAAAATGTTTACTGATTCCGAAGATCCTTTTCTATCTGATGAGGAGGAGAATGAGACAAGGCTAGCACGTCAGCTCTATCACAATAAGTCTGTAAGTTTCATTTAGTTTCCTTATTTGTTTTCAGGACAATTCTTATATGGGACCTTGGAAAGATCCTAGAATAGATTTACTTTCTAGGAAATTAATAGTGACGTCTTTACAATTCTTTGTATTTTAACAAAAAGTTATTTCTCATTTCATGTTTGGCGTTAACCATTCGTCATCAATGATCTGAAACAGGAAGAGGCGGCTTCATTCTTGTCTCCAGTGGAGAATGATAGTTCAAGAGAAGTTTTTGGCCTCATAAAGAAGTTGAATATTGCACCAGAAAACAAAAGGAGAGCAAAAACATCATGTAAATACCGGCTTTAAGCTGTCATTGCTTTCATTCATGAGGGGCAAAAGTTTGACATTTGCTAGTTTGGTTTTGCAGCTTTTTTGGAGACGCTGGTAAAAGGATCCAACGGTAGCAGTTCTTCTAAGGTGACTTGACCTTCAATCACTTGTGCTGTTATGAATTGTAATCTTAGTTATTGCTTGTAACTCAAAAAGGCCTCTAGATTTCTGAGATTCAGGCACTTGTCTTGTTCTGAGATTCAGGCACTTGTCTTGTTCTGAGGTGCATTTCTGATTTATTTTTTTCTATGTTTGGCCAAACTGCAGTCGTCTTTTTTAGGCCGGGCTCATAGCAGTTCTTTGCCATCAGCTCGCAAGCAAGGGGTGGCTACAGTGAGATCTTTTGTTTTTGGTCGTGATGACAGCAATAGCAGGAGCGGAATCTCAACTTCAGCGGAATCTGCTGATTTGGTAAGTTTTTAGGACCATTTCCATTGCAGCAAGCCTAATTTTACTCCTTGTGATCATTTTACTGGTATTGAATTTAATCCGAAGCTCACTGACTTGCAAGACCACTTGTCCTTTCCTTCTCCTAGAATCGCAAAGAAAAACAGCAAGCAAAGAAAATCTCTGCCAAGCACAGCACTACATCCAAAAGCTTTTCCCAGGAGGCTAAAAAGGAAACACGGACTGCTTCTGGCCCATCCCTCTTTCAAATTCTTCGAGCATCCTCTGTGCAGTCCAGTGCAAGTGTTTACAGCGAAAAGCTAAGCAGCACAAGTGTCTTTGGACAAACTCAAGCTGACTATCACTTTACTGCATTTAAATCTTCAAGGAAAACGGCAAAGGTCGAGACGTAGAACCGGATGGTAGTTATATGCTAATCATGCCTTCCATTTCATTAGCAGGCCCTTACGCTTCCCATTATCTTTGCCTTTGAGATAAAGTTCTTTATATCTAGTGATAAGTTCTTATTTGTTAATATTCAAAATTTTTTAATTTCGTTTTTACCACGTGAGCACTTAAGAATGGTTCTGAATTAGTATTGCCTATTGTGTTTAGATTATTTATAATTAATTGAATAAGTTCAGGCGTATTGCATATTGGTTATATTTAAGGTACTTAATTGCTGGGCACAATTTTATTGGAGTGTTAGTGTGATACTATAGTCTATAGCCATTATTGGGTCATTCCCTTCAGTTGCATGTTTTATTTTCATGGGTTTGTCTTTTTGTAATGAAAGCTTGAACTTTTATAGTATCACTGTAAATTATTTTCAGATATGAATTCTGTAAATTTTAGAGTAAAAATAATCCGCAATAATAAAGAGATCTTTGTCCAAAATATCTTGTGAAAGGAAAATACTAGTAATCGAATACTCGAAATACTGAATTTTCATTTTGTAAAATTATGAAATATAAAAAACTATATTGGAGATATGAAGGAATTTTATTAACCGTTTTATTAATTATTCATTTTATGTAAGTTATTTGGGCAAATAAAAAACATAAAATAAAAATTGCTTACAAGCCAAATAACATAAGAATATGTTTATTTAATATCTTAATTCTTAATTGACTTTAATGGAGTATTTTAATTTTTTAGTATTTTGTACGTAAAATTTTTAATCAATATATTGAAATTTGAAAGTTAAAGCACCCCCCGCAATTTAATATCTATTTATTTAGCGTTACCGTGCGTAAATAGGTTTCAAACTACCCGCTGCTGGAAAAATGGAAGACTCTGTTCGGAGGCGGCTGGATAGCATTTCCCGCCATCTCCTCTCATGGAAATCCGATCCTCAGATCCTTCGGGCGGTAAGAGATGATATATTTGCATTCTCTAGCGATTCTGTTCGTTTCTGTTCTTTGTTTTAGGGAATCGGTTCTGCTTTATTATGATATTTGCTGCTTCTGACCATTTTACTCCGTGTCCTCCTTTTCTGATTCTGTTGCTTTAGGAATTTGTGCTGATTGTTACATCTCCGTGCTCGCTAATGGTTGATTCCGTTATAATATGGACAATTTGTGATTGCGATCTACTGTTCCCACTTCCACATTAGTTTTGTTAGTATTTTTTTTCGTTGTTTAACGAAATGCAATAGAATTCTGGCTAGAGTCAAGTCCGTGCAAAATAAACTGTGCGGTTTCAGTGTTGTCGAGTTCTTATTAACTGTCTTGTACATTTTATATGTTTGCAGCTTTACGTGGCCGTGAGCAGATTGTGATTACTCTTAAATTCCCTAGAGATATTGAATTTCCATTTCTTTCCATATTTAGTATACTTTCTAGTGCTTAATCAAACTCCTATCGTGTAAACATTTCCCTTTTGTTGTTTTCATGTTCATGTATCAGAACTCTGTCCGTTCAGTGCAACTAAAAGCCGTCTCTTCGGTTCCTGTTGTCATTGGAGGTATGGTGCTTGATATTCATGCCAAGCCTTCTACTCTGGCAAAACCTGGGACCACTACACCTGGCAAGGTAATTCTACTTTTTCTTCTTTTCAATTGTCTCTTTCATTTATATACTCGTATGATTTTCTCTGATGCTTTACGGCTTTTCTTCTTCTTCTTCTGAAAAGCGATAAACTGAATTTCTGAAGAATTTGGTAGTTATGAACCGATTGCATTCCCTCTTGCACTGAAAAGTAATGTTTTCTGTGACCACAAATTGATATTTTAATTAGCTAAATGCAGAAGAAAAGGACACTTGGCTTATCAGTCTGAACGTTTCAAAGGATTTTCGGGCCTTTGGACTCTTGCATAGTTGTTAGGAAAATTAGCTTACTGTACATCATCAGATTGCTGTTAATGATCATCATGAAGAAGTAATAATATATATAGAGGATGAGATATGTTTTAGAAGTATGTTAAGTTGTTTACAGTATATCTTTATTACAAGTCTGTCTGGGTGCAGATAACATGGTTGAGTGGTGGAGTGGCAAGAAATATTGCAGAGTGCATGTCAAAACTTGGCACTAAACCTTTTATGATCAGTGTTCTTGGACTAGATGTTCCAGGTGATATAATTTTCCAGAGTAGCTTTTATTTTGTTCACATTAATCTTAGCTTTACCATTTACATGAAGACATTATCTGTCTTAATTACTGGCACTTTCCTGTTTTGAAGGCCAGTTTTTGTTGAATGCCTGGAGTTCTTCTGGCCTTTCCACAGAAGGTAATGAACAAACATATTTTTTCTTTTTTCTTGTAAGTGGAAGGTTTGAACACAAAGTTGCAGTAAAAAATGATCCTAGGTTCAGGCTTTGCCTTTTATAACCACTAATATAGTAAACGTGTGTTGTTTATGTTAAAGTAGGCATCCAAAAGCATGAGGATATCACAACTCCCGTTGTGTCAAATATTTTTGATCTTGATGGAGAACTGGCTGCTGGTGTTGCAAGCGTACAAACAGTTGTAGGAAGTTTTCTATTTATTTTTTTACCATTCATCGCAAATATTGAGGAGTTTTTCTTCAGAGATATGTAATTATTGTTCTTTCCAATGGTTGGCTTTTAGCATAACTGTGGTATACATCGACTTTCTGATGTAGGAGGAAAAATTGACACCGGAGTGGATCTGGCACTTTAGGGATACCATACATTCAGCACCATTGGTGATGGTTGATGCAAATATGAAACCTTGTTCACTTGAAGCTGCTTGTCAAAGTGTGATCTCTAACCTCAATCACTATCTTCCCTTGTAAGCTGTAATTTCTTGGTGATTCTAGCAGATTGTGAGGGAACTCGGATATATGCATTTAAGGATGAAATGGCTGTTCAAGTATGGATCAAATTTTTTGCTGTTATACAAGATGCATATTTAAACTTAACAAGGCTGTTCTTTCACTTTTTCCTGGGCAAACAATCAATTGGCCCCTTCCCATGCGAAAAAATAGTGGCACATAAACATACATATGTACTTATCCAAACAACTTACATATACATTCATACACGAACAGACACACAAAGGCACCAACATTTGTAACTGTGGGTAGGTTTCAGCACAAAAACTCTGAGATCTTGGCCTCTTGAATCACTGTGTTGGTCTTAGGGTCTGATATCCATTCTGGCATGGTTCATATCCAGTATGTATGATACTTTTGGAAACTGTGAGAAGCACAGCCATTGATTAATTGTTATCTATCCTTCCAATTAGAATATCTGCTTTTCTTTCTTCAGTTGCAGAGGATGCTGGGGTTCCTTTGTGGTTTGAGCCTGTCTCAGTAACAAAATCGAAGCGAGTTGTCTCAATTGCCAATTCTGTAAGTTCAAGTAATTTATACATCTTTATTCAGGTTAACAATGAGGAACTTTTCTAGAGGCTAATGACAGTGAGTTACAAATAGAATTTCTGCCATAGTGACCACGTATTTTGTGGGCTTCTAGGCTTCTATCTGCCTATGCTGATGCAAATTTTTTAAGTAGCTTCTACCCTCCTTATGCCAATGGTACCTAAGTCAGTCCTGTGACATTATTAGCGGTGCTGTGGAAAACAAAACCTAAATTTTCTTCTTCTTCTTCAGGAAATAAAAAGAAAAAAAAACTGAAACATCTTTTTTTCAATTTGAACTTGATTTGCAGATAACGTGTACATCCCCCAATCAAGATGAGCTCTTGGTGATGGCCAATGCCCTATCTTCTGGGAATAAATTGTTTTCTATCCAAAATCTTCAAAAAGTCAGACAAGAAGGATCTTTGGAGTCTCTGATGCATATTTTAGAACCTGGAATTTGTTTGTTACTAGAGAAGGGTATTAAGATTGTTGTTTTAACTCTTGGACTGCATGGGGTATTGTTGTGTTCAAGAGGGGGCCCCAATTATATGAGATCTGCAATGAGAGATCCCAAGAATCACAAATCTAACAGTTACAGAAGCCTGTTATATGAAGTTGTGTCTTCAAGTTGTCCTCCGGACCAGTTTGTTTGTGTTGAAAGACTCAAACAGCACAATTCTCATCCTTACATTGTGCATTTTCCAGCACTTCCTGCATCAGTTGTTAGCGTGACTGGGGCTGGCGATTGCTTAGTTGGAGGTATCCTTGCTTCTATCTGTGCTGGGTTGGACATTATGCAAAGTGTAGCGGTTGGCATTGCAGCTGCAAAAGGTGCTGTTGAAGCTGTTGGTAATGTGCCCTCTGAACTGTGTGTGGAAAGAGTTGCAGGTATAGATTGTTAAGAAAAATCTCTTTTCTGTAGATTAGATTTTTCTATTTATACGCAAGCACAATTACATGAAATTTATTGATTGTAGTTGCTTCAAGGATCTAAAAACATATATCCATGGGAATATTTTGAAAGTTGTGTTTGTACTTGGAGGATGGGCTGGTTGGTGCCCACGAGTCACTGTAAGCCACTGGTGTGCTTGAGATTTCAATCATTTGTGGCTGGTGTGGAGTTCTCACATTTTTTTTCATAACAATCCCAGTTTTTAACTTTTCTATAATTATAAATAGAAAGCTCCTGAGGGAGTGAAAGGAACATAAGCACCAGATTTTCACTAGGTGGTACTTACTATATTTCTGTCTGGGTTTATTTCCAAATTGAGTGTTGTCGTAAAGGGAAATATAAGTTAGGCTCTTTAGAAAAGTTCAACCAATATTGCTGTTTTATAGCATCCATTTTAACCATCAAAAAGTAACATTGATAGATATATCGGACTTTTATGTGCTTTCATTATGTTTGACAATAATATTTTGAAGTGTGTTGATGTTTCACTCATGGATAAAAATGTGGAACTGTTTTGCAGATGATGCCAAGAAAACATACTTCTCTGCAAAAGAGGTGGAATGCTTAACTCAAATTCATGGGTGAATGGTTCTACTTCATAGTATCAGCTCAGTGAATGATTCAGTTCTCTATCACATCTGGTAAAATTCATGAAGGTTATTATTTGTGATGCTATCCTGGATCTCACGAGCTTTATGATCACTTTGTGATCTCTTCTGTAATTATGGTGCAGCATCTGTAGATGTCGAAGTCATACAGTGGAATCATCTCATCTCTAGGTCTAAGATGAGCATTGACTGTTTTTCCATCTGCAATATCCACCCTTCACTTATGTTTTAATGGTTCGTGAGGCAACTTGCTGATAAATCCGCCATCCTTGAACCATTACTTTTGGAGAATCAACCTCCACGAAAAGTGGTGCGAAAAGCACTTGGTGGCTTTCTGTTTGCTCCTTCTCTTTTCATCATTCTTTCTCCATAGAATGTAACCCAAAAACATATCAGCCCTTTATTATGCTTTATAACTGTTTGAATCTGTCCAGATCGAGTGGTGGCAGTTGCTTGACCCCTTCGTATCCATCCTCTCGGAAAAAAAGCTCAGTCGTGGTCCAACACGTTTGGTTCAACACATTAAGACGGCGACTGCCACTGTCACAATTTGGTAGCAGGTGGGCTATTTATGCGGTGAAAAATAACCGGTAATCTCCACCCAAAAGACCATGTTTTTCGACTAGTATTGGGGAACCTTGTAGAGGAAAACTTTTGACCATGGACGCTTGATCTTCTGGGATCGGTGATGCCCCATAGGTATCTGAGAATACTACTGTATAAATCCCCCAAAATTCAATGCTCTATATTGATAGTGCCGTATAGGTATTATGGCTCCTACTAGCCTATCTGTCAAAACTCAAAACGATGGTCCGTAAGTGAAGACTATGGCAGCGCAGATATGGAGAATAATTTGTTCAACACACAGTTAAAACTCTTTCTGTCACTTCAGTTTTAGTTTTATGCATTGCTTGGTAAATATCACTAAAATTTTATGCACGTATGACTTGTCCTTAAAATTACTAGTTACATGGAACTTTAACACGTAATTGAGTCTCATTAAATGACTGTTACATATACATATAGCTATCGTAGTTTAGTCATTGTGTAGTATATATCATGTTGCATTCAAAACTATAGCTAGGATTATTCCCGAATATCAGAGCTTAGGATATATAATTGCAAATTTTGATTTTAAGAACCAAATTGTTCTGTTTCATTTCATCGAAATTAGTTAGTCACTTACTCTTTTCAATTATATAAAAAGAGATTCATTTACATAAAAGGAAGCTCCATGACCCCGTCGTCGCTGACTGAGACTGAGCCACTACTAGAAACTAGAAAGCAGAAACTGGAAAGAGTCGACTTCAGCATCCCACGCCTCTCTATTCTGTTGCGTCCCACGCAACCAATGACCGACCAAACCGCTCCCCTCTCCCGCCACACGCGTCACGACGTGGCGTCACCGCTGATCATCATTATCCATATTCCGTGGGACTTCATAATCGCGCGACGGTTCGTTACTTTCCGCGCCCTAGTTCACATTTTCCTCCAACTTTGCCCTTTTTTTTTTATTTTTTTTTTTTTTTTTTTTTTTTTTAAAGAAAAAGAAAAGAGAAAAAAAAAAAAAAGGAAAAGAAGGACAAATTGTTGAACAGTGTTCTCGATTCTTGATTTCGACTTTTCGCAGCCGAGGCGAAGTCCACTTCCCGCTTTCGCTCTCAAAACCGGAAAAAACAGTTTCGAAGTTTGAAGTTCAAACTATAATAAAGAAATGGTAACGGTGGATGGAGGGGACGAAGAACCAAACCGGCTCCGAAGGAGCTCCAGGGGGTGGTCTCTTACACGTTTTCCTTCTCCGTCTCTCTTTTATTGGTTTTGAGAGGACACTGCGAAGGCGCGAAGGATAAAAATTGGTGAGGATTCGGAGCCTTGATCTCGATGGAGGGAACTGATCGGGATTGTCCGGAGACTGGTGGAATGTCGTCTGGGATTCCCTCTGGGATTCCCTCTGGCTTAAATCGGATAAAGACTCGTCGCCATCCTTCGTTTGATAGGTTGAGCTCGTGTGGCGAAGATTCGCCTTCTGATTCGCGGGCTGAAGGCTTGGTTCCTGGGCATGGCGCTCCCCGGCCTCCGTCCAAGCAGAAGGCGGTTGGAACCGGGCAAGGAGAAACATTTGCAGGCAAAAATAGTCAGTATTGAATAACTTTGCTCGTGTTGTTTGCATGTTCTGTTTTCTCTGAGGAGGTTTTGGCCAAGCTTTGATTTGCTTTTCTGTTATATAATATTTATTACGTTCGATGAAAGGAGTGGAGTGGTTATTAAAAGTTGTTTGAGGATGTTCGGTGACTCTTATCGAGTGAGATAATATTTTGATTCTATTTTTTTCTCTTTCGAAGTTTTCCTCTGAATAAATATCATTTCCTTGAAGAGTAGAGTTGATTCTTGGAAAAACTACGTTGTGATCTCTATAATTTGACTTGCAACTTTTCATCTTGTTCACGTTTTTTTTTTTTTTTTTTTTTACTATTTTTTTTATTTTATAGTTTTCTATGTTGCAGTCCACAACTTTGCTTGTAGCGACTAATGTTCATGAATGCTTCAACTGTTTTCAAATTGTTCAGGACTTCGCAAGGGAAAGAAGATTGCTCGCTGGATTACATCACATCTCTCAAAAGATTATAATAGGTCACTCAGTGATGCTCCTACAAACATAGAGGTGGGAACTGGTTTTAGCAAATCTGATGGAAGTGAATATGTGTTAAATAATATTAAATGGATTTAATGACTTCAGTTTTTTCTTTCCCTTGCTGTGACAGATCGAGAATTCAGATGTAAAGAGTAAGTCACTTGACAAGAACTCTTATACAGGATGTAAACACGAAATGGAACAGAAACCTGAGGAACAGTCTTCCTCAATAGAAGGAACTCATACAACAAAGGCTTCCAAAGGCCTTAAAAGTTTTTCGCATGAATTGGGACCAAAAGGTGGTATTCAACCAGTCCATCCTCGTGCCCACAGCTATAACAACTTAAAGGTTGTTCCTTCTTGCTATTTTTTATGATTTTTCCTGCTAACATATGTTTGTACCTCTTACTTAGCTTTTTTTTGTTTCCATGTACTTCCAGGAGCTTTTGAGGTCAATGAATTCTAGATTTGACACCGCGAAGGAGGTGGCAAACACTGAATTGGTTGCCTTTGCTGGAGATGTTTTAGATTTTCTTGAGAAGGAAGAAGATCCTTCTTCAAAATCCAGCACAATTGCAGAGGGTCTACTCATTCTTGCTCGGCAATGCACAGAGATGAGTCCCTCCTACTTCCGTGGAAAATGCGAAGGAATTGTGCAGGAACTTGCTCAGAAGAGGCTGCAGTGTGAATCGAGAAATCTGAAGCAGCTTTTTACACGCATGCTTTTTATTTTGACTCGATGTACAAGGCTTATTCAGTTTCAGAAGGATAATGGGCCTATGGATGAGAATTCATTTCACAAATTCAATCAATGTTTAGAGAGCATACCAGCTGTCGAGATGAATTTGTCACTTAAGTCCACTAAGACATATGATAAGAAGAACATATTGAAGGATGACAAAAATCTGGTAAATGAAGAGAGAATTTTTTTTTCTCCTCTTGAGACAGCTCAGCTTAGCTCAGAGCTTCATACGGTCGAGAACAATATGGTTACTAGGAAGGACTCAAGTGGAAGCTGCTTATTTGAATATGATGCTCACTTGTTAAGTCAACTTCAAAGTGCAAAAGTAATCTCCGATGCAGCTCTTCAATGCCATCAGCTTCATCATTCTTGGCC
Source organism: Aristolochia fimbriata (assembly GCA_019845555.1). Taxonomy (NCBI): domain Eukaryota; kingdom Viridiplantae; phylum Streptophyta; class Magnoliopsida; order Piperales; family Aristolochiaceae; genus Aristolochia; species Aristolochia fimbriata. The sequence goes on along the minus strand of CM034084.1, from coordinate 22,019,436 downwards.
TAGTCTGTTAACCAAATATAGTTTGAGTTCACTACAGGAACCGGAGCAACATTTTGAAGATGTTGATTCTGTAATATGCAGGATATGTGAAGAACTTGTTCCTGCTAATCATCTGGAATCACATTCATATATATGTGCTTATGCTGATAAGTGTGATTTGAAGAGTACAAATCTCGATGAACGCTTGACTAGAATAGCAGAAATATTGGAACACATTGTTGATTCATATGCTCCAAGTTTTTATACCTCATATAGTAGTCCTGAAATTCAAAGAATGACAACCTCAAATTCAGCTGTTGGATCCGAAAGCCATTCGCCTAAAGTAAACGAGTGGCATTCTAAGGGTACAGAAGGAATGTTTGAAGATCTTCATGAAATGGATGCAGCTTTTATCGAGGACTCCCACTTTACAATTAACAGTAATATGAAGGCCTATTTAAGTACAAAGCTTGTCCATTCAGTTGCACCATCCTCTACAGGTAGCTTCACCTCTGTCTCGTCAACTAATACCCCTAAAGCGGGTCACTTCGACCTCTTTTGGCTGGAGCACAATAATCCATCAGAGCCAGAAGATGTGGATCAGGTGAGTTTTTTTTTTTTTTTTTTTCTGATGATGTCTGGTGAATTTTCCTGTTAATAGTTGCTTTTGTTGGTTGAGGTTACAATTTTTGCATTGTTCTATGTGATTGATTTGCTCTTGTGGCCATGAATTTATGCTTACCAGGAATCCACATTTGTTTTTGAAAATTGTTGTTTTTTATTGATTTTCTAGTAATGTATTGCAATACAGTAACTAAATACAAATTCATAGTCCCATTAAATTCCCCATTACAGGTTGATCCCTGTCGACTCCCTCTTTAGCTAACTTATCAGCTATTGATTTTGCAGTTCTAGGTATCTTATTCCACTTGATTTCTGTCCCTGCTACCAAGTCTTTTACTTCATCAAATACATGTCCATGGGGGGGCTCTGTGACTTCCCTACCCTATGACCAAAGATGAGTCTCCTTCAATCCATAAAGGACCATGCAATTGTTGAGTGAAGATTTGAATTCCAGTGAGTAAGGCTCATGCCTCTGCTTCATTGGAGGTATGATGACCAATTGGCCCTGAGTAGGCTAGTATGGCTCTGCCGTTATGATCCACATGAATATTCCACACTATTGTCTAAGTTTTGCTTCTAATTGAATGTGTACAAGATTTAGGTTTTTATTAACAGAAAAAGTGGTGGGAACTTGGGAGTGGCTCAGTGGTCCCATGGGAGTTACAGTAGTGGGAGGTCTTGGGTTCGGGTCTCCACAGTAGCATTGGAGTTTATTTAAGTTTGTTTTGGATGTTTGTATTTGCTGGTTTAAAAAAAAAAAGTGGTCAATTGAAATGGTCATATATACCTATAATTTTTGTTTGAACTACTGTCTATGGTTTGCATATTTGACTGATGTTTCTTATATTTACTTAAGCTTGAGCAATGGATATATGATCTTTGTGCTGGTCATTGATTTTGCAGATGACTGACCTTGTCGATATAGCCCATTGTGTGGCAAATACGGACCTTACAAAGGAAGGGTCTTCTGAATATTTGTTGGCGTGCATGCACGACTTACAAGATATTTTATTGCATAGCAAGGTCAAAGCCCTTGTGATAGATACATTTGGAGGCCGGATAGAAAGTTTGATCAGGTTCACTTTAGTGATTTCAATATCATTCTTATCCTTTCATGTCCCTGTGGGCAGAGTGGTTCTTTGATCTAAAAACAAGTACATGTTCTTTCAGAGAGAAATATTTGCAAACTTGCAAGCTGATAGATGAAAATACGAGAAAAAAAAAGGATGGCAAAGACTTGATGGTGGATTTTACTTCTCAAAGTTCAATGTCAACTCCGTTACATCCAGTGCACAAGGAGCGGACGACTATTGATGACTTTGACATTATTAAACCAATCAGTAGAGGTGCCTTTGGCAAAGTTTTTCTTGCACGAAAGCGAACTACTGGGGATCTGTTTGCAATAAAGGTGTGTTGTCTTCATGTCGTTGTAACTAAAAGAAGTGCCTTCTGGAAATTGAATTGAGTTGATGATTTTCATTTTATTTAATCTAAATGAGGAAAACAAATTTAGTCCCAGAATTTGGTTGGGGCATGAACTTTAAGAAATGCTTTTCTAGGTCAAGTTTCATTGGAATTTTAATCTAAGTGAGAGCTATGATGTCATGTAGATATCAATTCTTAGGCTGCAAAATACTTTGCTGTTGGCTTATTCTGTTTGTTAGCCTAGATGATGCAGTCTTTAGTCATAACGTTGAATATGTGCTTCTACTAGTCTGTCCTATTTACACGTTCCTTGTCCTGAAGACATCAAATGCTTGTTACAGGTACTGAAGAAAATGGACATGATAAGGAAAAACGACATTGAACGTATATTGGCTGAGCACAACATATTGATAACAGTTAGAAATCCATTTGTGGTAATTTGTGGGCTTTTCTCCATATGGTGATTTTTCTTGTCCTAGGGATCATGAATACATGCTGTCACCTCTCTTATTCTTCTTTCTTTTTTGCAGGTCCGGTTTTTCTATTCCTTTACGTGCAGAGAAAACCTCTATTTGGTAATGGAATATCTTAATGGAGGGGATTTATACTCCTTACTTCAAAAAGTTGGTCGCTTGGAAGAAGATGTAGCTCGAATTTATATTGCGGAACTGGTATTTCTGAACTTTTGCATCTAATCACTTTTCTTCCAATCTTGTGTGGCCAAGCTTATGGATGTCGTCTCATGTCCAGGTTCTTGCTTTGGAATATCTCCATTCTCTTGGAATTGTGCATCGAGATCTGAAGCCAGATAATATATTGATTGCACATGATGGACATATCAAGGTCTGTTTGATGTTGGAATTAATTGCTATGTCAAAGCTGGTTTTTTTCCATCCCTTACCTACATGGTTAGACTTATACTTTCATGGAAATATGCAAGAAATCATCTATTTAATGTTATAAAACCTAGAGTATGAATAAAGGAAAAAAGGGGAACAGATAGAGGTAAAGGCGAAGCAATAGAGGAGGGTGCTTGGGCGAGGAGGTGTTGAATAAGAAAAGTCGAGTTCATGCTCAGACTCCTCAGTGCCATTATGTTTGTTATGATCATATCAATAGGCAAAACTCCCCGTAAAGCTAAAACACTTAATATATGTGACAAAAAGAGCATCCCTAATGTCTAATAGTAATCATAAATAGTGAACAACTGGTATCCTTGTCTACATGCAAAATCAATTCTTCCTTGCAAATGACAACCTGTTTTCAATTGGAACACTACTTTCATTTTGTCCAGTTATGCGTTGAACTACTTTTCTTTTTGTTTTTAAAAGAAGCTGAAAAATGTTGAAACTACTAATTGATTTCTATTTTTCAGCTTACAGACTTTGGATTATCAAATTTCGGTCTTATCAATAGCACAGTTGATTTGTCTAGTTCTGGGCCTGAGAGCCTTGACATTTCTTGCGAGCATGCCGACCAAAGTGATAGGAGAAGTGATAAATCGGCTGTGGGCACACCTGACTATTTGGCCCCTGAAATCCTTCTGGGCACTGAACATGGTTGAGCAAAAATCAACTGTCTTTGAAGTCTTTCTCCATTTGTTATAAACTGTTTAAGATATTTCCTATTTATATTGGTGCAGGTTCTGCTGCTGATTGGTGGTCAGTTGGAATTATCTTATTTGAGCTAATAACAGGAATTCCTCCCTTCACCGCTCGAGTTCCAGAGGTAGACCAATATATACAAGTTATATTTTGCTCTGATTTCCACTGTTTCCCTGCATGGTGATTGTTCCCTAAGTTTGGTGGATTGGTGTCTTCGTCTTAACTATAGCTGTGAATACAACACTGGTGTCTGGCATCTTGTTCTGTCCATAGTGTTACTTCTAGTGAATGGCCATCATAGTGAAGCTTCCACCTTTGGCAAACACCTATCACTTTATTCTCTTTCCGATTTTGTATCTTTTAGACTACTGAGATCAAACAACTTGAATAAAGTGTTAAACCTTATTACTCCGATTAATTTAGGAGAGAGCTTCACAACTTTGTTTCAGAACTTCTCTTTTTTACTTGTTAAATATGGGTCTCCACATCTGCTGTCTCTTAACTTGGTGCACTGGGTCCAGCCTTCAAATGTTGTTTTTACATTATGTGTGATTTCTCAACATGCTATGGCAGTATCTGAATTATAGGAAATGGATGTTCTTTTAGGGAATGAATGAGCCTCCCATGTTATCTTTCTTCCTATACACTGCTTTTTCTTCTTATTTTCTTTTGGTGTATTTAGTCATCTTTTAGTGCATTTTTTTGAAGATAAAATTAGAATTCTTTGACAGTAGTATTTATTGGTTACGCAGATAATATTTGATAACATCTTGAACCAAGAAATTCCCTGGCCAGAAGTCCATACGGACATATCATATGAGGCCCAAGACTTGATTAAACGGTTAGTTGGCCATCTAATCCTTTCTATATATTTGTCAGATAAACTACTTGTTTAAGTTTTTCAATTATAAATATCTTTCTGTAGAGAGCAATAATATAGTTAGTGAGCTGTTTTACATAAACATAAGGAGAACATAACAAGAGGTTCATTTTAAGAGGAAGAATTAGCTTCTTCAGGAGTAGCAAGCTAGCCCGAGAGCTTACTTGCTGCTTTAATGCCCGAGAGTTAGCCCGCAAGCTTACTTGCTGCTTTGGTACCCGCTTAGCTATTATATTCATTCTTCTTCTGTCTCTATTATATTAGAATGGTATGTTTTCTGCCCTACAGTTTGAAGTCTGCCTTTCTTCATTTGTCATCAAGGATCTTAGCCAAACGGTGACCGGCTTTCACGAAAGCACTTTGGGCGCAGGTTTCTCGATCAACTAAATTAAACCCTATTTTGCAGCGTTGTTGCCTGTAGCACTAGTTGAGAGTTTCAAAGAGGCGAATTTTGTAGCTAATACTGAGCTAACTTCATGAGCTTTGCTATTTGCTCTTGATACCCTTATTACCTCCTGTTCTAATGAAAGCTTTTAGCCATAGAGGGCTAAATTCCATGAATCAGCTAGTGTTCCGTTCTGGCCTCTTTCAGCCCTGCGAAATAAGAGGGTCAAGATAAGAATGTCCTCAATTATGTCCCCAAGCAAGTCAACTGTTCTTACAGTGATGACTAATTATATTCATTTCTAGGCAATACTTTCATTACATTTATCAGTATCAAAATTTGAAGTACATTGAAGGGAATTCATCAAAGCTGATTGTGACAAAAAGTAATAAATTAATGTTAATTGACATATTTGATGGTTATTCAGTCCAACTAAGAGGTATTTCTTGCAGACTTCTTCTTCAGAACCCTGATCACCGTTTAGGAGTAAATGGAGCTTCTGAGGTTGCGTGCTCTTGACTCATTATCATCATTTTCAGAAAATTAGTGTACCAGTTGTAGGCCTGAGGATGCAACTCACTCACTCCATTAATTTCACAGGTCAAAGTTCATCCATTTTTTGAAGGGATCAACTGGGATACCCTTGCTTTGCAAAAGGTCAGCATCATACTCTTATAATTTAAGTGGTGCTTCAACTTGTATTAGTTTCAACCAGGAATCTATTAGTCGCGAATCGTGAATTCTCAAAGACATCTTTTGAGAGAAATTTTATATTTTACTGACAAGGTGTAAAACCCAGTAAATAGGATCATGAATTCTCCGATTTACAAATGCATTGTAGGATAGGAATCACTGAAAGAGTTTTTTTTATATGTTCATGAAACAAAGAGCATTTCACTGATAGGTAAATTTGCTTCTGGCAAAAGTATTGTTATGTGAAGCTGGTGCCTTTCTAGTGGGAAATACAAATTTTGCTCCCTCTTACTCATACTGCATACTTGATGCCTTTAGCACTGGAATTGGGTGCCTTTTGAACAGATTTTTATTACATATTCTATGTAGTCATGCTTATGGCTTTGCATTAGTAGATAGATTAGATCGCTATAGTGCTTGTTGCTGAGATCCTCAAGTGATTCTTAAATTCATCATTGCTTTCACGATAATTGTAAATCATCAAGGACTGATATGGAATAAGTTTTGAAGACTGTTTAATCTGCCAAAAAACACTCTTCCCAAGTGGCAGCCGTTTACCTTTGACTCATTTGTCATGTTGTCTTTGTAAGCATAAACCATCTAACACAATTATGTTTGATTTTAGGCTGCCTTTGTGCCAAATCCTGAGACTGAAGATGATACAAGCTACTTCCTATCTCGGTATTCACAAAGTTTTGTGGGTGTAACAGAAAATCGGGTTTCTAGCAACACTGATTCTGACACTGATTGTGGCTCAGATACTGATATTGAGAGTAATGTAAGTGGTTATTACTGCAACAACTTCTTATCCTTGGATTGCCACAATCAGGGAGTTTCTTAAGAAGATGTTTGACTAATAACCTTGCCTACTGCAACTTCTTCTTTGATGATGCTTAGACGGATGAATGCGCAGCCCTGGCCCCATTTGAGGGTTCCTCTTCTTTAAATCTCTCTCTAATCAATTTTTCATTCAAAGTAAGCCTCGCATCCTACTTTCTTCACATGGAATTAGTCCTTTTCCATTTTCCATTTGTCAAAGTTGGTGTCTTTTTTGGCAGAATTTGTCTCAGCTAGCATCCATTAACTATGATGTACTCTTACAAAGTGGGAAAGTATCGTCAAAGTGCCCATCTCCTCAGAGAGAGCCACACCGATAGGTATCAGTAAGCTTCAGAATTTACCATCAATCTGTTTATCCAATACTGCTCGATGGGCCAACTACCTTTCTTCTTGTCCATTAGTGTACAACCTTGAGGTAAATATGTGATGAAATATATTGAACCGCAATTTTCTTCTTCTTTTTTTTTTTGTTTTTGTTTTTTTTTAATTCTCAGCCTCTCACCATCTTTGTCAAAGTTACCACTCTTCTGAGAGGCCTGGCCCCTGCCCCCACGTTTGTTCTTAAAGCAGCTACGGAACTGTGGAGAAAGGTGTGGTTTGCTTATACGTCTGCATGTCACCCGTCATTGTTGCACTGGCTAAAAAAGAATGTAGGTTGTCATGTCCAGGCAATCGATGAAAGTAATATTGATCAAGTGTCTGATCTATACTCGGACAAACTGCAAATGGGAGAAAATGCAGAATGTAGATAACTGATATGCTCTTTCATCAATGGCATATAGAAGATGTACCATGTCTCAACCTAGGAGCATAATTGACTACTACATGCAGAGATATGGTAGCCAGGGAGTCTGGCCTATCTCAATAGCTCGGATTTGGGAGAAAAGGCTTCTTTCCGGCCGTTAAGTATAATGATTTGTGTCCTGCCTCAGTTACTTCTAATTATTCAGATAATACAGCAGTCAACCGATTGAAGGGTGATGGAGATCTAGGTGCTTCTTTTGGGTGTCTAAGGCTTGCATCTGGCACTTCTAATTATTGAAGATAATTCAGCAATCAACAAATCGAAGAGTGATGGTGAAATAGGCCGCTGTGAAAGAAGGAAGCTGATCAATTTATATATCTTCAAAACTGTGACAAGTTGACAATAGGCTGAGTTTGAATCAGATGTCGTAAGCACAGATTCCCACCAAATGTGAGTATGTGACACAACCAAGGTAACAAACAAGATGTACTTTTTTCCTTCTTGTACCGGGTCTTTTTTGTCGTTGATTGAGTTCAGTGATTACCCGAACGCAATTCCTCCCAAAAACTTTCAACTTTTGGTCACTGACTGGTCCCTGGAAGCTGAACGCCGTTCTTTTGATTGTGATTTACTTTTTCTTAGATTTTCCATCAGTGAACTTCTCTCTTTCACGCGTGTCGCTCGACTGGACGTTTAGTTGCTCATCTATCATGCTTGTCTCGATGCGTGTCGTTTAGTTGTTCATCTGGAATGGCTTGGGTTTTATGCATATTATCATGCTTGTCGAGCGAGTTAAAAAGATAGAATATTGATAGTAGTTAAATGAATTGGGTCGAATTGAGCCTCAACGACGAATATACTATGTGTCGTTGTTTGAGAGGAGCGACAATTTTTTGTGCTAAATAAAAAGAGCCTGACAAGCAAATTCATTTGACAGAATTTGGCCTAGCGTTTGTGACACATTCTTCGATACTTTGAAGGGAAATCTGTTGCTTTCTTTAGAAAAATTCTCTTCATATATGGGAGGGCTGAGGGGCTAGTCCATTTGCAATTCTATCAATTTTGCCAAAAATATGAGAAGAACAGGTGCTGATCATATGCACACTGGTGGGTAACGCGCATAATCTGATTAATAATACAATTCAATGTATTCGGGCAGAAGGCCCCTCTCAAGAATTCTCGCTAATGGATACAGCACCTGTGACCGATCCCCTCAAACGATATCAGACAGGAACTGCGAAGCCTTTCTTTGCCATACTGTCCAGGACGTCATGTAATGCTTGGCAAACCCCCACAATCTGGTACAGAAAACCCCCCAGTGTGTAAGAAATGGTAGGAAGACTTCGAAGGAAAGGGTAGTTGTCACAGAACTAATGGGAATATAACCCATCATGCACGAAACACTAGGAAGGCCGGAGTTGTCAGCTTGAGTAAGGGAAATTGATCTAGAAAGTGCAATATTTCAAAGAGCTAGAGGCATTTAGCACTGATTTCAGTAAAAGATTTTATTGTAACAACCTGAAGATTTACCTGTTGGTCCCATTGCTGGAGCTCTTCTGTATCATCCTCAAAATGAATGACAGCTTCAACTTGATCAATAGATCCCCTCATCCTGTCTTCATAGATCATCCGTGATGCTATCTTCTCAGCCTGAAAAGAACACCCACGGTAAAATCACTTGGCAACTCACTGAGTGACTGGTGTGGTAGTTCTAAATATTATATGGGGCATTTTTTGCCATAATCTCTTTGTTAATTAGGGGAAGAATCAGCACAGACTGGATTATATGAGACCTTTGAATACAAATTTATAAATCGGTTAGGGATATAGGAAGATAAATCATCACATCCAAGCATATAATGACTAAAATATAATAGGAGAGCCTCGTAAAAGTAGGAGTAACCATATAACACCTCATTTGTTGAATTGCCACTAGAACACTACCACAATTTAATTTACACCAAAATATGAATTGTTTTCGTTATAGAATTAGAGAAACGTGCAAAATCCACATAGAGACACCAGAAACTGTTCAAATAGTAATAACGCAAATTACAGTAATCACTGCATCAGAACTGCTTGAAATTACTATTCAGAAAAGAGTAACAGTCATGTATAAAGAGTTCCGCACCTTTTGTGGAGGAATACCGAGTAAAGCCCCTAGCTCCTCAAAACTGCCCGGTACCACAGGAAAGGTTAAGTGTCCATATTAGACAATAGCATTGGACATGTTCAAAGGAACCAAATACAAACCTTATATTTGTGTAAAGTTTACTTGCACTAAGAAGGTTATGTTCAATCATTGCACGGTCCAGCACAGTGAAGTTATCAGGTAGGAGTGCTTTCTGCAAGTAAAATTTTCTTTATTAGAATCCATAATAAAACCTGTAACTGAAAAGAAAAATATTTGGAACATCATGTTAGATAACCTGATGTCCTTTCAGCTCCTCAGCAAATGCATCAATTTCAGGTTTTCGCAGAATCCTTTCAAGATACACCTGATAGCATATGAATAGAGCAAAAAAATGATAGAAAAAATGAGGAAAAGAATCATACACTAATTCAAGCAAGAGGTATAACAGAACAAAAAAACAAATCAGACATTTTACCTTCTGCAATATTGGATAAATTTTTAGTTTAGAGCACCTCTCATCCTGAAAATAAACATGTTTTGGCAGAACTCTTCAGAAATTTTCCACAAAAAATTGAAGTGATTTTGCAAATATGGCACAAAACACAGCAGGATTTTAAGTTTTTCAACAAGCACAACGCGCCAATTTCCAGAAGAGCACCAAAAAGAAGCCTCTGTTTTTTATAGGTCAATGAATATCGATAACAGATGCTACAGGAAACCAAGAACTTAAACCAGTACCTTATACAGAGTTGCAAGAACACGTGAACGTTGCGGACCAGCAGCAGCCAAAATTGTGCATGTCACAGCAGCACTTAGAGCTTGCTCAAGTGCTTCCTCGTCAATCTCCCTGCAATATGATCATGAAAAAATACCAAAGCGCTACAAAGTTACCAATTTGCACATGCTCATAAATTATCAGTTATTAAAAACTAGTCAGATGAAACTAATAGATCTTAGAATGTCATTGACAAAAAAAGGAGTTCCATCCATACTCGTCTCCAATTTGCCGCTTCTCAATTTGTGAGATGTCATAATAACGAAGGGCTGCTTCAAGAAATTTTCGTTTTAAGTCCAATATCCTTGCATAGCAAACCTGATACAAGAAGATGCAGGTTAAAATGCAACATTTATATTTTCAGTTGTTTTAATTTTTAGGTGAATTCCTTGTTATAAATTACAATTTGTGTCCCACTAGTATTCATTTCCACTGCACTAGTGAGTACTAAAATAAGTTTCCCCCAACCTTGATATCATGAGTGAGTTGTACTTATGCAGCAGTGTTAAAGATAAGATTAACAAATCCACCAAAATATTTTACCCCAACAGCAGGTGAAAGTTACCTTGTACTGTAAATTCAAAACTTCATGTTGACTACTGCTGACGAGGAAAGAAGCTTTATTGATGAAAACTTCAGCATTTACAGCATCATCATCCTGTCAAATTCAAATTTGGTTCACATAATCCATAGTGTGACTAAAATAATTAAACCCACACAATAGTTTTGCACATATAGTAAATCTGATTAGTACCTCCAGGTAAAGGCGAGCAATCTGAACACATTTAGACAGCTTGTATGAGTCATCAAGCATTCTAGGACATAGTAAAACAAATGATTCATCAAATGCTCTAAAGTCTATGTGTGCAACATTTTGAACAAAACTTACCTCAAGCAGCAAAGAAAAGTGAAAAAAATGTTCTCTTACCTGATGCCTGAGTCCAGATCAATTCCACTGAGCATCTGTGCTGCTTTTGACCATTGTTGCTCAGATTCATACAACTCAGCAAGCTTTTCTCTAATGACTAACACCTGAAACCCTTTCCAAAGCAAAATTGTAAAAACATGCAAAAGATTTGTATAAGAACAAGCTAGCTGCATATAGTATTTGATGTATAAGATAATGCAAACATGTCTTTTTCTCCATGGTATCAAGGCATATCTGCCTGAACTCCAATGAAAACCATTCCATATGTTAAAAAAAATATGAGTGGGGGAGAAGGATTGGCATAGAAGAAACAAACAAATCAATTTATAAAATGCTCCAAACTTTAGCGTGAAAAGTTGGAGTAGGCTTCTCCAAACTAAAGCATTTTATATCTTACTACCAATACTTATTCAAAAGTCATCACTCACAACATCCAGAATTAGAAAAACAAAACTATTTTTCTATTTTTTATAATAGCATGAATGAGGTAGTCAAATTCTCTTGCTAAATATGCAGGTCCAAATTGTCTCAAACTCAGCTCATATTCAAGAGGTAGTCCAGACTCTACTAGCTTAGCCGGTATGTTTCAGGAACATAAGGGCAGCACCAAGGTTTTCAAATTCTAGTCTTTGGAGTAATGGACTATACAACTATTTTTTTGGAAAGTGACTATACAACTATTTTAGAACCCTCCTTCCTTGCCTCAGAAGCTTCAATAGCTATCCTTCTGATTTCTTGGTTTTAGATGACCCCAAAGTGGTAATTAGCTGCGTTCACTACAATTTCGCCCTCTCATGATGCCAAGTGCTAGAATAAAGGCCCACACAGATCATCGCTGCATAGACGCACAGTATCAAATCTGTCAAACTGTTTAGCGACGGTCAATATGGAAAGGATTAACTTCCACTGTCACTATTCTTAGTCATTCTATTTCCTTTTCTTCCCTATGGAAGCTAAAGGGGTAGGGGGTACCCAGGATTCAATGAACGAGAGATTATTGGCAGCGTCGTTTCCACCACTGAAACTAAACAACAAATAAAGTATGACGTGTCGTTCTAAGACTTAAATGTTTGGAATAAAATGACGACAACCATCGACGCCTGAGAATAACTAAGGCGTTTGATGAATGTGGCCTCGGTCATTTTAGAGCAGTGACATCTCAACGTTGGAAAATAGGATGTTGGGCGCAGAGTTTCGCGCAAAACTACTCGATCCTAAATATACATACTAGAGTAAAGTACTTGCCTAATTTTTAGGTGATAAAAAAAAAATGAGCGACTGATGCTAAAAGACGCACAGAATTGAAGAGAACGCAACAGAGACAATTAAGTATTGAGAGCGAACCTGCTCTTCGAATGAAACAACTCGTGGCTGAATCTGGTTCAGCGCATAGAGTGCAATCTCCTTCTGCGACTCGGGGTCTATCCTACCAAGCTCATGCGCAAACGTCTGCAACAGCTGCCTCGACACCACCAGAGGAACATCATCCGACACCACTATGTGACCCAAGAAAAACAAAGCTTCATAAAGCACAATGCTCTAAACCGAAGCTAGGGATAAAACGAAGTAACTCACTACTACAAAATTCAGACGCGAAAAATAACACATGGGGCTATCGGAATTTACTGTGATCGATAAATTTTTTAGCTTTAGTGTTGTCATTGGAAGCAAAAACGGAAGAAAGTATGAGCTTGTACTGCTCGATCTTCTGCCTCTGATCTGCTATTGAAGCTGCGCTCGCGAGGGCGCCCTCCATCGTCAAGACCCTGGCGTTTCCCGCTCCCGAAACGTGGAGATCCTACTAAGCTCTTGCAGCCTGCAGGCACCAAAGCTGGGCGGAAAGATATAATAAAGCCTGTATTTCTATTGCGGCACCAGCTCTCCCGAGTCCTGCCATTGTGCCTCGGCCCACATTTTCTGCAGTGCTGGGTAGGGACGTGGGCCTCCCCAATACAAAAAAGGTCCAAACCAATTAAAATATAAAAACACAAAATAAATAGTTTATATGGTTGTTTTTGAGAAACTGGTCTATGAGTATATGAATACTCCCGTGTCCCCTCCATTTCCATCTTTGAAAATCGGCTAGCAGCGTCCGATGAGATTCGCGCCTTAATGGTCACTATGACCGGTCTGCGACGCTTGCTATCGGTAGAGTTCCCGTCCTCTCTTACGCTCTGCGTTAATTCCTCGTTCACGAAGGCTGATTTTCCGTCTCCTAATTTCGCAGCTTTTGTACCAGTGCTTGTTTCCCCTTTTGATTAATTGAATGGTGTTTGTTCATCGGGTTAAGTTTATATTGCCACTAACTCTACAGTGTGGAATGCGGATCCATCCACTCATCCAATCGAACGTCTGTGTTTTCCAGAATACAAGTTAAGTTGCCGCCTGAAAACATAAGACTTCATCGGATAGTTAACAGCAAAGGAGCGGCGTAATCTAGCTGGTTTTGAAGCGAAAAATCACCCAGATTGTTGTTTCGTTCGGCCACCTTGTAACATCTGATCTCTACATTTCTAGATCCATGAGTACCGCGCAACACTTGACAACGCCGGTTCCTTAACGTAAGGTGCGGTTCTGAGCTGTCACGTAGGTGAATCATACTTGTATCAAACGCTTGGTTGATTGATTTTAAACTATGAGCTATCGTTAATGCAGGAGTAACGACCGTAAAAGTGCGGACTTCTTACACTCTCGTTGGTTGCTCTGGCTTTCTGTGTTTTCCCTCGAGTTGCTTTCTCTGCCGTTGCGTCATTTAAGCCCCTCTTCCGCCGTAGATGGTAGTTACCACGTCGATCTTCCATTGAATTCTCATATTTCTGGGCTGCGGATTGAGTTGATTGATTTATAGCTTCTTCATTGGGGGAGTATATGAATTTGCACCATTGTTCTGTTTTTGCATGAATGTTACAAGCAGGACATGAAATTAGATTTCCATGTAAATTTTTATACAGTTTCGTTATCTGTTGTCCGAAACGTGCGAGTTAGGAGCCAATTTTAATTGTAAGTTTAAAAAACGTTGTCTCAGAGTTTTTTTCTTCTTTTTTGAAAGTAAGGATAGTTTGGTCAACATCTCAGAGATTTGATTAATTCTTTGGATGTTTTAGGATTGTGCTCAGGTCACTTAGCAGTCGATATGTTAGGAAGGTTTGTATTTTACGAAGAGATTCTATTGATGTTGGTTCATCTGAAATGAAGATGTGCTTTGCGGGCCAATTGTTTGTATACAAGACTAACAGTTGCAGATCACTCCCCTTACTACCACTTTTCTTCAGCTACGATGGACTTTGCCCTTGTTTCCATTTTTAATTTGTTCAATAATGTTTGTAAATATTGATATGTGCTGTGATATACTTCTCTTTTGTGGCTTTAAAATGTCTTTTGGATTTAATTCAGGCATATACGTTGAGATTATACTTGACATGCATTAGGAATACGTTAGAGGCTGCCATGTGTCTTCAGGTAGGTGGCATTCTTTTCTACTTGATGTATTTGATATATGTGCCTTAAAAAACTGTAATTGACATGTAGTATTTTTATACTATAGTTATTAGTTCTGAGTCATTTAATTTTTCAATATCAATGGGGTGGTGAATGTTATCTCTAAGGCTGCATAGAACAAAATTGTATGCGAGAATTGTATGTTTTTAGTCTCTCTTTTTTCATGAATATCATCTTTAGTTGTAGATACTTCAGACGCCCTTACATTTGTTTGGTGCTTGATTGTGTGTTAATAACTCTATGCCCTGTAATGTGGAATAGATTCCTACATGCCCCTGAAATGGTGCCAAAACTCCTCCATTTAGTTATTTTATTAACTCTAACTGTAGCACTAAAAGACCAGAACACCCTTAAAGTGGTATAGTGTCTTGTTGGCCTATATGTCACTCATTTACATTGAACCCATAATGAATGAAATGAAATTTACAATAGTAGCAACTATTCTGATTTAGGTTACTCTTAGCAATCCCACATAAGTTGTGTGGACACATGATGAAGTGATACAATCCTCTAGCCATAAGATCACCTTCACAAAGGCGCTTCATTATTTAAAGTATCGCAAATTAATATTAATCTACAAACTGTGAGGCCAGGAAAGTTGACCCATTAAAATTTGTTGAGAAGTGGTCACTGGGAATCGTAGAGGAACTAAATTGTGGTGAATCTCTAAGCTTATGTCTTAATAGTTAATTTTTATTGATGTGTATCTTAAATCCTGTAAGCTGTGAACTTTTTCTTCTTTTCTGCTTAATTTCCTATGAACTTCATTGACTGTTTGTATTATTTTCATATTTACAATTCATATTTGGTTTGCATGGAGGATGTATTTTAAACCTTTTTAGATAAAAGAATCTACTTCGGACCTTGATTTCATGATAATGGTCATTGCCATTTCAAAGAAAATATTAGTAGCTGCTACAGTTTCTCAAATACCCTGTATTAGCATGCAATTTGCCTACACCTAATTGTAAATTGTTATATATTATAATAGCTTACAAAAAACACATTAATGTCCGCTGTTCATATCTTGTGTGCTGAATTGAATAGCTGGTGGTGACCACTTGTTAACTTCTGGGTTGGAGAAGAAAGAGCAAGTAAAGCTTGGTCGATGAAGTTCTTATGTTCATTTTATGAGTTATGAAAGAAAATGAAAAGAAATTCACATGGACTAAATTTTCACTGCTGCAGTAATAACTTTTCATCATATGTTTTGAATGTATGTCCTAACAGGTGCTTAATGGATTTTCTAGTGTAACGCTCAAAAAAAAAAAAACAAGAAACAAAGGATTCTTTAGTGCTTGTAATGATTCTTACCATCTTCTAACCATCTTAATTTGGTGCTTATGTTTTGTTCACTGAAATTACTTCTATTGCATGTAAGGTACAAAATGAGATGTAATTTTGTACTATTGACTATCTCAATAAGTGTTTATTATTATTATACATATGAAACCTTCATTCAAGCAAGTTAGTTCCTATTGCTTGGTGACAACATTTTTATTATTTTATTATTGCCTCTATCTTTCTAGAACTTCCCTTGCCAAGAAGTTGAAAGACATAACAAGCCAGAGGTTGAATTGAAGTAAGTTTTTCTGCTTCTCCATTTGTTCCATTATGATGGGTAATATTCTTTTAGAAAGATGCTGGTGTCCATTTTGCGGCCTCGCATGTTTCAAGTGGCGCCTGTGTCGTTATGCATGTGTGCATGTGTGGTCTGGCCAGGCAAGCATGTGTGGATAGGTGGCTGTGTCTGTGTATGCATGTGTGTTCTTTAACTGTGGTAGTTTAACTTTTTTATTTCTAAAGTGCTCTAACATGCAGTTTGCAACTTGCAGGACCAGCTCAGAGTTGTTGTTGAATCCAGTAAGGATAATTTCCTTGATAGTGTTATATTTAATGCTTTTGTCATAGCTATGTCTTGAAATGAAGTTGCCTAGTAGGCCTTTTATGTTGCTATGTAATGGTTAGGCTTCACCTACTCCTGGCTGCTCTATATACTTCTATGAAATCTTAAAAGATGTTTGTATCCTTATTTTTTCCTATGACATGCAAGGTTGGAAGTTGCATTAAATTTGAAAACACAATTTTTTTGGCAAATTTTAAAGGATCACAATCCTACTCATACATAACTAGTTCATTAAAACACAAATACTCTAAGTTGTATATTGCGTGCTTGTATCTGAGTTCATTATTTAGTTTGTTATCACAGCTAAAGCAAAAAATGTGTTTTGGGAGGGTTTTACTGATAACTTTAATGATGCAAGAGCATATACATATGTAACTGCTCCAGACATTTTCACACTCTGTCAAACTAATTGATCTTTGGCAAAGTCATTATTTGGATTAAGATGTGATTTCATGCCTTTGAGGATCCCAAAAGTATGTGAAACTTTTCCTTAAAGCTTCAATAACTTGTTAAAGCTTTTATACTCTTTAACTACTCTCTCTCTCTCTCTCTCACACACACACACACACACACACACACACACACTTTATTCATGCTTTCAATTTTTCTTTTTAATTGCTATTTTTGCCTTTGCTATGTTGTTTATGAGTGAGAGAATCAATGTTTCCAAGTATGTAGAATATAAGGGCGGAAAAACTTGATGATTGATTATTAGTATTCCCTTGTTAATGTATATGTTATGCTTTGTATTTCAGTCTTATTGCTTTATATTTGTTTGTAAACCTTTTCAATACAATTATCATCTATTGACGTTAAGGGTGCTTTCCAGATACTGATTTGTCGCAATGAGGCTGAAAAATGCTTGATTGAGACATCAATCAACTCTCTTCGCATAAGCATCAAGGTAGAATTTATTTTGTTTGCTACTTTTTTGCAATGATTCCCTCGACATAGCATAGATATAGGATACCATTGTGCTGGGAATATGTTGTATCAACAGAAGTACTGGTCAGTGCATTGGAAAACCCAGACACTTCTGGTGTTTTAAAATCTCAGACATTAATATACTTACTATCAAGAGAGTTTGTCATATTTGCACTATCACGGTCTATTCCTAGGGGATGACGTATGTATGCAGTCTGTGTAAAGTCACATTTTTTGGTATTGCTTAGATTCTCACATTGATATATCTCTCTTCTTCAATAGGTAAAGCAAGCTGATGAGCTGGAAAATATACTGACAAAAAAGTTTCTTCGGTTTTTGTCAATGAGGGCAGAAGCATTCCAAGTTCTGAGAAGAAAGCCAGTACAGGTATTCTTTCTACGGAGCTATGATATTGGGCTTCTTAAAAATGCTTTTATGTCTGTGGAACTTAACTTGTTACTGTTCCTGTGGTTGACAGTGTTAAAGAGTCCAATCATCTTGAATTAGGTGCTTCCTTGATTATTTTGTTTAAAATATTTGAGGTGATTGGCTGATAGTATATGATCCTAGCAGATATTTAAGTAAATCTTTGGTTGTTGTTTACTTTTTTTGACATTGCAGATCTTTGTCATGCTAAAAGAAAACCACACCAATTCATGGTCCTTCATAATGTTTATTAAATCGGGTCAATGCTGCAACTTTGAGGCTATCAGTAACCATTCTTTTGGGTGGCACTATGGACTAAGATCCCCTGAATTAATGCTGCAACTTTGTTCTTTTTGTCTAAATTTTTCCGTTCTGTCTCTTCCTGTTGGTTGCTGATTTGAGCTTTTTTAGGTTGGAGCGAAAGCTTATCCCAATCTCTATTTTTCACTTTTCATTTGTCAACTTGAACTGTATAATGTGAACTACAACAATGTTGTAGATAGTGGCAAAAGGGTTGGGAAGGAAAAAATAGTGCTGGTTTGAAATTATCCACAAGATTTCGCATACTAACTTCAAAACTTTTATGTTTTATGCTTCTGTTGCTTTGACAGGGTTATGATATTAGCTTTCTCGTTACAAACTATCACTGTGAAGAAATGCACAAGCATAAGCTCATCGATTTTATTGTACAATTTATGGAGGTGAGGACTCTTTGCAGCCATTATCCTTTTTTTTACTTTTTTTTAGTTTGTGGGTGTTGTGGGAGGAGGCTTAGACTTTAATGTTGCATAGCTTTCATCTTTATGTGTTTTGATTATACGGGTGAATTTTTTTTAATGTGCCCATTTATTCTTTCAGTTACCAATCCATATATGTCATCCATCTTGTTTATGAGGAGATTTTAGCCAATAATTATTTCAATGGTTTCCTGAGTACTATGTGCATGTATATGATAAAATGTCATGGTTTGCGTACCAAATCTGGGATGCAGAAAAATTTAGTAGTGGAGAGGCTTACAGTTGTTGTGTTTTTCTCATGCATGATCTAGGGGGTACCTCTATGTTAGTCCGGTTGGACTTGTTTTTTTCTAATTGATGCACAAATTTGCAGGACATTGACAAGGAGATCAGTGAGTTGAAAATGTCTGTGAACACCAGAGGACGGTTAGTCGCAACAGAGTTTCTAAAGCAGTTTATTTAAAAACACGATTAATAAGGATGTCGCACCTGACCTCAAATAAAGTTTGTGGACTTGACAATAATTTTTTATTTGGGTTCTTGAGCTATTATGTTTGAAGTATTTGGCCTGTTTATGTTTTATGTCTCCACTCTGATGTGCCGCCTAAGTTCCGCTGTAGGTTGTTAAAGGTAATTCCGTATCGCATCTGGCTTAAAACCTGCGTAGAGAAAGCCAATGAAGTTCGGATGGAACGTCTCTGTTGCGCGTGTCATAGTATTTTCTCGGTGCATACATGGAGAAAAACCCCCAAAACTATTACTGCAGCAAAGATTTATAGTTCCAATCAATTCAAGTTTTGTGTTTGTACTAGTTTTCAGTTTACCATTTCCAGTACAAGCTTTTTCATTGCGGAAAGGTGAGCCTCAGAGGCTGGAAC
Organism: Aristolochia fimbriata; assembly: GCA_019845555.1. Lineage (NCBI taxonomy): Eukaryota > Viridiplantae > Streptophyta > Magnoliopsida > Piperales > Aristolochiaceae > Aristolochia > Aristolochia fimbriata. The sequence goes on along the minus strand of CM034084.1, from coordinate 22,000,055 downwards.
TAAGAATTTTATCGGTTGGTGTATCCTCGTTTCCCTTAAGCAACGGAAAACCCCACAAAAATTGGCCATTCTGGCTATCATATTCATCATTCATCATCCTCGCTAGTATCTATTTGTTGATTGATAAAAAGCTGAAGCACAATTGAGATTTGTTTATAGTGACTCAAGTCGGAGAATCTTCCGAGTACGAAGTAACCGTAGAAGTCTCCTTCTGTTCAAATTTTAACAGTAACACAACGCTGAACTTGAGATTAACTTATTTTTTAATAAACCAATATTAGTATTAATATTTTTCACATGAAGTTTGTATTATCCCGCGTTTTTATAAGTCTATATAGAGCTTTAACTATATATACTCGTATATTCCTCCCAAAATATCTCCTTTCTCCCATTTCATAGGCTCCATCGATCATCGCATAAATCACTTGATAATTTGAACCTTCGATCTATAATTTGAGGGCAAATTAATTTGATTATGAGATAATCAAATTTATATTCCTACATAGTCTTCTCGCTTTGGAAAGTTAGATGTCGAAACTACCCTTTGCGACGAGACTCGCATTCGGTGCCGTGACTAGTAACCTTTCTACGGATTCTACCCTTTGCCACTTCTGGTCGGACTCCACCGAGCACTATAAAAGGAGTACTAAATTCGTCTAGAAACCCTAAATCTTCTGCGACGAAGGAAGAAAAAAGTGCTTGAAGAGCGAGAAGGAGAGCACGAGAATGCCCGATCACGGTGGTAGATACGAAGTTAACGGCGAAGGATATAATGATTATGGCGGTTCTCCGCAGCACAAAAGTAGCAGTCACGGTGTAGACGATTACAACGATTCCAAATCTCAGGTGCTTCCCTTGTGTTCGATTTTCTATTTTTTGAAAGTTTCGACGTGCAAGTTTTTTAACTTTTATGCGCTTTGCTCGATTGTACTTTCTGCACCTCTTTAGTTTTGGAAGTGTCAAAAATCTTTAGTTTCACTGTAAGAGAATCCGGTGAAACGAATTAATGATAGTGCCTTGGAAATTTATCTACATCATATATTGTTTTATTGTATTCTTGCTATTGCCTAGCGTTTAAAGAAAACTTAGAATGAATTTAGTTTGGGAAAGCAAATATATGTGGATGCAGACTGGTCGATTACGGATCAGAATTTAGTTTTTCTAGGTTTTTCAGCAAGTATCAATGATGAGATATAGGTTGCTCTTTGTGCTGGCGAGGGAATTTTGAGCTGAAATGTCTGTGGACATGAGTTTAAATTCTATGTGGTTTACTGTTAGGTAATGATTTAGATTTGTTTTATATGTACAGTGAAATGCAGCTTTGACAAGAGTATATTGTGTACTAAGTATCAAATCTTCTAGGAATTTTTGCTGTGTATAGGAACAGCAAGACTTGAACCTCTTTTAAGTATAAGCTGTTGTAGTGAAATCTTCTGTTTAACTGTAATTTAGGGACTGTGAACTTAGGCATACCTGATTGTCTCAATTGACATATTGAAGGTGCGAGCTCATACAGCTAACTCCAACTTCATTAGAATTGCTTTCTGTGATTATTTTGATTATGAAGCAAGGCTAGTCATAGATAATGGTCTCATTATAAATCAAGCTGTGATTGCTACTTGTGCAAAATACTCTTCTTGTTATTTGTCAAAAAGTAACAGTGGTTAAGTCTGCTAATGATCTAAAATCTGTCTCTTGCTCTTCTAGTAATACTTGTCATTTGAAATCTTTTTTGCATTTTTTTATCTGACTGAACTGATGTTTTAAGTAGTAATTTCAAAGCAGATCATGGTTATGTGTACAGTGCTTTATCCTTGTAATATCATATTGTTGCTTCTTTTCTTTTAAGGAAATCCGCTTTTAATTTACTTCGGTTTTGAAGTATATATTTCTAACATTGGTTAAGTGTTTTAGCATTCTTCTCGTGAATATGTAAGAGAATCAAGAAGCAGAGACAGAGACAGAGACAGAGACAAGGATAGGGACAGGGACAGGGACAAGGAGAGAGATAGAGACAGGGACAGAGACAGAGAAAGGGAGAGAGACAGGGAAAAAGATCGTGATCGTCATCATAGAGACCACCACAGGAGTGACAGGAGGGAGCGAGGCAGAGATAGAGATGATTATGACTATCACAGAAGTCGAGATTTTGATAGGTCTGTGTTCATTGTGCTTTGAACAAGTCTTTTCCTAACATGTGCTCACATCTATTAAATAGTTGAGGCCAAGTCTCATTTTATGTTTTTTTATTGTTACTGTGGATGTATGCATTTAATTTGCATAGGGTATGCTTTAAAAGTAAGTGGAGGCTGGGTCTTACTTGGGAAGGTTTCCTTCATCTTTATGCTTTGCAGCAAAGAATTGATTGGATTTAATTTAGCTCTTTTTTGATGGCTTTGTAAAATCATACTCAGAGGTTTTATTTATCTATTCTTTAATTGTTAGCCACTTGTTTCTTGCAGGCATCGAGATTATGATAGAGACAGAGAAGGACGACATAGGCATAGGTCTCGGTCCCCATCGAGGAGTAAATCTGAACATAGATCGAGATCTCATTCACGTTCTCGCTCAAGATCTAAGAGGTACACAAAAACTGTTAGATCTTGTTTCTGTTTTGTGTATCTACTTTGGCAATTCTTCCTATGATGCAGCTGTATATGCTGTTGGTGTAGGTGGAGGTTTGTGCATATAATTTGATGACTGTAATGAAGAGAAAAATTGGATATCTGTGTAAACTAGTACAGTTTTTTCAATTTGTTTCTCTGTTTGTTCTGTACTATTATTTGTGTTAAAAGTAATTGGCCGAAGCAAAATAGTTTAAAATTAAGGGGCTTGGAAATTTCATATATTGATATGAAGTTTACAGGGCGTTGAATTCTTTTTGTATTTAAAATGGACCTTGGGGTCATTTCCTGTCTTCTGTTAATTGATATTTGAAGTTTTGCAAGAGTGCTCCTGAGTTTTTTGAATTTTAGGCTGTTGAACTTCTGATAAATAGAAGTAACAATGCGAGACCTCAGGAATATTTAGAGTCATGGCCACTTGAGAACAAGTAGGCAGAGGCCAAGGCCTCTGTTTCAAGCTCTGGATATTTCGCACATGCTTTTGCTTTGGCCTAGTGAATGTCTACAAGTTAGCAAATTTTCATTTGATTACATGGATTGACTTCATGATCTGTTTGGAGGTGAAGAAGTTGTTAGTCTGATTTCCTTCCATGTCTGTAAACTTTTTTTGGATCAGTGCTCTTGTAAGCACTTTCTGCAGTCCTTCATAGTTACCTCCTATCCTTTTCTCTTCTCCTATGAAATGGAAACAACACCCTCCAAATTGGGAAGCATTTCCTTGATTTGGCAGGTGACTTAGGGTCAGCATCCTAGTTTTTTTCTAAAACAAAAATTTCATCAGAAATCATTGTCTGAAAAATCGTTTAGTTAAATAAGTATGGAACTGCCATTTCTTTTTCAGGTCTTATTGCGTTCTTTTAGTTGTTTTCTTCCAAATAATTTGCCTGGGCAGCAGAGAGATATCTAGGAATGGCTAACTTTCAAAAAAAGATATCTAGGAATTGAGTATGATCATATGACTTTATTAAATTAGCGAGACAAAATAGATTGGCCTGTGTGTATATGGATTATTTGGTCTGTTATTTTTCTTGTTATGTTGTAAGTTCCACATTTTACTTGTTTTGGTTTTTCAGGTTGTTGTTAACACCTTAATTTGGATAATCAATATGGAAATTCCATGTCACTAAGCATATATATTTTGGATGTGCAATAATTTTTTAATCATTGTGTACTTACAGTCTTTGATGTTTTCTTTGCTGTGTCTTCTTTGTCTATGCATGCAGTTTCAAGCATATGTTTCTTCTATTAACTTGCTGACGGGTAGACGTTCTTCATAGTTGGCCTTTTTTTCTAAATATTTAATTTGTGCATCTGATAATACATCTAATGGCAAGCACCATTTTGCAGTAAGCGAGTCAGTGGCTTTGACATGGGACCAAGTCCCGCTGCTATGATGCCTGGTGCAACTGCTGCAGGTACTTTCCTTTCTAACTCCCAAATATTTCCATTTCTCTTTAACTACTTAGGATTTGGTGATTTGTGGTTGGCTAGGAAATACCCCGAGTTCATGGTTGACTGGGTAAGCCAACTATACATTTTAGGTTGTAAGAGGTAGTCGAACTTTAAGCCAAGTATCTGAACTTGTCCTTTCTTTATATATATTTTTTTTCTGGTGGATTAATCTGAAACTGAAAGCCATTTTTGGTTGTTTTCTTGTTTTTGGTGTTTGTTTGTTTGTTTTGTGTATAATGTTGTTATAAGAAGGCAATTTTGGGCTACTTGTCCCACTGCGCTGCCAATGGGCGTGAGCCGACTCTGTAGCTTTTATGTACAAGGAGGAACCAATGCGGTTTGATGGGTCTTGTGCGTCTTCAACCGGCAACTTTTGCCTTTTTTGGTAGTTTTACTGATATTTCCCACAGTATTGAAACTGATATGTTTCTTTCATTTGTTTGGTAATTCTATTACAAGAGCTAGGATATACCTCAGATAGTGAGCACATATAAGGTATAAGACAGTGGCTATCTATTTGCTACTGACATTAATGCAATTATAAAATTTCTGTTCCTCGTCATAAGTTTTTTCCCTTCTAACAGGTCAGATACCTGGTGCTGCACCAACTATCCCTGGGATGTTCCCAAACATGTTTCCAATGGCAACTGGACAGGTATACTTTCATTTCTGTCTTCCTGGCTGATTTATTTTGCCAAACTTCTGAGACTTCTGTTGTGATCTGAAAGGAAACGAGATTATTTAGTGTGAGAAGGAAGTTAAGATGGTCTAGGGGTGCTTTGTTTTGATCTGCCTTTGTCGAATATGTCCTGTGTTTGTTTCTCAAATTAAAATAATGGCCTTCATGTTTCAAGATGCTGATTCTTTGTTTCTTTTCAGTTTGGAGCCCTTCCTGTTATGCCAGTTCAAGCTATGACCCAGCAGGTACGTCAGAACATAGATCAAGCTATGCCTTCCTGTTTGTCCTTTTCAAGATTTTGAGTTTTATATATGCTTACATGTCATTATGCTCCGGTTTTTTTTTTAATAGGCGACTCGGCATGCCAGGCGGGTATATGTTGGTGGTCTTTCCCCCACTGCCAATGAACAAGTATGTTTATTGATTTGATTCCCTTTTACTTATTTGCTTTTTTCAATGTATGAAATGCATCAACTGTTAGTTTGCTTGGTATATTCAATTGTTATGGTTTCTAAGAGTAACTAAATAGCCAACTAGACATAAAATGCAGGATTTTGAAGAAATAGGCAAAGACCTTAGAATAATTTGGATAAGTTTTCTAAAATAACAGCTCCTTTCCATTCTGTGTGGGATTCTCCATCATGTTTTGCTGCAATTGCGACCTGCTAACATCAAATGGAATGCATATATTTATATTAGATTGTTGCTTCTGAAGTTTCTGTTATACTGAAGAGTTATTTACTAGTTGTTATTTATACTAGTTTTTTTTTTTTTTTTTTTTTTTTGAGAAAGTTTGAACAATACACTTTTCAATCCCCATATCTTTGAAAAAACTGTTCAGAGGATTAAAAAAGTTCTCTTCTAAACTTTTCAGAGATAACCTGTTGGTAACTTTTGGTAAAGATTTTCCTGTAATAAACTCTTACGTGGGCTGTTATCATTTTGATAGAAAAAATGTTCAGAGAAATTATGCTCAATTTGGAGTTGTATGAAATATTACAATAAAGATGGTTTTTGTTGCTTGCAGTCTGTTGCCAGTTTTTTCAGTCAGGTTATGGCTGCTATTGGAGGAAATACTGCTGGACCTGGTAAATAACTGCTTTTGAACTTTCTGTTACTTGGTGTTGCTCATATCATGGATTTGATTATGTTACTCACATGGTATTCTGCAGGTGATGCTGTTGTCAATGTGTATATCAACCATGAAAAGAAATTTGCATTTGTTGAGATGAGGTCTGTCGAAGAAGCAAGTAATGCAATGGCTTTGGATGGCATTATTTTTGAGGTCAATACCATGTCTTACTGCACTTAAAGCCTAAGTTCTCAGTGATTAGTATAATACTGATGTAACTCTTTTATCTTCTTAGGGTGCACCTGTGAAGGTAAGGAGACCAAGTGACTACAATCCTTCTCTTGCTGCAGCACTTGGTCCTAGCCAGCCAAATCCCAATCTGAACTTGGCTGCTGTTGGGCTCACTCCCGGATCTGCTGGTGGTCTTGAAGGACCTGATCGCATATTTGTTGGAGGGCTCCCTTATTACTTCACTGAAGCCCAGATAAGGGAACTGCTTGAATCTTTTGGGCCCCTTCGTGGATTTGACCTTGTCAAGGACCGGGAAACAGGGAATTCCAAAGGTTATGCATTCTGTGTCTACCAGGATCTTTCAGTTACAGATATTGCATGTGCTGCTCTCAATGGCATTAAAATGGGTGATAAAACCCTTACTGTTCGACGGGCAAACCAAGGTGCAGCCCAACCAAAACCTGAGCAGGAGAGTGTACTGCTACAGGCACAACAACAGGTTGCTTTGCAGGTTAGTCCACGTTGTTTATAGGGTGTTTTGTTTTTATCTGGCTGCATATTCACAATGTCTCATGAATATTAAAGAAAAGGTTTTTTATTCTTGTATATATCAGTAGAATTCCAAGTGATATATTCCTCACCTCGTCTTGTCTGGTCTTGCTTGTACAGAGACTTGTTTTCCAAGCAGGTGGAGCCCTTACTAGCAAGATTGTCTGCTTAACCCAGGTGGTGAGTGCAGACGAATTGAAAGATGATGAAGAATATGAAGACATTTTGGAAGACATGAGATTGGAAGGCAGAAAATATGGTTAGTACTTGCCTTCTGTGACTGGTGGTTCTGTTTTTCTCTGGTATCTCTTGTTCTGGCTTCTTTTATTTCTCAATAAAAAGCATCTACTTTCTTTCATTTTATAAAGTATCACACCTTGTTGTTTCTGTATTTGGGATTGAAGATTAACTATATCTTAGGGTTTTGTTTTTTTTATTCAGGTGGTTTACTGAATGTGGTCATTCCACGACCTAGTCCAACTGGTGAACTGGCCCCTGGCGTTGGTAAGGTTAGTTTTTCTCTGCTGTATTGCTGGTGGTTCTTTTTTGTTGTTCAATTGAGTCTATTCTTTGTTTAGGGTTTAGGGTTTATGAAATATTTGTTTTTCCGTCCTGCAGGTGTTTTTGGAATATGCAGACGCTGACGGAGCCATGAAGGCGCGGACGGGACTTAATGGAAGGAAATTTGGTGGAAATCAAGTGGTTGCGGTCTTCTATCCAGAGAACAAGTACTCTCAAGGGGATTATGATGGCTAGACAGTTGCCCACGATCTTTGTATTTTACGTTTTGCCGTTTTGTTTTTTGTTTTATCTTAAGCGTTGGCCCCTGAAGCTCTGTAGATTGGTAGTGTAAACGTGAGTAACTAGGACAGTTTGTGAAAACAGTTATAAACGGTTAACAGTTCAAAATAGTAGAAGTATAACCATTCTCTTCTATCGTTTCGTTCAATAAATTGGATAATTGCCGATTGCGGTAGTTTCTTTTTGCTTGTTAATCGCGTACATTAATGTATCTCCAGGGCTGTGCAATCAAGTGAAATAACTGTTACGAGTTTCATCGATTTTTTTTTTTTTATATATTTCTTAACAATACCTTCGGTCATGTTATTTTTCATTTTCAATTAATTTAACTCTTTATTGAAAACTTTTCGTTATAAAAAAGGCAGGAAGATGTCGATGTTGCTAGGAAATGTAGTGGACGATGTTGCTCCCAACTGCGGCAGGCCGAGAACAAAGAGTCAAAGACATAGTACAGCAAGAAAGGATTAAGCTTTTTTTGCTTGACCAAGATCCTTTTTTCGGCAACTCTTAATTTACATTTAGCCACAAACTTTTTATTATGTTTAAAACAACTTCAATCTCATCTACCTTAGTTTGAATGCACATTAGACTTCCTATAGATCAAAGCTGTTACAAGGCTAAATTTGAGGAAGAATTGCATCCACCTGGCTTGCCAGGCTGTAATCCACGTCAGTCAAAAGTTGATGTACGGAGACGGGTTTAGACCGGGTTGGGTTATACGGAGCATCCAAACGTACGTGTTTAGTTCGGGTCGGGTTTCTTGTGCCACGTAGCCTAGATTAGGATGATAACGGCTAATGGGTTGAACTCCGCTGTGGTCGTGCCTGGTCAAACCGATGCTCTCCACGAGAAGACAAAGTATCCATGGCTGAAGAAGGCCTGAAGCAATTCGGAGAAATCCATATCTCAAAGACTCCCGTGAAACGATGACGTAAAACTTCTTCAGGACACGTCGCCCCTGTAACTCTCGAACGTGGCTTCCCGCAAGAGCGAATCCGCCACGTTGCGCCACCCAGTCTCTCCTCTCACATGCACCATTCGCGCGTAACTGTTATATAATAATCTCGATCGAACGAGATATGAATCACAATATCCGCAGCGCAAAAATGGTTAGGAATCTCTGCAAATTGGGCTTCACTCTCCTTGGCTTCTTCTTTCTTCTCTGTCTTTCTAACGCTCATTCGAGCACATTTAGTTTCGACCCTTTGGTGAGGAAGGAGAGAAGGAGAACGCTCGCTGAGACGGAATCTGGAAAGATTTCTTCTGTTGATGTTGAAGATGGGTATCGAGGGCCTTACCACCTTCAGTTCATCACACTCGAACCCAATTCTCTGTTTCTTCCCGTTCTTCTCCAGTCCGACGTGGTCTTGTATGTACAGACAGGTAATTCATAAGAGTTGCTTCCTTCCGTTCATTCGTCTTCTTCCTCCCTGTGCAAATCTCTGCATTTCTGATGTAGAGTTTAAAAGTTATTGCAGAAACCCACTAGTATTAATTAATCACAACTCGATCCGTAACAAAGTGTGGGCCTTGGAAATTTATATTGATCAGTACTAATGAAAATGCCTGATTAGAAGACCACCATAATTTCGATAACTCGAGAGTCCTTTTTGTTATTTCTTGGAATTGAGTGAGGATAAGGGATGGTTGCAGGGAGTGGGACTCTTGCTTGGACTGATGAGAGTAACCAGCGGCAGTTAGATGTGGTTCGAGGGGATATCTACCGTCTCCCATCAGGTTCTATCTTCCATGTGAAGAGCCACGTCAAGCCTACAAGGGAGAGACTGAGGATATTTGCATTCTTCACGAGGAGAGCGAGTGAAAACGGGCATGTGGGTGATCATCTTCTCTCTGTATTTCATCTGGTTTTACTACATGATCACTTTGTGCTTTCTTCTCTTTGATCACATTCCGTTCTTTACAGAAGAAAATTTCATCTTTTTCTGTGTAGGGAACCCCCGTGGAGGCATATTCGACGCTGACTGATCTAATCCTTGGGTTCAATAAAGAAGTTCTTCAAATGGCATTCAATGTGAGAATCAGTTAATTTTTCAGGTAGTGTTTCTGTATTCGCCTTTCTTTATTTTCCTTGAACGGTGCCTGGGGGATCTTTATATACAGGTTCCGGACGACGTGATTGAAGAGATTAAGAAGGCGGGAAAGCCTCCACAGATCGTACCCATTGCGGTGAAAAACGAAACAGAGCAGCATTTGAACTGGAGGGAAACCGTTATCGAAGTGCTTACGGGTCGAGGCAGCTCTGATATTCGTGTCTTCAACAAGAAGACACCAAAGACGTTCAATCTTCTGAACAAGAAGCCGGACTTCGAAAACTGCAATGGACGGAGCGTAACTGTGAACCCCAAGGACTTCCACCCTCTCAAGGGTTCTGGAATTGGGATGTTCATGGTTAACCTGACGAAGGTGAGCTGATAGTACTCTCTGTGTTCTGTTTTTTTTTTTTTTTTTTAAATTTCCAACGAGACTGTTTATTTCTTACTGATCATCTGGGTTTGATTCGCCAAGGGTTCAATGATGGGACCACATTGGAATCCAAGGGCAACAGAGATTGCAATTGTGATAGAAGGTCGAGGAATGGTGCGAGTTGTCTGCCCCAGTGATGCTTCTGGGTGCAATAGCACGAGCATCAGGGTCGAAGAAGGCGATGTGTTCCTTGTGCCGACGAATCATCCCATGGCTCAGATCTCCTTCAACAATGATTCGCTGGTATTTGTGGGTTTCAGCACAATGGCGAAGAAGAACTACCCGCAGTTCTTGGCAGGGAAGTTGTCGGTTCTGCGGACGCTGAGTGAGGATATTGTTGCCATGTCTTTGAATGTTCCCAACGCGACTGCTAAACGGTTCCTGGATTCTCAGACTGAATCCATCGTGTTGGAATGTACATCGTGTGCCGAAGCCGAAGAGAAAAGAATGGAGGAAGAGAAACAGAGGAAGCGGGAAGAAGAGCGGAAGAGACGAGAAGAGGAGGAAGCTAGAAAAAGGGAAGAGGAAGAGCGGAAGAGACGTGAAGAGGAAGAAGCTAGGAGGAGGGAAGAGGAAGAGAAGAAGAAACGAGAAGAGGAGGAAGCTAGAAGAAGGGAAGAGGAGGAAGCTGAAAGAAGGGAGGAGGAGGAAGCTAAAAGAAGGGAGGAGGAGGAGGAAGCTAGAAGAAGGGAGGAGGAGGAGGAAGATAGAAGAAGGGAGGAGGAGGAGGAAGCTAGAAGAAGGGAGGAGGAGGAGGAAGCTAGAAGAAGGGAGGAGGAAGAGGAGCAGAGGAAACAAGAAGAGAAGGAGCAGAGGAAACAAGAAGAGAAGGAACAGAGGAGGCAAGAAGAAGAGGAGCAGAGGAGGCAAGAAGAAGAGGAGCAGAGGAGGCAAGAAGAAGAGGAGCAGAGGAGGCAAGAAGAAGAGGAGCAGAGGAGGCAAGAAGAAGAGGAGCAGAGGAGGCAAGAAGAGAAGGAACAAAGGAGGCAAGAAGAAGAGGAGCAGAGGAGGCAAGAAGAAGAGGAAGAAGAAAGAGGCGGCGGAGGAGGACGATCCGAGCCCCTGCAGTCTTTGAGCTGGAGGATCTAAAACACTCTCTGCATAAAAACCGAAGAAAACTAAAGGGTGGTGATGAATCGCTAGTTTTTCAGGTTTCCAGCTTCTCTTCCGAGTTTCTATCGTGTCGTCTACATTAAGTAGTAACTCTTTTACTTGTTCGCGAGCTTGTAACTGTTTGTATTATAGACAAGTACGTGTATATGCTGTTTGGAATTTGAATCGGCTTCAGATTTGGTTCTTGTGAAGAGCAAATTAAGCAATGACCGTAACATTTTAAATTCGCTTGATCATTTCAGTACAGTCTACAGGTAGAATAGATTGAATCGCAACAGACTAACAGCATTTATGCAACAATTGACGCTCGAACGCAACCAGAATATCCACTGCACTGACAGAAACTCGAATGTAAACATGCCTGCAGAACAGAAAATCCCGGACCTGGCTCATGAAATCTCCACGAGGGAAAATCTGGAGGTGGGCTTGGAAGCTTCTGCATCTCGAGGAAGGGTACGTTCTTAGCCACATGTAAGGCCCTACACCCATGCAGGCAGTATTGGTTTAACCAGAACATTGCAAGTCTGGCCAGGAGTCATCACTCTAAAGGCTTCACGTACTCTCCATCAGCTTCCACCACACTGAGTGCATGGCTGCGAATCCCAAAGAAGTGCTCAACGTTTTAACTGTTGCATTGATGATTCTGGGGAGGTTAGTCTTCCCTGGTACAACATCCAAAGTATAGAAATCTCCAAAAGAAATTAAGAGAACTCTGTAAATACCATGTCCCGAGCAATTATGGAATGGCCCGTAATGTCCCTCCCCTGTCTCTCGATCTGAAATAAGCACAGGGAACCTGTACTTGAAGCTCTGCCCTGCTTCTGCTTGGATGGGAGTCATGGGACACGGAGTTATATATGTAGACTGGTCCGTCGTACCGGCAAGTTAATCTGTGTCGAACGCCAAGCCTGCAAGTAAACAGCAACAGAGACCAATCTGCTACTCGATAGGAAGAAAGTTTCAAATGAAGAAGTTGAAGGACCAGAAGAGAGTGTGATTTACTCATCAGCGTATGGAGATGTTATATGGGGGGTGAGGTTCGTGACCTGAACAATCACCACCCTGTCGTCTTGCAAAGGTCTTGCGCGCAGAGTTTAGTAATTAAGGTGTTGTCTCCACCTGAAATTCAGAGATTCAAAATTTTCTCATACTAGTGACCACACGCTGGACTCCACAGCCGTTCGTTCACGAGTAGATTTATTCTGGTCAGAATAGATAAAAAAACAGATTAAACCCACCCATCAATCCTCTGCTATAATCTTTTTTGTTCTGTGATGAACTTTTTTACCATTTATAACCCATGAATCCGATAATCTAAGACCTTCTTATTCGATTCTGCTTTTCCATTCATAAAGCAAGATTGAAACCTATGAATCCTATGATAGAAAATCTTCATAAACTAGATTTATTTGTTGTCTTCACAGATGACAAACAGGTCCCTTGGTTTTTTCTGAGAAGCCTTTCATTTGATTCACGTGGACCCTATGTTTGTTGTTTGTTTTAATGCCCCATTATTTATAGCAAACCACTCCAAAATGGAGTAAAGATGCCGCGGGAGAAGACAAACAGCAATGAGTCCAAGCACCAAAGATATTCAAGGCTTTGTTGCTCCATCTCTGTTCTCTTTCTGGTAAGAACTATTCATTGATCCTCTTCTGTCATCTGGCTTTTGAGATTTTAGGAGTTTTAGGTTTTGTTGTGCTTTGGCCAAAACAAATAAGCCAAACCTAATCTGGGTTTGACTTGGAAGTGGCAGATATTTTCTCAGTTCTTGCATGTGTACTCAAACCGCAGCAGCAAGGTGGTCTTAAAATGGACATTTATGAAGTTTCTGAGTCTAACAACCTCTGCATATTATATCATTGATTCTAGGGATCTCAAACCAACTCTGACTTGGTTATCTTGTCTTCTTCAAACCCGACATTTGCTTGAAAACAAACTTCTTAGGATTAACTGGTTGTTTCTTTAAATTAAAACCAGTGCCAATAAACAAAAACTTAGGGCAATTGGAGAAAAGGGAAAGGAAGTCACCTCCTACCACCTTATACTCCCTTACTGGGAAGGGCCTTTTGAAATCCAATTTAATGGATGTCACTAGATGTACAGGCCACCAGTCTAAGTGTCTAAATCTCTTTTGCCCGGTTCATCCATCATACATTGTTTTAACATTTTTTTATCTTTCAGTACCTTTTATTAATTGAAGATGCTTTCATTAAAGAAACCCCCAAGTATTGACAAAATCAAAATGGATTAGGTTTGGCTTCCAGTCTTCCACTGAGCTTTCCATAGTCCAGGCATTAATCACAAACATGTAAAAGAGAAAAAAAGCCATAAAAAAACAAAAGCATAAGGTTATAGTCTCAGTGGTGCAAGGGCAACAATACATGAACAGGTAAAAACCAAGTTTCGCTGCTGAGCAGAAAAGCGTACCAGTGTGTCAATGCGGCGAACGCTCCATGACATAATCCAGTGTAAGAAAAGGGAAAAGAGAGAACGGAGAAGAAGGCAGGGTAAACTCTGTAACTAGGGATGGCAACGGGTACGGGTGAGCGGGGAACCCGCCCCGACCCGACCCGCTTAAAGCGGGTTCGGGTTTAAGTTTTTACTCCGCGGGTCGGGTTCGGGTTTTGGGAGCAGAACCCGTCACGGGTTCGGGGCGGGGACGGGTTTCGCCCCAAAAACCCGACCCGACCCGCTTAATTCTTATATAAAAAAAAAAGTTTTGGAGGGTATTTAAATAATACAAAGTAAAATCCTACTTTATTACGTTATCCCCTTATGTTTGACAATATGTTTAAGTATTTATATGTTTATATTATTTATTTTATAATTTTTTTATATTTTTAAAATTTTTAATATTAAACATAGCGGGTCGGGTCGGGTACCCGCGGGGCGGGGCGGGTTTTCGCGGGTTCGGGGCGGGTTTTTTGCCCCGCGGGGCGGGGACGGGTTTAGAAATCAAACCCGCGGGGCGGGTTTTCGCGGGGACGGGTTTTCCCGGTTTTTTGCGGGGCGGGGATGGGTTTCCAAAAACCCGCCCCGCCCCGCCCCGTTGCCATCCCTATTGTAACTCGTCACCGTGTTGAAGTAATTCAGACGGAAGAAGGAGGGGGGGGGGTATGGGAAATTGGGACGAAGAATCAGGCCAGCGGAGGAATGTCAGATTCGCCTTTTTTTCTGCATTCAGAAAAGCTCCAAATGCATCCGGACGAGCTGGAGCATGACAGCTTCCCGGTCACCGTCGCCTCTGAATTCTCACACGACACATCGCTTTCAGGCTTTAACTGGATAATATGGAACTCTCAAAAGTCTCACTGCCGAGTCAGACACAATCGCATCTCCTTCATTCTCACCGATCCATTTAATTTAATTATGATTAATTTTATTAATTCCGATTAATGGTTTTTAAGTGGTGTATGTATTGTAAATGCATAATGCTTATTTTTTCTAATTACAGAGTGATAAATGTTTATGATATATTATTTTGTGCAATAAAGGCAGGTCTCAAATCAATCCTGTTGCGGCCAGGCATTAAAGCCTTACCACTCTCGCATACCTTAACCGTGAAGCAAATGACAGCGTTACGTTTCTGCAGAGTTCAACCCGAGTTAAGGTTGGATTTTCTCCGAGTCAACATACCGTCACATACCCTTTCAAGTTCACATGGCACCTCCGTCACGCTTACAGGATTTCTTAGAACCAAGATTAAGAGCCAAGGTATTAAACCCAACCCAAATCGGCTGCCGACTCGGCCGACTCCGGGTCACTGACTCATCCTTTCCTCTCTCTCTCTCTCTCTCTCTCTCGTCTTCCTCCACTCTTCTTGTCAGCGTCGATGCTAAGTTATGTTAGAGAGAGATTATTCAGTTCATCATATCATATATCATATAGTGGCGGGAGACTGGAGAGACCAGAGAACGAGTAGTTTACGGAATCCCCCCCCCCAGAGCGACAAACGTAGACTCGTACTCGGAGACGACAACAAGAGACACCGTCCCATCATAGTTTCTCCGCAATAAAAATCCAAATCGTCGACGAAGACATGGCTTGATTCTCTTTGTTTTTATCGTGTTTTTCGTTTTCTTCTTTGTATGCTTCTGAGGTCTTCTTGCTCCATTAGAAGAAGAAGAAGAAAGCTTCTCTCCTTTCTGGAGATCCGAATGTCAGCTACTCACAGCTTTTCGGCGGTTTCCCATATTCACTATTGATTCAAAAAAAAAAAAAAAAAAAAACACAACAACAACAATTTGAAGAAGAAGAAAAGAGGAATTTCACTATTTTAAGCTTTACCTTTACCTGCACAGACAATTTTTGCTCTCTCTCGCCATTTTAGAAGGCGACTGTAGGACATTGCTTAGTTTCCTCAATTCGTTCACAGGGCTTCTCATCTCATGACTTGCCCGGCGAATTCCCACCGCCGAACGAACTCGATACGTCGAGACCGCCACCGATCGAGGTCATCAGGGCCGAGAGTCCGCCCGGTTGCCCGGCTCCACCGCCGACCCCCAATCCCAGAAGGTCGAGTGTCGCCGGCTTCGGACCGAAAAGCGACGATTGCCCCGCCATGAGCTCCGGCAGCCCCACATTGTCGTATTGAAGACCCAGGCCGAGTCCCGCCGGTCCTATCGGGTCGTGGGATTGCCACAGGGAATTGAGATTCTCCCGCTGGGTGGACGACGACGCGGCCGTCGAAGAGGACGACGAGAGCCCGAACCCTCGAAGGAGAGAGCCGTTACTGGCGGCAGCGCCCATCTGTGCTGCCTTTTGGAGGAGAGCGGTGGCGGACATGTGAGCCGGTGGAGGCGCCGCGAACGGCCGTCGTTCCTGGGCTGCCGCGGAGAACAGATTAGAAGCGTTGGACGCCAGGCATAGAGAGGTCGGCTCCGGTGCCATCGCCTGAGAAGTACTCGACGGGCGATCGGCCCGAGTCATGGCGCCAAGCAGGTCCGAGAATGCCGAGCTCTGCGGCTGTAAATTGCTGGTGGTGGAGGCAAAGAGGCTAGCAAACACGGTACTGCTGCTACTCCCATTACTGCTGCTAGCGTTGGCACTGCTACAAACGATGGGTGTGGTTGTGGTCACGGGAGGAGGAGGCGGAGGCGGAGGCGGAGGCGGAGGAGGTACTGGCGCTAAAATTTGATTCTCTGATTCTGCAACAGAAACAGAGCAGGAGAGATTATGAAAAACAATCAGACAACGGGTATGGAAAGTAGAACTCTGTAAAGCCAAGGATTTTGATTAGTTTAATGAAAAAGTAGGAGGATCCAAATCATCGTCTCTTTTGGGTTTCTTTATGGATTGCAGCAATCTCAACTGATGGTATGGTGGCACAATCAGCCCTGCCGGGAAACGATAGAAAGCGAGTTCTCCGAAAAGTCTAGCAGAGCTTTAAAGAAAATTAAATAAGTACATAATAATAATAATAATAATAATAATAATACTCAGAGAAAGCCTCTAAAAAGGGGATTTCCCTTTCCTTCTAGAGTTCTGGTTCCAGACAAAAAACCAAAATCGACAAATCTCTGATTTTTGATGGGCGGAGAGGACGGGGGGAGGGGTCTTAAATTATACGTCCGACAACATCACGGAAGGCTTTAATCGAACAGAAGAGAAGAAAGGGAGCCGATTTAAATTACAACTTGGGCGTCCCCCTGTCCGTAGAGCTTTTTTATTGATTGAGCATCTACCTGGTTGTTGAACCGGTAAAACACCAGTGAGGGAAGGTGGAGAAGATGAAGCTGCTGCAGTCGCAGCTACTTGCAGCTTCGGGTCTTCTTCGGAAGCAGAATTCCCTGCCGTCTGTGCCCGAGCGCTCTCCTCAGCCAACGCATCGCAGAACGCTCTGTGAGTAATAAAGCTGTCTCTCCTGCACATGAAAAATCACATCCAAGAGATCAAACAGAAGGGCAATAAGAAACAAAAAAAAAAAAAAACCAAACCGGAAGATCGATAAGTCCAAAAGAAATGCAAAACGGAAAAAAAACCATTGAATCAAATACCTCGAAAACAAGGTCCCGCAGTCGCATCTGTACTCCCTCGTCCCGCAAGTCTTCGAGTGGGCCTTCCAGTCCGACTGAACTGCGTATTTCTTCGAACACTTGTCGCACTTCCATTTCTTCTCGCCGTGTTTCCGGCAAAAGTGCTTCTTAATGCCGGTGAGATCTCCGAGGGCACGCGACGGATCGTGGTGCACGCACGAAGGTTCCGGGCACACGTACACGCGCTTCCTTACTTCCTTACTCGACCTCTGCCGGAGCTTCCACGGTAAATTGTGACCTCGCCTGTGGAGCTGCAAATTCTGGTCTCGCTGAAAACCCTTGTTGCAGATCTCGCACACGAAACGGTTCGTTGCCATCAGGGTCTTCGGCGATAAAGCGATTACCTCCGCATCCGGATCTACAATAATCACAAATTAGAAGGAAAAAAAAAAATGAACACAAGATCACCGACGGTTCAAACTCCAATTTTTTATTTTTTTTTCAATCCGATATGCTTTTTTCAGTGTTTCCTTTTGAAAATTACAGAATTACCAGGCATTCCAGGGAGATTACGCTTCTTCTTCACCGGAGCGGGAGCAGGGGCAGCTTGCTGACCACTGGAAGAAACACTAGCATCACCAGAAGCAGACGTCCCGTTTGAAACCGCCATCGGAGGAGAATTCCCCAATTCCGGCATCGGCACCGCCAATTCCGCGAAAAACTCCCAACTTGGACCGCTCGAGAGACACCAGCCGCAAAATATCAAAGTCGTCGGAGCTCACGCTGCGTCGATTCGATCACAGTCACTAAAATTTCAAGGATTTTTACTTACTCTCAGCTACCAGTCTCATTCACGAAGAATACCCAAATCTATTTCCTGTTCTATCTTTCCACCTACCAGATTCTCCGGCATGTACCAGAACCCCTCAAGCCCTAGTCTCTCAACAACCAGTCCGACACGGCGGCGGACGCAAAACTCTCGCCGGACTAACTCCCAAAGCCTTCACAAAGACCAACCCAGAAAACTTAACCCGAACTATCAACAAAGCATCCAAAACCTAGATTCCCAACACCACGATTTCCATTGCCCCGACCAGAAATCCAGCAGGGCAGAAACAAAACCACCGAGAAAGCCGCAAAAGCATTTCCGATCAAGACAATTCGTGTTCCTTCGCTAGCCTCTCCTCGCACATCTAAAGGAACTAAACGCTCCCGAGATGCTTCCGCTGTATCAGATTTTCCGACACGACATTGCCGGAGATGAAGCGGCAAAGAAGCCAGCCAGAAGAGAGAGAGGCAGTGAACCGAAGAGTCGTCTAAGGCGGCGAGGAAAGAGTAAGACGGGGAGAAAGAGAAAGAGGGAGGGGGGAGAGAGAGAAGAGAATAGGATAGAGAGAGGTTTTAAACGGGCGAATAAAGAAAACGAAGAAAAAATAGAGCGGCGCGAGTTAACCACGGTTAAAGACTCTTCTTAACTCGAGTTTAACGATGTCGTACTCCACGTGGGAATATCGCTGCCGTCCATGTGGCGCGAGATGCGAATGTCTGGAGAGTTTGGCATCTGTCGGAGGCGCTCAGACTAAGTGGCGCCCTTCTCTTTTGTCGTTTAGTGTATGCGTTTGAATTTACTCCTAAATTTAAATCCTCTCTTTATTTTCCGAGGAGGCATATGCATATTTATCTTTTCCTCTTACCGTAATACCCTCCTTCTAGCTTCGAACGACAGAACTACCACTGAGGTCACGTGATCCGACAGACAGACGATACGTTATTTTCGATCGTACACTGTAACACTGGTGGCATTCTGGTTATTTCACGCAGCCTACATGTAAAATTCCTAAAATACCCGACTCTTTTTAAGATTTTCTGATTTTTATAAAAAGTTTATAAAACCGAGTCCTCTAGAAAAAATCTCGTAAAGTGGCGAAGGAAAGGGAGGGAGGGAGGGAGCGTGGACAGACGAAAACGCCCTCAAAAAGCTGCGGCTTGCGCTTAAAAGCCTAAAAGGTTCGGGGGCGGGGGGAGATTCTCCGCCTCTTTTCGCCAAACGCCTCCTGGCCTCTGCATCTCCCTCGTATGATTCACCGCGCCGTACTCGGGAAAACGGCGACTTTCGTTTCATCTTCTCCTCGTCTTCTCTTTTCACATATTTATTTTCATTTTCTACGTTGGAGAAAGCGAAGAAGGTCTTTTCGCGAAGAAAACGGAGTGAGAGAGGGTTTTATGGTCTTTTCCAAGAGGTTGTATTCTATTCACTCTGCCGAGGAAGCTTTCCTTTTTTTTTTTTCTTTTTCCTTTTAAAAAAAAAAAAAAAAAAAAAAAAATGAAAGAGAGAGAAAGCTCCTGCGCCAGCCAATCCGTCTACTCCCGCCCCTCTCACGATCGGCCGTACCTGACAAGGTCGTCTTCCAGGCCCACGGTGGGCCCCATAAGACAGTAAACGTGTCAGATGAACATTGAGATGATCGCTGTCAGTGGTTCGCGTGTGGGGCCGTGACGGTGGGGTTTTAAATATATATATATATATATATATATATCTGAAAACTGAAATTCCCTAAAAATATTCAACCCAGTGAGTCGGACTGTTGACCTGGTTGACTCTGACTCAACCCTCCACTGTAGTGGAATCGGGTCGACTCAACCCCACGTCGTGCTTGGCTTTGCTAGAGAACAGAGAAGACGCTTCCGGCCATGATCACAACAAAGACCAACGTAGATTGACGTGCCTTCCCACTGCACAAAATAACCAGCATGATTTCACTTAGCCTTTTTATTGATTGATAGGTTGAGATAACACCTTTCCATCGAAATTAATTAGACCAAATTTAGGTTTTTCTTTAATTCCAATTCATGAATAGATAGCTCCTCTTTCCATGTTATTCTCAATCAATTGGGTCAGACCTCCCAATCCAAATTCATAAATTTCAAGATACCCAAAATTAACATAACTTAGATTTTATCATTATAAGAAATTATAAGTTCATCTACATAAATTCAAAGAGTGTTGTTGACACAAGTAATACTGATAGAACAATTAATGTAGCTTGGTGGGGGAGGATGTTCATGTTCCACTCAACCCAATTACCAAATTCCCAATTTTGTAGTGTCTCCAATCCTTCTTTTGGCATTACAGAGATCCACATTATTTCCATTGGTGGTATTTCTTTCTGGAGATGGAATTCCTGTTGGGTTACTTTTTGGATGTTGAAAACCATGATTACTTTTCTGATGCATTGCATGGCTTCTGGTGGAGGAGCTTGATAAGGATACCTTTAGAGCCTGGATACACTATAAAGCTGGCATGTTTTTTATTTTTTATTTTTTTTAGTTTCTTCCACAATCCTATCATCTCTTTCATTGACCAAAGTCCCAAAGCTGCACCTTTCTCTTACTATTTGTTTAATAGCTCTCATTTCTCATTTCAGGGTTTTGTTTTTTTTTTTTTTTTTTTTTTTCTTCTCCCTGTTTGCACTTCAGTTATCAGATGTGTGGGCTGTCTTTACTCTTTAGGAGTTAAAAAGCCCTTCTGTTTCCCTTTTTCACTTGGTAGAACAGGTCTGACCCATGATGACCCATTTCATAATATGAAAAACTAACTGGGAAAGGAGACATCAAATATTAACAAAGGCTTGGCTCCATCTCCATGCAAGGTGAAGTCAGTCAT
This sequence comes from Aristolochia fimbriata, assembly GCA_019845555.1. Lineage (NCBI taxonomy): Eukaryota > Viridiplantae > Streptophyta > Magnoliopsida > Piperales > Aristolochiaceae > Aristolochia > Aristolochia fimbriata. The sequence continues at coordinate 21,979,408 of CM034084.1, read as the reverse complement.
GCATCGCCTTTTTTTTGGGGGGGGGTTGAATATTTAATACCCATTTCCCAGGTATAAGTTTGTGATGTTTTACAAGTTTTGGTCCGGCCTATGGCTGAGGAATCAGATACAATGGATCTGAAAGGTTTTAAATTTAATACTAATATAATTAGTATTAAGAAAGAAAAGGATGGGAAGATTGACGAATGGTTTAAATATGTAGCCACACTTTTGGAGCTCAGAAACACGGCAATAAAGAAAGAAGAAAAAAATTTGAAGAAGAGGGTATTATTCATTCCACAATATCAGAAACAAAAACTAGGAGAGATTCTGGAGTGATCATCACCGAATTGATTATCACATAGACATTTTCACAAACGGCTTGAGGTTGAGGGTGTGCAGAGGGAACTGGAAACAGGAAAAACTGGGAAGTGGGAGGTGGGAATATTTTTCTCTTTCTAACCCATCTTCTCTTCTTCTAAACTTGTGACTTGTGAGCATGCCGGAGATTCTGACCCTATTTTTTATTATATCATCAAGGCCATGTTGTACTTCTTTCATCATGTACTTGCCCTACTTTCGCCATCTCCAGTCTCTCCACCCTTTCCTTTCCTTGTTATTATGATTATGTTATGTCTCGTGGGTTCCATCCCCACCTCACCCATGTCAGCTCGTGAAAGTATGTTAGGGTCAATGACTACTCATTCATGTCCTTGCGTCCTTTAAGCTGGTTCAACTTTTAAAGCACACAGAGAGAGATAGGGTAGTTCTCCTATCTCAAACACCTCAAAGAGGGAAAAGTTGCCATGGACACACTCTCAAGTCTGATGTGTTCTTCAGCATTTCTTTCCCTTTTCTTTCCTCTCTTTCTAAAGCAAAAGCAAAAGTGGGTGTGTGATCCATCACACAACCATCTTAACACACCCATCTTAATACTCTTCTTATATGTATGGTATAGGGATATGTGGCATATGTCTCACATTTGAACAATGTTGATATGAAGATAAATGCATTCTAGTACATTTTATACTATAAATAATTGCAATTTGTGTAAAATTTTTGTAAGGGTTTTAATAAATTGTGTGTATGTTTTCACACTTAGGGAAGGGGTGGGTAATTATTGGACCCACTTGAGAGCATGGTGGAGGCACTGGAAATAGACACGAGGGAAGGGACCTGTATTTATTCAAGAATCCCACTACTTGTCTGAGCAAAAGAAACAGAGAGAATATTTGATGAGAACTAGTGCGGAGGAAGGACATCAATCATCAACTCAAAGGTAAAGACATTTCCGTTCCCTTGTCTCTACCTTTTTTTTTTTTTTTTTTTTTTTTAATCTCTTTCAGAAATTGTTCTTGGGTACCCATTTGTTATCAATACTCTGAAGCAGAAGCTTCATTTTACTCACCCTTCAGTCTTCCCTTCCAGCATTGCTCAAGAAAAGATTGATTGCTCAAGATTTGAAAGTTTGTCTAATTGAATTGAAGCACTCCCTTTGGTCTAAAAGTCCTAACAGCTAGTACAAGTGTGCACAACAAGGAAGCAGTAGTATCCCTATGCTTATCTTATCTGTGAAGTAAGTCAAGCTTAATTAGCTGATTAATCATGTCAATTATCATGTCCTAATGCTGGACCCAGTAATTGGTCTTTGGGTAGGTTCTTGTCTTGGTAGTTCGAAGGCCAAGCAGTTGTCCCTTCCATTTGTCATTTCTTTAGGTTTTGAAAGTGTGGATGACCATATGATTACTGTCAAATCAAAGGATTTAATTCACCAAACTGCCGCCGTAGTCCGTCACATTACGGAACACTGCTAACTCCACTAGTAAATAAATACTCTTATATGTGTACTCTACTCGTTGCTGTTTGACAATTATAGGAGGAGAAAGAAGCCACTTCCCAGTTCCCACTTAATATCTGGAGCAGGGATTAAAAACGCTAAAATACTCTCAAGTTTTAGCGACCATCAAAAGGCTAAGTATATATACGTTTAAGGGTCAAGACTGTTCGTTCCAATATAATTTTCCTCCTCCGGGTGGGTACGCATTTAAATACGCGAACCACTGGCTTGAGCTGCACCCAATTATTGATTTCAATCGGCGCAGTTCCTGAAAACTGCGCAAAATTACTCCTGTCAAGGGGGGAGGCAGCAATTATTTGTTCCGGACGAAACAACTCTGCTATTCAAAACAAGGGACAGGACAGTGGATGATAAGTGAAAATAAATGAAAGCCAACACAAAGGAGCAGAGGACTAAAGGTGACATTCTTCCTCGCAGAGCATTTGTAACAAGAAAAGAAAAGATTTTTCAAAACAGTTTCCACGACAAGAATACCGGACCATGATTGAGTTGTAAATGCAGAAATACGAGCCTTAATAGCACAGATTTCTTCATCTCCGCATCAGTCAAAAGTAGATGCTTGTATGTGAGGTGGAGACAGATCATGTCATCACGTTACAGGTATTCGAGACATTCATTACCTGAACCGGGCAAAATCATCTAACAAGATTAACCTGATTTGAGAACCCAAGCAGCCAGAGCTGCATTGGTTTTCTGTGGAAAAATACACAGAGCGTCTCGACAACGTAAACAGTTCTCTCCTTTTCAAGCAAGAAGTCTAACAGCAGCCAGCAATGCACGAGATGCAATACCGTGATACGATAAAATGATTTGAATTTTCAAGATCTGCAAGTACGGAAAATCTCGGCTCGCATGACATCAATCGGCATGTGCTCAAGTGTGTATTGCTCAGGTCCACGATAAACACCTGTCTTCTCTAGAAGTGCAAGACTTTCTTCTCTACCGTATCTTGATGCGAATAGCATAAGGTATTCTATATCCTGCAACACACCAAACAAATAGCATAACGCATTCTATATCCAGCAACGCTCCAAAAGAGTACACATATAGGTGAAAGAGTAGACGGAGGTAGCAGCTGTTTGGAGGATGGACAGCAGAAACCATTAACGTAAAGAAACCCTAAAGGACACTTTAGCACAATTGTAATATATGGTATCCATGATGATAACCTTTCAATACATTTTCCCCTAAAGGACACTTTAGCACAATTTAAGACATCTATTTGTTGAGAAAATATGAGTACGTTCATTTACGTTCATTTACTAATAATGCAAGGGACATTCAGGATGAAAAAAATAGCATAAAAGTTACTTTATTCAAGCTGAATGGTCATGTCAGGATACACTTGACAACTGCAACTGATGACTACGTAAATAGTGTCTTCAGAAAAATCTATTTCCATAAATGTACATTAATAATATTCCATCTGACGATGACTACGTGAGACATTGACAACAACTGTTCATGTCTCTAATATTTGAATGCAAAATGCAGATATAAGAAAAGTCAGTAAGTGTTAAAAGAAATGTCAGTCCATTAAAGTTACCTGCAACCCACTCAGGAGTCTTTCTAGCCTCACCGAAGCAACAGGCTGATGTGAGGAGGAGAAAACTTCACCAGGATAAAACAAGACTCCATCTCCTGGAGGCAGCCCTCGCCTGAATCTTATCTGCACCAAATACATGCTACATCTTAATGTGATGATGTTGGATTACTTCCATAAGGGTAGTTTTGAGGTAACACACACCTCTCCACTAGCAACAGTTGACCTTTCATAGCAATTTGCACCCCAGTAAAGAAACCCCGTCCCCCCTTGCTTCCATACTTGCCACATTACAGCACGATGTTGTGTACCTCGCATCCCAAGATGCCAGTTGGGATGTGGATCAGTGGGTCCCATGCACACATATGTCCACCATTCCTGCATTAAGAAACAATGCAAGAAGGAAGACCCACAATTAACCAAAAGAAATAGAAGTAGGCTCCACGTGCACGGACCCCCACCATCAAACCACATCATAAGAATCAAAACATGGCTATCTAGTATGGGCAGTTACCTTTTGAAATTTGGTATGACAACAGTTTTTAAAAAATAAAATAAAAAATAAAAAATGACAAAACGAAGCAGATCTGCAACAACTCCACCCTCTGATCCCAGTCGAAAGTTGGAATTAACAGTCACCTCATCCAAACCAACATTTATGCAGCCACAGTAGGCAACACATAATGATCAAATAGAGGAAGAGGGATAATGGCATCACAAGAGCATCTTTTTCCACAACACTGAACAAAACAGCTAGAAGAGGAGATAAAGACTCTGAAACAGAAGCAGTGGTGTCCATCTTTTATAATCCTTAGAGTAATTTAGCCAGCAACCAATAAATGGTTATTACCTTTTTCACGAGGAGCTTCCAGTTTTAGCACTTCCCAAAATAGAGTAAGTCTCCCAGAAAGAAATAATGACTTTGACTGGTAATTGATGTTAAAAGAATTTAATATCAGAAGAATTATTAAGAAAGCGCACTCCTCATCCCATGAACTTTTTAGTTTCCTGGTCCACCCCATGTCCTGGACACCACGGTTCAACTTGTTTAAGATTAATAAAACAGTTACGAGTTTTTTTTCCTTTATTAGCATTTTTTTTATGTTGCAGAAAACCCCTTTCAAGGTCAAATCTCAAATCAAGTGAATACACAGTAATCTGTTTTTTGCATTACTTCTTTCACTACTCTTCATGTTTTTCTTAAGGCTGAACCAAATATGCCATGTCAACGTGTAAGTCATACCAAGAAACACTCATAAATGAGCATTAATATAAAAGAACAATTGTCCCAAAACATGACTTCCCACCATCAAATCAAAGTATAAGGCTTAGCTGCAAAATCAGCTAGGAATGATAACAAAAAAGATAAAGACCCCAAATCACCACAACGCATGAAAGGATAAAAAACTAAAATCAGTATTACTAACGGCTGGATGATGTTACATCAGCAGATGCATGAACAACATATCCTTTAATACACGCGCCAACCAGCTACAGCCACTTCTTATGAAAAGTGGATGGATTATACTACAAATCATATAATCGTTACAGATCAGAAGAGAAGAAACACCGGAAAAGGAGCCAAAAAGAATGAAATTATAAATAATAAAAAAAAAAAAAAAAATGTAAACCAGAAAGGCCACAGTGCAAAATTACTTTTAATATGAATGGCAATAGAATAAAATAAAAACAAAGGAATGTGGTAGGCTGATTACACTTACTTCACCATTCTGTGGCTGCAACTCTGAAATGATGTCCTTAACCAAGTCTTCTCGATTGCCTAAAACCCACTCACTGAAAAAAAAAAAAAAAAAAAAATTCCACTGTCATGCATAATAACATGCATAATAAAAAATGGCCAGGTAGATGTTGTTGCTCGCTCTATTGGAGAGTGCTACTTTACTTTTTCATTTGGCTGCTATGAAAAGCCATAGGCAAACAATCTCCAAGTGCACATAATTATGCACTGGTTGCTAACTCAGCCATTAGTTTGAAACCTAAGCCTCTGTGCAAATCTCTTCCTCTTTGAATATGTTGTTCTTTTCCCATGGTGTCCCTTTCAGAATTTTTCCCTTTTTCTTGAGGAAGAGAACTCTCCTCACTTTCTTTTGAAAACAAGAATTCTCCTCACTTTGAGGAAGAGAATTCTTCCCTTAGAAAATAATAATACAGTGAATGGCTTTATCGCCATATATTGGGGCATACGATAATTTTGAAAATATGATAAATTTCAGAAATGACAAGAAGAGCTACATAGCCAAACCGAGAGCCCTAGATCCATGCCCTGTCCCCCCCTTCCCCCCTCCTTAAGATAAACCTAAAACTAACACACTCAAAATGTTTCAAGAAAGACCAGGAGAAGTCTACTCAATTTCAAACCAAATCTATAAAAGTAGATCTAAGGACATATTGGGGTTTAATGTTTCTGCAGTACCATCCCACTCTTCCTCCTTCCCTCCCTTGAGGTAACCTACAGCCAATATATTACATTCTTTCTGAAATAGTTTGTTGCAGGTAAGAGTTTGTAGGGGTAGGGGGAGGGAGCAATGAAGTTGGGAACACGGTTCATATCTTTCACTTCTTTTACGCAGCTGCTATAGAGAAACAGACAAGTTTAGTAAAACCATTTCATACAAAAAATGTAATGCACCTTGTACAAAATATTTGAGTGTGAGGCCGCAGAAAATTTGGAACTTTGGTAAATGCCTCAAAGTTGTTAGGTGCTAGAGGCGCATCACTTGGTCCTACATGAATAAAACAAATTTATCTAAGATACTCATAAAAGTGATCATTATGACTCATTTTTCAGTATTTTCTCAAAAAAAAAATCACTTGCCAGTTTTTTCTCATAAAAATGAAGCAGTTGCCAGTATTTTCAGAAAAACTCATTTGCCAGTAATTAAAATGCTGAAAGTATTCCATGATATAAAGAGACCAAAAAATCACGAAATGAATTACTGTAACTACTTTCATTTGGTCATTCTTAATGTAGTTAACATCAAATCTATGTACTCAATTAACCTTGCTAAGGGAAAACAAAAAAAAAAAAGCCTTCAACATTCACGTTAGTTTAAGAATTAAAAGGCCAAATAAAATATTAAAAAGGAAAGAAATATATAATTGGATTAGGAACTACTAAGTTCTATAATTTAGACTCAGTGAAAGGTTTTCATGCGTACAAAATTAAGATAGCATATATAGATTTTTTTTTTTATCCGTTACAAATATTTTAAACCCCTTAACCACAGCTCAGGGCTCAATAGCATATATAGATTGAGGCATCCCATACAGACAAAAAACTTCCTGATTGCATCATCAAGTGAAACTTATCTAATTGTTTGTACTTAAAACATAATAATAGTCCCAAAAGTATCCTGAACTGCCTTCTGACTAGATTAGCAGTGCAGGTGAGTGCTCTTGGTGTTAAAAGCTAAAATGTGACACAGAATGTAAAAGGTAAAAGAAAAGGTTATCATCATCTTCCTTCAAGCTTAGATCCCTACTTTCCATCCATATGTCACAAAAAAGGGGACCAGACAAAATAATTCAACAATCTAGCTCATGAAATGAAGTTCTTACAGTTCCTATAGCCCTAAAGCCTGTTTTCTTGATGCCATCTTGGCCAGCCCAAGTAACTGGTTTGACAGGAGATCCTGCCTAGTTCTTTCAACCATTATTTCTAATGTATATTCTAAACAAAAAAGTTAAACAAGCAACTTTATTTTTTTTTTTCAGACAGTCAAGGATAGCTCCTATCTAGAAGCAACCTAACCACATCAGCAAGATCAGGTTTAAGCAATGGTATGATCAAAGAAATTTAAAGCCAGTACTTCTAAAACATTATTCTATAGTACTATAATGGTTCAACCAGTGGTTAAATGCCATTGGACTAGAACTGGCCAAGACACTAGCTTGATTGTAGGCTTAAATAAAGCCTGACAAAACTTTAGTGTTTTACTTTTTTTCCTTAAAAATGACTTTTTTTTTTTAACTGGCTTCAGTGCTTTACTTTTGATCAAGTGGTATGGACTAATTTATTGAAAATCAGTAGCTAAAAACAAGGATAAAGCCCAAGCGTATTAATTTCCACATGGTAAAAACAGGCAGTAACTGATGAACAGAATGAAACCAGACAAAGAAAAAGGAAAATTTACTGAAAAGAAATAGCAATAGTAAAGCGAAATGGAAATAAAGCTGCCAAATATCTATCTGAATCACTCGATTGAGCCCTACATAAAATTATTGAAAAAGAAGTTAAGAACTCTACATCCTATTAAAAAGAGTTAACAACCACATTGCAAGAGAAAATTAAAATCAAGCCAAAAAAGAACTCTACATCCTATTAAAGTATCTAACTTGTCAACAAATTCAACAAGTAAAACAGAAACCCATCACCAGTCATACAGCAGAAATACGAGGACTCTCTATGAAATGCTGATTCAGTCAAAAAAATCTACTGATGCTAAATGGAAAGATATCCCAGTCAGAACATACTACAATTAACTTCTTTGGCTCTATAGAATGTAAAGAAACATGCTAAATAGGCATGAAAATTCTGTGAGGAAATCCTTACCACAATAGTAAGTGGTTAAAACACGGGCATCTGGTGCATAGGACCTTATCTCATTGGAGATTTTTTTGATGGACTCATACTGCTCCAAGTTTAATGGCTGACAGAATATATATTGACCATTAAAATACAGTTAAAAATATCAATTAATACAAGAGATATATTGAAAACCATTTTTGAAATTTACGGTGTAGTTAATAAGAGATTATTGATGTAAATAGAAATAAGAAGTAAGAGTATAAGATCCCTTTTCTATTCATTTGTTTCATTATAATAGATATGCCAATGACCGAGCTGGTCACTTTGCAAAGGGGTCACTCTGCAACAATTTTTTGTTAGAAGTCTTATTCCTTACTTTGTAGTTTTGGGATTTGACCCTTTTCCTAAATAAAAGCACACTTATTTAAAGAAAAACGAAAAAAAAGAAAAAGAGTACAAGAACTGCTGTTGCCATTTCCAAACCTCATCCCACAAGTAGAAGTAAGCTTTCTTCCAGTGAGCTTTAGTCTTCAATATTTCAACCTCTCTCTGCAAGACATCCCTTGCAGCATCACTGCCGCCCCCATTTCAGATAATATATACATATCAAACAGAAAATTCAAGACACAAGAGACAAATATAACTTAGTAGTCCTCTTCAGATTATCTGCATACCCAGATAGCACAGGAGCATAAGGCACCGCATATGCAGCCAATCTTGGATCAGAATAATACTCATCTGATTTTGGATGGTCAGCTACAAAGAAATTTGCATATCAGACTAAAGCCATAACCAGAAAGATGACCACTTAAATTTAATTGAATACAGGCTGCATGCCCAAAGTTACCTGGCCATGGACAGGTGTAAGCTAGGACTCGCATACTATCACCCCATCTGCAAAAAAAGGGGCTAATTCTATACTGGAGAAGCCATCTGAAATGTCTGTCTAATGCCTCATACCACCCATCACTTCCATGTGCCACACCAAACCGCTCTTCTATCACAGTCTCAGATACCTAATTATGGTTAAGAAATATTAGAAAGGGAGGCTTCCTATTGTGAGTCTTGAGTTCAAGTCTACTCAGGTGAAATAGATACTAAAGTGCATCTGTAATCAACATCCAATAAAAAATTGCAAGAGAGAGAGAGAGGCTGGTCACCTCTCACTCAGAAAAGGGATGTATGTGTGTATACTTCAAAAGTATTTCTAAAAAGAGTACCTTCTATTGAAAAAGAGAGTGATGACAATAATAATCAACAGCCCAAGATTCAAATAAAGCACAAAGCACAAAACTATTGTTTCAAAACCTTTTCTATATTGGTGCATACACCTATATCCATGGGCAGCATAAATAGAATGGAAGGATACCCCAAATACAGCCGGTAGTGAAGGTGTTGCAGGAAGCGTGAAGTCCCAAATTGTCAGACTTAACTTTAGACGAATGGAAATGTTTGTAAGTGTATCTTCATCCATCAAGTCACCAGACCCATTATCTAAGGAAAACTCTGTAAATGTGGGCGATAGAAGAATTTTCCTTAAGCCAAGAGAAGCAGAACTGACAGTTTTCATCTGCATGAAAGAAATCAAAATCATCAACAGTTCACACAGGAAAAAACAGACTATTTTTGAGGAAAAAGAAAAAACAGATTATCAGAAGAATCATTCAACATGACTAAGACTCACCATTTCTTCCACAGATTTTCCTTCTAAAGTTTCCACTGATTCTATACAACTTTTGATTTCTTTAAATATTTGATACTTCTCAGATTTAGCTAAAGTTAGTGTTGAGGACCTGAGACTTCATAAAGGAAATGAGCACAAACTGTCTCAGAGAAAGAGCATATTCTACACAACCATTAAACTGGAAAAAGAAGAGAAATGAGTAATATGATGTGACAGCAGAAAGTCTACGGAAGTACTAATATTTGAAGCAAGCAAGCAAGATGATCACTCTGTATCTGCCTTTATCGCAGTAATGAAGAATTCGCCTTCATATTGGCCAGGAGGTTGCCCTGAAGGTACATCTATTGAGACCCACAATGCGGTTGTTTCTCTGCAGCCAGCAATATTTGTCATTAGTAACACCAAACCAGTTCAACTATGTGGACAATCGGCAATACTTGAGAAGCTCTGATATTTCATGGAGCAATACCCAGGAAGAAGGTTTATTTGAGTGACTGGGTGCTTTAAAGGTACAAGAGCATCTGGTACACCCAAGATGGGTACTACACGTCTCAAAGTTACAGATTCACCAACCACCAACCTACACCAAGCCAGCCAAGGTCATAAATTTGAGTACTAAAACAGTAGAGTAGACACAAAAATTGGAACTCACCTATCACCAGAAGTAGAACATAGATCAGTGCACTGCACTTGTACTGCTCCAGCAGTATCAGGACCTCCCCATGAAACTTTTGGACGTAAAGCAATTTGAATGTTTTCCCTCTCATTTCTAGCAGCCAAAAGAGATACCTGGAAAGTAGAGCATGTGATCAGCAACGAAAATATCTTGCCAATCTTGAAAAAAGATCAAAATACAAAGTAACTCCAGTAATTTCAATAGTAAAAAATATATTAAAAAAAAAAAAAATCTGACGGAGGAAGTTCATGACCCTCCTTTTGAACCATTTACTTTGACCCAAATCAAGTAAATGAAATCAATTGAATGATGAGCAAAAGAAAATTAAATGAATAAAAGATGTCACGAGTCCCTCCTTTCAAACCCTTTTCCTAACCAAGTCACTAGTCAATATATCTCCCTTCTTTAAAATAAACCATAGCGAGAAGCTTCTGCATATCCAAAAGGAGATAACATAGATGAGGAATTACCCACGAGGATTTTGTAAAGAGACATAGAAAGAAGAAATGGAATAGTAACCAGAGACAGTTAATTGAAATTGATATTTGACAGAACACGAAAACTGCCCCTATTGGTGATTCTCTTTTTCTAAAGAAAATATTTTTTAGTAATTATGATTGGTAACACCTCATACAAGAAAAACTATAGACTACTCAAAAATCATGTCAACTATTTGAGGCCAAGCTCCATCATCAATAAAGGAGTTCATCAATTGGCTGGTAGGCCTGACAACAGCTTTTCCTTTGGCAATCAACTCCTCACCAATACTTATTCATCCACAAAAAGTTTCAAACATTAATAAAAAGCTAATTTTTTCTTCAAATTCTCCAATTTTGCATCTTTTACAATAATCACTTCAGAAGGATTTCATTCTTCAACCCGTCATAATTTTATGTGAGATGTGGATGTTTCTCCTTAGCAGAATACGGATGATGCTCACCAAAACAAGGAAGAAAGAGAGAGAGAGAGAGAGAGAGAGAGAGAGAGAGAGAGAGAGAGAGAGAGAAGAGAGAGAGAGAGAGAGAGAGAGAGAGAAAGAGATAGAGGAGAGAGAGGGAGAGAGAGAGAGAGGAGAGAGAGAGAGATTATATATTATATACATAGATTTTATTATTAGAGATATATATATTTAGGGAGATTATATAATATTATTTATATATTATTATTATTATTATTATTATTTGCATATATATTATATATTATATTATTATTATATATATATTATTTTAGAGATTAGATTATTATTTTATTATTATATATATTTATATTATTATTATTATTTATTATTATTTTACATATTATTATTATTATTAAATTAGAGAGATTTTTTTATATTTTATTATTAACGTTATTATTAAAATTAATCAGATAAAAAATATTATATCGAAACAGAGAGGGAGAAAAAACAAATGAGTCCAAACGAGCAGAGCATATTAGAGAAAACAAATTACAAACTATTTTTTTTTAGCAATCGATTTAAGATTATTAAAAAAACCAAACCAAGACAGAGAAAATCGCAAAAGCAGAGAGAGCAAAAACGAGAGAAAAAAGCAAAATGTGTAGAGAAAGAGCAAATGAGTAGAGAGAACAAATGAGTAGAGAAAGAAAGAGAGAGAGAAAGCAAATGAGTGATAGAGAGAGAGAGAAAGCAAATGAGTGACAGAGAGGCAGAGAGAGCACATGAGTGACAGATAGAGAGAGAGAGGCAGAGAGAGACAGAAAGAGAGAGAGAGGCAGAGAGAGGAGGGAGGGAGATGGCAAAACAAAAAGGGAAACCGAGTGTAAGTTAAGATCCCTAAACAGCCCTGCAAGTTAACAGCCTAGCATTTCAGTTCAACTCTCCATCTACACAAGCTTGTCACCAATATCCAAACAGCCATTATCTTCAAAAGGCCACACTATACCACCAAACAATTAAGTAACCCAGCTCGTTCATATTTATATTATGACAGACCAGTCAGGAACTTATGATCACTCAATACTTTTTGAACATTTATTCATCAAAAGAAGGCGCAAACTCATCAAAGGATTTCAGAGGCTCCGATATGAGGGTGAGGAAGTCAATCAGGCACTCTGGAAGCAATCCTACATAAATTGTGCAAGACATGACGGCTAAACTTTAGGTCATTTGACACAATCAAGAATGACAAACAAATCAATAGCTACCAGAAATTTTGAGCATCTCGTTGCATGACAAGCTAGTCAATTGCTGCCTCAGAATTCACCAGATTCAGACCCATAACATCACTTTGTACGAACCACTAAGCAGCTTCAGCAACATTACTGGGCATTCATTTGCACATTGAGTGGCTAAGATATTTATCATTTTAGAAATTATTTTGAAGATCACAGGACATTGTGATGATGTTGGAGATTACAAGACCAGTTTTATAAAGCAAATTAGAAACTATTACTAAACATGACTTATGCATATGTGCGTAGCATGCACTTAAAACTATAAATACGCTCTGTGTTCTGTCATAAGAAAAGATGTACAGACTCAATTAGGTTAACTTACAGATATGAAAACTTACAGGCTCCAAATGACGTGGCATTTCTTGTTGTCCGATGTTAACGGTGCTTGGCATGAACCAGACATGGACTAAGTCTGACGTTGGAATCTTTGTAGGATCAATATCAGATACCCCATTAAGAGAACTAGAAGAAGGCAAGCTACCATCATTCCATCCGTAGCCGGTCCCCCCTCCAGCAACACCCTCGACCGGAGGCACAACGATGTTCTGTTGTTCTCTGGATGAATATGCTAATCAAACACATAAAAGAGAAGTCAGAGAGCTTCGCACTGGCTCATTGCAACTCAATACATTTTAAAATGGTATTCACTAATCTAGAGCAAGCAAAAAAGGGACTATTACATGATAAAATTCAAACCTCAACATACGAATTGCTCCAGCGGACTCATTTATAGTACAACGAAAGCTTAAATAGCTTACCGAGCTAAAATTGAACGAAATCTCAGAAAAATCGATGGTAAAAATCAAGCTAAAACCTTAAAGAGACTGCAAGAGACGGGGGGAAAAACCTACAGCATCGAGAGACAGAGGCATCTAACACTAAAGCAACAGTATTCAACTCACGAGAAAAAAAAAAAAAAAAAAAAAAAAAAAAAAGAAGAAGGAAACTCACCTCCGTCCTCCATCTTCACTGGCCTCCTACCCCGCGCACGCTCCTCCAATCGACAAAGGGTCTGAGATTGAAGCAACTACCTAGCCCAGAAAATGCAGAGATGACGCTACAAAGCATGCCAGAATTGCTGAGAGAGTGGCACTCCTGACGAGCGAATGCCGGAAAAGGATCTTTTGTTCGCGGGTAGCGAGTTAGACGGCGCGAGCCCTCGACACGTGCTGACTGACGGACTCTTTTATCTCCTCTTTCGGGTCGTGTAGTTTAATTTATTTAATAAAGTGTTATCAGTTTTAGCCTTTTAGGGGTCGGAACGGGTCGAGTTTGGGTTGGGTTCTTAAAAATCCCAACTCGAACCTCGAACGGGTTTTAAAACCCGAACCCTTACTTTACAAACCCAAAACCAACGGGACCCTATCAAAATCCGATGCTAAAACCCAAACTTTAAAACCCGACTATTTTGCACTCCTTAATGCGAAACCCAATGGATTTTAGTAAAACCTAAACCCGACCACGAGTTAGGGTCGGGTCAAATTGGGTTCCTTGACAAACCAGACCCGATACTGAAGGGTCATATCAAACTCATCTCTGATAAAGAAAATGAATCTCATATGCTAATCAAGCATTTTCCCATCTGAGATACATCTCAATTGTGAAAATAAGATAAAACTTATAGTAAATAAATTAAAATGAATTACATCATTATAAAACTACACAACAAATTATACACACTAAATGACTTCTTAAATGATATAGCTTTTTTAAACATCAACTAAGTTTATCTAGGAAACGTTAATCGAACTTCTCTTCTCCATAGAGAAAAATTCTAGAATTACCACATCAACAGTCCAACTTTCCTTTCTCCCTCCCTCTTCTTTCATTAGCTTGTGCACCTCAATTGTTCTAATGTAATTTTTTATCTCTTTTTGTGTTATTCACTTTGTTATTTTAATTCTTTTTTTTTTTTCACTTTTATGTGTTTTTAATGGTTATTATATTTACAATGTATTAATTCGTACGTCTCGAGCTGACTTTCTCGGCACTGTCTCACTTCCGCTATATGCAACACTAACTCCAAACCGTGATACTCGTCGTGTACTGGCTCCATGTTTCTAAGTCTGAACCGTATGATGCAGCGATAGCTTAGCGATAACCCGAATAAGACCATCTGAACTATCGCTTCACTTTTATGTCCTTTTTTAGTGTTCTTTCTTTGAATACTCTACTCAACATACTTTTTTCTCTATGTACACTTGTTTCTAGTAAGGCAATTAGTCACATCATTAGTAGAAAAAAACTATAGCACGAGGAGACATTACTGGCTAAAATAAAATGAAGGGTATTAAATGCAAAAACACATATTTCACAAAGAAAGGAAAGGATTCTTTTCAATTTATTGTTTTCTTATATTTAAGTAAAATAAATATAACACAAATAGAATATTAATGTGGAATTGAAACATTATAACATTTTTTGCCTAAACGCAAATTCAAAGGAAGACACTCTTGGTTCTTCTCCCAAAATGGAATACAAAAAAAAAAAAAAAAAAAACAAATAAACTAAATTTATACATTATACTATTATCAGGTTATAGTTAGATTTTATATAGTTTTTTTATATTGCATTTATATATCATATTGAAAAAAAATAATTTATTTTTTCGAAAATTTTTTAAATCCTTTTTTTTAAGTAAACAGTCTTACTCTAGTCAGAGGCGACTCGGATTTTCGAGTGCCCGAGTCGGTTTCGAGACCCGGGTCGCACAACGGTGGTTCGGAGACGATCTCGGTCCCGCAAATTACGCTTTTTTTTTTTTTTTTTCTCAAGTCACTTCTCACAAGGCGGTGACTGCAATCAGATAAAAAGTCTGTCATATTAATTAAATTAATTGCAATTAATATAACTAAACTTTTACTCTGTCAGTTCAGCGACGACTTCTCTTCATTTTGTCCCTCTCTCTCATTGTCTGAAGAGTCAAGAGTGAGGGGATCTCCTCTGTGGGAAGGATTTGCGAGCTGTCGTATAGAAGAGAATTTCTCATTACCTCATCTTCATTGGCTTCACGGAACTGGAGCAATGCCTCCACGCAGAGATGGCCCGCTGATGAGGACGGGCGGTAATTTGGTACGAGGACCTAGAATCGCCGCGGCGATCGCAATCGGAGTAACGATCGGATGCGTAGCTGCTTTTTTCTTCCCTAATGGATTGTTCAGCCATTCCGGCGTGCAAAGAACTGAAAATTCCCCGGTAACTTTATGTTTATTGTTTATGTGAAATCGTTACAGAATTAGTGCTTCAAGTCTTCTTGACCTTAGTTCAACGATCTTGTTGATACTCGCTTAATACCTGAGAGATACATTTTCCGTGTTACTCTTGACGAATTTGTTACTTTTTGATGAATGTCTTTTATGTTTTAGTCACTTAAAGTGGTTTAAGTGTATTTATGTTGTTGAATTCAAGTTTTGTTGCACATTTTAGTTGTTGATGTCTATGCTATTGGAGAGGTTTTCTTTCCAGTCTTCTACGCTGGTTTCATCGTGGACATAATTTCTTTATTTTTTTTTAATGAATGTTGAAATCAGGTTAAGGTATACGTTTCGGTGTTGATGCTTTGAGACGCTTTTCTTCCTCTCTTTAATGTAGTTTTTATGTTAACTTAGTTTTGTTAAATTCTTTTTATTATGAGTTTCTAATTCTTTGTTAGTGGACTCTAATGTTGAAATTAGGTATACAGTTCGGTCATTGATGTCTCTGCTGCTTTGAGAGGCTTTTCTTTGAATCTTTAGTGTTTGTTTCATCAGTGATGTAGTGTTATTCATTTGTGAGTTTCTACTTTTTGTATTCTTGACTGACCTCCCTTTGTCCGGGTCATCCTTAATGAGGCTTCTATGAGAACATCATTGTTGTGTTGTTTGATGCTAAATGTAAGGATCTGTTGAAACTATAAATGCAGGTTATTAGAGCTTAACAAATATTTTTGTTATTGAAATGCATTTTGATCAAAAGAACTAAACATCTGTGATTTAGTGACAGCTTTCTGGAAAGAACTATCTTGTTTAGAAGATGTAGCTTATGCCAGCTTGCACATTTATATTCTCTTTTTTTATTTATGTAAACAAACCATGATTTTCTGAAATTTTAAGGAAAAGTCACTCAAACTGAAGAGAATCCTCCCTTTATGAAAATTGTGTTTCACATATAATACCCTTCATTACTATAGCTTGAAAGAGTAATGTCTCCTGGTGCTGTAGTTTTTTCCTACTAATGATGTTAACGATTACCTGACTAACACATGCCTCTTTTCCTTGCAACTTTAGGTTAGTGGAGCAGCTTGTGAGTCGTCTGAAGACTCTGAACGCATAAATATGCTGAAGTCTGAGCAAGTTTCATTAACAGAAAAAAATTTAAAGCTGAAAAAACAAATCAGGGAATTACAGGTGAAACTCCAGTTCGCAGAACAAGAAATGGATCATGCTCAGAAACAGTTTCTTCTGGTTGGTCAATCAATTAAAGCTGGTTCATTTGGTACTGTCAAGGGCCTAAGAACAAACCCGAGGGTACTCCCTGATGAAACTGTTAATCCTAGGCTTGCAAAAATTCTTGAAAAAGTGGCCATCAGGAAAGAGCTTATTGTGGCCTTAGCCAACTGGAATGTTCGGGACATGTTGGAAGTCTGGTTCACAAGCATTCAAAACGTTGGCATACCAAATTATTTGGTTGTGGCATTGGATGATGAAACTGCGAGTTTGTGCGAGTCAAAAGGAGTCCCATTTTATAGAAGAGATCATGATGAAGGCATAGATTCTGTGGGAAAGACAGGGAGTAACCATGCCATTTCTGGATTGAAATTCCGCATCTTAAGGGAGTTTTTGCAACTTGGTTACAGTGTTCTTCTCTCAGATGTTGATATAGTGTATTTGCAGAATCCATTTGATCATCTTTACAGGGATTCAGATGTAGAGTCCATGAGTGATGGTCACAACAACATGACTGCTTATGGCTACAATGATGTCTTTGATGAGCCTTCCATGGGATGGGCTCGATATGCTCACACCATGCGGATATGGGTGTTTAACTCTGGTTTTTTTTTCATTAGGCCGACAATACCCTCCATTGAACTTTTGGATCGTGTAGCAGATCGGTTAGCTCGGGAAAAAGCGTGGGACCAAGCTGTCTTCAATGAGGAGATCTTTTACCCTTCCCACCCTGGTTATGACGGGCTCCATGCTTCCAAGAGAGCTATGGATTTCTATCTCTTCATGAACAGCAAAGTGCTGTTTAAGACTGTAAGGAAAGATCCCAACTTAAGCAAGTTGAAACCAGTGGTTGTTCATTTGAACTACCATCCTGATAAGCTTCCAAGAATGAAAGCGGTGGTGAACTTTTATGTACATGGTGAGGCAGATGCGCTGAAACCTTTTCCAGAAGGCTCAGATTGGTAGCAGGCCAACTTGTTTTGGTTTCAAAGAAGATTTACTGAATTTCAACCATTTTATGGCTTTTAGGATCAAATTGTTTGTATCACTAACTGTTTCTATAGTCATACTTGAAACTTGTGTCATCACAGCTTTGAAGTACTCTTTTTGACCTTGCAAATGATTTACAAAGGGAGCCATGACACAGTTACTGTTCATTACTGTTGTTTTTAGATTCATCCGCTTCATTTCTTAGATCTGGATCAGACTGACAGACTTTCTTCTCCTTCTTGTGGTGTATTCGTTATACCTGATTGGCATTCCCGAGCGGGAGATCCAAGTTGACTTCAGCACGAATCCAGTGCTGATGACATTCGAGTCTTTTCATCTGTTTACAGAAACTTAAAGGTCCAGCTGCTGACTAAATTAACGGGCTTAGGCTGCACAACTGGCATTTTGAAATGCATTTTCTCCGATGACGCCTGTCAATCAAATGTGAATTTCTGCCCCTTTAGGCACATATTCAGTCTACTCTATTTCAAACTGGCTTGCTATAACTTCAAACAGATTTTTATAGAATACTACAAAAAATAGTCTCAACAACACCTACCACCCTTAGTTTGATATTACAGTAATGTACAGAAAGCTTCACTTCAGAAGAACCACCACAGAGCATTATACAAGAGGGTTACAGATCAAGGACCAGCCGTGAATTGAAACAGGTAGGGTTAAGACTCTAAAAAAGTTATTTCAGGAAAAGAAGGGCCAAAAAATTAAGGCCGTGCATTAATTTGAAGCAGCTTCAAGCTTCCCATTTGGGCTAAAGTAGCTGCCATTCTTCTGGCTGGAGGCTGAATTGCTTCCTCTTTGACTTTCTTGAGTTTGAGAGTTGCCTTCACCTTCTGCCGCTTGAAATACAGAAGAGTTGGTATCGTTCATTTCCCCACTTGACATTGCCTCATGCCCATACAAACGACTAAGTTGGTCCTGGTTTCTCCAAAAGATAGGAAATCAAACATGATATTAGCATTCACGACTGGAAGATCATTCCAGTTATTTAGATACCACAAATCTTGCAAACATTTTTCAAGAAAAACAGTGCACACCAAAATATGAAAACTCTGTGATATTTTAGTGTGAAATCAATTTTTATACAAATGCTAAATGGAACAATTCCAAAAATAAACAAAAAAGACAAACAAGTCAGAGACAATTGAAATCAACTCACCCTTATGGATGAATTTTCGGAAGTAAGCTTTTCACATTCTTCAGCAAGCCGTTGAAGCTCATCCCTAAGAGAACGATTCTCATTGCTCAATGTATCAACCTTTGCAGCCAACTCTTCACACTCAGCCTGGAGAAAGAATTATTTTTCTTAAAAGGAGACGAAGAAGAATCCTTTACATGTGCATTTCTACTTTCAAAAACTATTTGTTTCATTTGTCACATTTCCTTTACAAGAAGACCTCAGATCTAAGACCAGTAGTATTGTGTTTGCCCAACCAAAGCTGTAACCACAACTCTAAGAGTATAGCATCACCTTTGTTTTCGAATGGATAGTGACAGGGTGGCAACGGGCCGGGGCGGGTTTTTGGAAACCTGTCCCCGCCCCGAGAAAATCCGGGGAAACCCGTCACCGCCCCGTGAAAATCCGGGGAAACCCGTCCCCGTGGAAACCCGCCCGACGGGTTTGCTTTGTAAACCCGTCCCCGCTCCGCAGGTACCCTACCCGCCCCGCCCCATTAAGACATATTTAATATTATAAAATTTTAAAATATAAAAAAATTCAAAAATAAATATTATAAATCTATAAACATATAAATACTTAACTTAAACATTTTATAAAACATAAAATTTATTAATATATATTTTTATTATATATTTACCTTTTAATATTTTATTTTTTTAATAAATATTAAACGGGTCGGTCGGGTTTTGGGGCTTAAACCGTCCCGCCCGAACCCGCGGACGGTTTCGCTCCAAAATACCAAACCCGCTCTGCGGGTAAAATATACAAACCCGAACCCGCTTTAAGCGGGTCGGGTCGGTGCGGGTTCCCCGTTAACGTGAACCCGTAGCCATCCCTAGATAGTGACACTTCTTTCTAAAATCAAACTTGAATGAAGAGGTGTAAAGGACCTCATGATGGCATTTATAGTTATTTACTACAATTTTCCAAAAGGAGCTTTGAGTTCACGAGAGAGTACAACTAGTATACTTGTTAGTTTTTCAGATAAAAAGGAGTTGTTTTAGATAAAATGAAACGAAGTTCCCTTCTTCAGACCCTAAAAAGGAACTATTGCGTATCTTTCAAAGAATACATTATTGTCATTTGCCAAGGTCTTTAGAGTGAGAAAAAGGGGAACTGATAGTGTTCCGTGCAACTGTATGGTGCGTTAGCCCAAGGATCATCTTTAAGAACTCTAAATATAGACTGATGACAGGAGAGGTGACAGGCAGGCGAATGATCTTAGAGAAATCAATTAAAGTTGAACCTAAGGAACGTGGAAAAACAAGCAAAACCTAAATTCATTATCCCACCCTAACTGGTGTATGATATCACAACATGAATACCTGTTTGCGCAATCTTGACCTTCTAGCTGACTCACGATTAGACTGCTTCCTCCTCTGTCTCTTCAACTCCCGTTCATCCTGGCAAGCAGAAGAGAATTAGAATAGAGGATGTGGGAGACAGATAAAAAACAATAAATAATCATAATATTATGCATGTTATACCACATTGAATTATGAATAACAGTATCCATGACATATTCATTAGTTTCCTTTCCATAGTCTTAATTGTGTTTCTTGTCCTCTTTTGTTCAACCATTTCTCCTCAACAGTAACACTAGATGTTTGCAAAAGATTTAATTCTCATTTCCTCCAGAAACTTTTCTTTCTGATCACAATGATTAACCATTCATCAAGAACCAATCACATTTTAGGACGCTTGGTCCACTTGCAATTTTCCACGAAAACAACTCTTCTATATTATTTTTGGAAGAAAACCATTTTGTAAGATTTTTTGTGTGCTTAAAAATTCGCAGAGAGAGGAACGGCAGGTAATACAAAATGTAAGTTAAAAGATGTAGATGTGTTACTCACATTAATCCACACATCCGCTGGTGCTCCATCACGTCCACCCATTGGTGGTGCCACCACGACTGAAGGTGGGCCAGC
The DNA here is from genome assembly GCA_019845555.1 of Aristolochia fimbriata. Lineage (NCBI taxonomy): Eukaryota > Viridiplantae > Streptophyta > Magnoliopsida > Piperales > Aristolochiaceae > Aristolochia > Aristolochia fimbriata. The sequence goes on along the minus strand of CM034084.1, from coordinate 21,958,380 downwards.
TGTGTTAGATCTGTTCTTTATGGGCATACCCCCAGCAGGGGAGGAGTTCCAGAGATCCATTCCAATATTCAAATTGGTTGCAGGCATAGTTACACCCGGTTTCCCTGGTATCGAAAGTGGAAGACTCACTGGTCCTCTATTAGCCAAGGATGAGTCAACTGGTGCACCAGAGTAGAGAACAAAATTATTTTGTTGCTCAATTGCACCTCTAAATACAAGGTCAAATTAAAGCCTAGCAAAGTAAAATCAAGAAAAATTATGATGGAAATCTAACAGACTAGAAAACAATGGGAAACTTTTAAAGGACTTTCTTCTGAGCTAATGCCCATGGTACTCGAACATCTGAAACTGTCAACCTAAAGAATGAGGTTGAAGATACTAGAAACTTCCATGTGGGACACCAATTGCTAACTGTAGAGAGGTTTTGTTTCTACAGTTTCCAATTTCTTTTTTCCTCCTTTAAAGATTTTAATTTTTGAATAACATTAATGGCTTCGGGTATTCCAGAAGAAGATACCATCAGCAAGCATTTGATTGAAACTCCTCTTCCTGTTTGCAGCAAATTCCTGAAGACAAAGCAAAGGTTGGCAAATACAAGTCATTAAACTTAAACTGGGCCGATTGCAATAAGAAAAATGGGAAAAAAAACCATTGCACTATACATGCAGCAAAGACAAACTCATACATGTTGATTAGCATTTTCCTCACTTGCACCAGATGAATTTTCACTTCCACTTTCTCCACTGTTTACAGCAACTTGACTTAGTTCCAAAAAAAAGAAAACACACAAGTAAGATGCAATAATTTTTCAGAATGTGTAAGTTTAAACACCTTTGGGATGCGGCATCATTTGCTGATCCAGATGCAGCTTTTCCACCATCCCCAGATTTTCCACCTGTATTTCCTGAGCCACCTTTGGCCTTCTTCGTAGAACTGCAGTCCTTTCCATCTGAAGGCTTACCATCTGCCTCTGCTTGTGTAATTGCCGCTCCTTGGGCCTAAAGTAAGATAACCACTCATCAGAGGGAATGTAATAGCTGCTCCAGTTGTTTCTATTACATACAGTTCAAAAAATAAATCTACTATCTGAGACGAGAAACTTTCATGAAAGAGTTCAATTTAAGCAAAACATAGAAATAAGATCTTAATTACCGGGGCCATGGATGGGTGGGCATATATTCCATGAGGATATATAGGGGCATAAGGTAGTGGAGTCCCATATGGTGGCATTATATGCTGACATCACCATCAAACAAGAAGTAAGAAACAGTCACAAGATGATCAAAGAGATGATTTTCCAGATACAGCATATGGTTATTCAATGTCACCTGGCTTCCCCAAAGATAGGAATGAGGATTGGGAGAAGAAACGGCTGGGGGGTAAAATGCAGGTGGAGCAGCTCCAGCTCCATAATATGCCTAGTCAAGGAAGCCAACAGGAATTTCCTCAAAAAAAAAAGGAAGCCAACAGGAAATTCATTATTTGGCAACAGCATGCAGACAAATTTGACTATTTGAATCCTTCTCAATGCTATTAAAAAATTATCACTTGAAGCATGATGCTCCAGTTACAGGGAATCTTTTATCACCAACCGATATGCACCGTAAGCATCCAAGCAGAAATTCTAGGCCCCAGACATGGTTTAATAACATCATAGTGTAAAAGAAAAGGTTGAGAAAAAGAACGATAAGTTTCTATCATCTGAAGAAGGTAATTGCCTAATAACTAGTTATTTTAAATGAAAGATAACCTGGAACAAATACAGAAAATGACATCAACTTCTGTTCATATCAGAATTTCCAGAGAAAGGCCAACATGGACTAGGGCACATAAAATATTGGTGAGTCGGAAATAATTCCACAGAGAGCAGAAATAAACTTAATTGAACTGTTAGGCAATAGCTCGGTGGTCCCATGGGAGTTATAGATGTGAGAGGTCTTGGGTTCGGGTCTCCACTACAGCATAAGAGTTTATTGAAGCTTGTATTTGGGAGTTTGTATTCACCGGTTAAAAAAAACTGTTAGAATCAGTAGATCTATGCCATGAGCAGTTTCATTCATTAAATAGAGGGAATAATGTAGCCAACTGAGCAGAAGAAGACAACACTAGCATTTCTCAGTAATACACTAATAGATGCGGCATAAGCAAGTGTTTTCTATCTCAGCAAATACTAAAAATATCCTTTATGTAAATCAAGCACATAATTAGAATAGAAAACAAAACCATATAGGTGTCTCGAACAAGGTCATTTTATATGCCACTTTCCATGCTTTTCTCTAACTCGATTGTATTTGCAACATTAGTAAATGTCTCACAAATGCATCTACAATCATAAACCTTTTAGTTTTAGAATGGAAGTTAAACTTAAAACATTTGCTTCTCAGTCTGCTACGATGGTCTCAACAACCACGAGTGTTCCTCCTTGAAATAAAATTTTCAAAGTTTTTGAACTATTAATGGGTATTAGTGTATGATACCCTGTACAGAGCAGATATTTTGTAAAATGGAGGGAAAAATAAGGCACAAACACATGTTCTACTATATCAGGAAGAGGGACACATGTTCTACTATATCAGAAAGAGTTATATACTGAAAAACAAGTTGTGTGATAACAAACCGGCAGTGGAGTTGGCCAATCAGGAAAGGAAGGTGTAGTTGGTAGTTCCTGAAATAAAACGAAGTCTTAATATTTTCTTCACCAAAGCACAAAGATACGAAAGAGGGCTTTTGTTGCAAGCCACACACAACAAAAAGCAGGCAGACACAAAGCAGAACCTGAGTTGGGGTAGCAGGTTTGGCTGGCTTTGCAGATCCACTTTCTTCTTTTGACCCCATTCAGTATAGTCTAGAAAAACTTGGCAGCTAAATTATAAGGACAGTGCTTCCTGCAGTAAGTTCTATGAAAGTAAAGTAAATGATGATCTCGACTTGTCTTCAGTATCACGGCCTCAGTATTACATGTATACAAGTACAAGCAGTTCTATGTCAAATAAGATGCATAGAAATGTACATTAGGTTGGTAACAATTGATTTTTCACATACAATTTAAAGTTTAATAGAAGTCGAGATCTCCTTCATCAATTAGCACAATATTAGAATACCAAAGTGGGAAATCTTTAGATGAATATGTAGCATAATATAGAAACCGATAAGCTCCTAGCATCAACATTCTTTAATAAACAAAAATATATATTGGCCACGTATTAATGAGGGGATATATAGTTTTAAATAGTGACAAGTTTACCCATCAAAATTCTTTTTAAAAGCACAAGTTTAACCTTTCTATATAAAGAGGTTTATATATTCTTAATTCACTTAATGAAGGGTAGAATCCATTAATCTTTTTAAGAGATGGGATAAAATCATCATCATTACGAAAAAATATCCTTCCATAACAACTATATCTAGCTAGTAAATACCAAACAACAGTTAAAACTTCCATGTGTGAAACATAATGGGATCAGTTATTTCATCAAAGACAAAAGCAAACCAAAATATTAGGAATGGTGGGAGAGTACATGGAATGATAGTAATGCATAATTACTCTTTGAGTAAAGTATACTCATCCAAAGTTATTCAAAGCATCTTATGCATATATACCTCCCTAATTCAATTTGTCAAAGAAACATAGAAAAAAGAGATGTAAGGGTCAAAATTACCTTTTACGTATGGGTAATATTTGTAATTAATGAAACTAGTTCAGGTACACAAGCAAATTACTTATATTCCTGGTTATGCAAGTCTGCTATTTATTATGATAATACATAGAGTGAACGATCCCCTGAGGAGCAACTTCGATAACGCAGGCTGAATTTCAATTCAAAAGAGAAGAGAATAGGAGCAAAAGAAATCGATTTTAAACAGAATGAGAAAAAGCAATTCGTGCTAGAAGAAGCAGTTTTTTTTTTTTTTTCTAGCAGCGTAAGTACTTGATAGTTTTCCAACACTCGACCAACACAAAGAACGGTAAAAAACTGGAAACTCTACAGAAGTAACGACAAAAGAAAAACAAACGAAAAAAGGACCAAGTCCGTATGTAGTATATAGAAACTATATTCAAACAGAAGCTCCACTAATTTTCAAAATACAAAGGAAAAATAATTTAAAATTCAAACCACTCTACTGAAAACACCAAAAAATGAAATAAATACTTCCTACACCCAAAAACTACACAAAAGCTCGAAGAAAAGAGTGTTAAAGTTTCGCGCAAGATTACCAATCAAACGGACAAAAAACGACAAAAAGAAAAACTTCAGCTACTAAAACCAGTAAATTCTAGGAAAACCTCCCATCCAATTCTGAACATAATCTCTCAACGAAGCAAAATTAAATCCAGGTGAGAAAAAACCCTAGAATGAACATAAAACCGAAAGAAACAGGGGCCAAAAAATTGACCTGTGCTCATGGCGTCGTTAGCAAGAAGCGAGAGAAAGTGAGGGAGTGAGGTGGAAGTCCAGGTCGGACCGATCGAGCTCTCCGTGGTCAGCCAGACAAGACTTTCCCCCCCCCCCCCCCCAGTTTCCGCGACAGGGTCGATCAACGGCTCACGAGATAACGAATGGTGGAATCAACGGAGGAGACGCATAGCAGCGAAAGTACGGCGGGTACTTAGCGGGATGAGCAGAGCGGCGCAGGCCTGCCGTGTGCTGCTGACCTCCTCTCCTCTCTCTCTCTCTCTCTCTCTCTCTCTCTCTCTCTCTCTCTCTCTCTCTCTCTCTCTCTCTCTCTCTCTCTCTCTCTCTCTCTCTCTCTCTCTCTCTCTCTCTCTCTCTCTCTCTCTCTCTCTCTCTCTCTCTCTCTCTCTCTCTCTCTGCTACGTGTCTCGCCTCCTCCACGTTACGTCCTGTTGGCCGCCTCCGATAGGAGTCTTGTACTTGTTAGGGTTTCCACGGTGCCACGTAAAACTCTGTCCAATTTTCCACTTGGCTCTACGTGTTTGGACAGGTGGGTGATGGCAGAACCGTGGTTATCTCATTTTACCGTGGTTTTATTATTTTATTAGGGAATGAAAACGACTCGTTGTCCGGTTCAATCACAAATTAACGATAACACCCTAATTGTTTCATATCTTAAGAAGATGATTCAGCGGACCTCTATAACTTGTAATTTTGAACCAATGCTACAATACAAAACCTGATTAGACAAAATTGATTAGGAAATCAGACCGACTTGACCCCCTTGATTGAATCCGTTTCACTAGGGTCTTTAAATCTTCTTCTTCGTTTTTTTTTTTTTTTTTTTTTTTTTTTTTTTTTTTTTTTTTTTTTTGTTGTGCCGTATCCTAAATAAGACCAAAATGTCAATTCATGACTATATTCACTAATTAAATTACTTTGAATATAGGTCTCAATTTCTTTAAAGTATTAAAACTAGCCATCAATGATTGTATTATTCTCCTTCTCCAAATCTCCATTACTAAATGACTATTTCAGTTATAGTAGTGGATTAAGGGGCGGGACCCATCTAATTTCACTTCTTCGGCCTCACTCCTGCCTAATAATGAAGTGTCCCCGACCTCCATGTGGACGCTTTCATCTTCCTCAGCTTTCTGAATCTGATCAGGAGGACACATTTACCGGGGAGGAATATACGTCAGTTGCCGCTTGCCGGTCGGGAACGAGACGCCTTGTTTGGGATTGGCTCCGAAACCTGCCAAGAATCTTTTAAGAAGCAGGACCTACAGAGGGATTCTCTCGAAAAGCACTAAATTAAGCAGCCATGAAGTCCGTGGGACCTTGACCTACCTTTCTCCAATCTCCATTGAAAGCTGGTTAGAAGTTAGAAGATCGGGTAAGTAACTCAGCTGCTTACCGGTACCCGGTACCTGGAACGTAGTACGAGATCCGTTCTCAGGGCAATCAGCCGGCAAACGATCCAGTACAGCTCTTTTTTCTCTCAGTAGTCAGTAGACTCAGTACTAGCCTACTAGGTAGTAGGTACCCTCTCTAAAAGCTCTTCATAAATCGTCCAGCCTCCATATGACACCCCGAGTCCAATTCCAAGCTCTGCGGCAATGGCGGCTCCGGACGTTCATGTCGCGGTTCTCCCCAGTCCGGGGATGGGCCACGTAATCCCGCTTCTGGAGTTCGCGCGGCGTCTCGTCTCCCGCCACGGCTTCCGGGTCACTTTCCTCGTCATCACCACCGAAGCCTCCGCCGCCCAGTCCCATCTACTCCGCTCCGCCGCGCTCCCGGACCGGCTCCGCCTCGTCTACCTCCCCCCCGTCGACGTCTCGCTCCCGCCGGACGCTGCCATCGAGACCCGGATGTCGCTCCTCGTCCGGGCCTCCGTCCCCTCCTCTCCGCCGCTGAGCCCACCGTCCTCGTCGTCGACATCTTCGGCACCGACGTCTTCGACGTCGCCCACGAGCTCCGCCTCCCAAAGTACATATTCTTCACCTCCACCGCCCTTCTCCTCTCCCTCATGATGTGGCTCCCGGCGCTCGACGAGGAAGTCCACGGCGAGTACGTTGATCTCGAGAGTCCGATTCGTGTTCCTGGGTGTAAGCCCATTCCCGTCGTAGATCTGATGGACCCACTGCTGGACCGGAGCGACGAACGGTACCGATGGTTCCTTTACCAGGCGAGCCGGTTCCCTCTGGCCGATGGAATCTTGATCAACACCTCTCAGGTTCTCGAACCGGTGACCCTGAAAGCTCTGAGCGAAGACCCCCATCTCAAACGAATCCCGACTCCGGCCGTTTACCCGGTGGGGCCCGTTACCGAATCCGACGTAGGTCCGTTGTCGTGTAGAGAGAGTCCGAGTCCGATCCTGAAGTGGCTGGACGGGCAGCCGCCGGGGTCGGTCATCTACGTGTCGTTCGGCAGCGGCGGGACGCTCTCGGCAGAGCAGGTCACGGAGCTGGCGTGGGGGCTGGAGCTGAGCCAGCAGCGATTCGTGTGGGTGGTTCGAGCGCCCACCGGGAGCGAGGGCCCGGGGTCTTATTTCACTGCCGGCGGCGGAGCCGGCGAGCCTTCGGAGTACCTGCCGGACGGATTCTTGAGTCGGACCCGTGGGAGGGGTCTCGTGGTACCGTCTTGGGCTCCGCAGAGGGAGATACTACGGCACGGAGCGGTCGGAGCTTTCTTGAGTCACTGCGGGTGGAACTCGGCGCTCGAGAGCATAGTCCGTGGCGTGGCGATTATCGCGTGGCCGCTGTACGCGGAGCAGAAATCGAACGCGTCGACGCTGGCGGAAGAGCTCGGGGTCGCGGTGAAGGTCGTAAGACGGCCAGGGGGAGAATGCGTGGGAAGGGAAGAGGTGGAGAGAGTGGTGAGGTTGATGATGGAGGGGGAAGAAGGGAAAGCGATGAAGACGAGAATGAAGGAACTGGGGAAGAAAGTTTTGAGTGGACTGGATGAAGGTGGATCTTCTTTTAGGTCTCTTCAAGAGGTCATCAACATATGGAAAACTGATAGTACTACCGAATCCAGATGATACAGAAAATAATGGAGATAGTAATTTATTCTGCTACCGTTAATGTTTTTGTCTTCGAAACAACCTCATTATCAATAAATACATCGAAGGTTTCTGCTCCAAAGATCAGTAAAGCATTTGGATGAACTAAGAAATTTTATAATTCACCAATTGCAGTCGTCGAATTGTAAGTACCCATGAAGTAAAGAGGTCTATATCTGACGTTATGAAGATTGAACTTAATACCAAATTAGGACATTGTTTTCTGTAGATAGAAGCCTATTGTCTGAACAATGAGGGGCAGAAATGTTTGGAGTGAAGACTAAATGAGTATCGAGAGGACTTAAGCACGAAATGGCTCGGTAGCCTTCTTCAGCCACGACATCTCCTGTTCGTTCAGGAATGGAGCCAGAACTTCTCTGCACTTAGAATGGTATGCATTAACCCATTCTAACTCTTCGGGCGAGAGCAGGGTGACGTTCATCAACTTTGCCTGGTAAGGTGCCTGCACGTGTCCGTAGAAAGTGCTGAAATCAATACCAATCCGCAGATACTACAGAAATACAAAATCACCAAGCACAAATCTGTTGAAAAAGAAAAGAAAAAAAAAAAAGAAAAGAAAAAAGTGAACAAAGCTTCGAGGAAATGATATAGTCAAAGATGCATGTTTACAAAAAGTAGTCATATTGCCTCTTTTGGTGTCCAAGCTAAGAGAGTAAGGCCGTTTCCTATTTTACAGCTTATGTTGGGTGCAGAAACCTATAATTTTATCCGGAGTGCTGGAAAAAAGCCCTGCTTCCTATTTTACAGCTCATGCTGGGTGCAGAAACCTATAATTTTATCCGGAAAACTGGAAGAAAGCCCTGAGCAAGTAATAGATATAACATGGCGCTTTACTTCCTCAGATACTCTATTGCTAGTTGCCCACTACAGAGAGTCTTCAACCAGCTGAGGACAGTGTCCACTTATGATATCAAGAGGCTTGGCTAAGTAGATGATAAAAATCCAATCAACTGTGGAATTAAACAACTGACTTGAAGTCTTATCCATGTTATATTTTCAAACGCTAGACAGCCCTTGTCACCCCAATAAACTAAGAGCTAAACAATTGATGTGGTCTTACCCATGTTATGTTTTCAAACGCTAGGTAGCCCTTGTCACCAAAGTTGAACTTAGTTTTAGCCTCTTTGACTATCAGCACATTCTCCAGTCGGATACCAAAGTTCCCATCTTCATAATACCCGGGCTCTGGAAAACAGAAACAGTAGCACAGGTGCAAGATTTTAGGATAGCTCTCTTTTCCAAGACTCTGAGTATCTAACAGAAATTTCTGATGAATTAGAATACGTAAGCAACACTTCATGCATCAAACTGACCATCTGTTACGGTCATAGAAGCTTGCAGTGGCACACTGCGGGACTGAGGCTTAAAGCTAATCAACTGGGGACCTGTTCAACATTGTCAACAAAATATAAAGTCAACAATCACACTCACCGGATTCAGAAAAAAATTAAAATAAGAAGCTACCAGTGTACAAACGAACCTTCATGAACATTCAAGTATGATCCGATCCCATGGCCAGTTCCATGTCGATAATCAAGCCCATCCTTCCACAAAGGCACACGGGCAAGAGTATCAAGAGAATATCCTGGAGAAAACAATTCAAGTAAAACAACATTTCTTTTACAATTTTAACAAGTCGTGCAAGGAAAAAAAGAAGTATAAAAGAAAAAAGAGTGAAGAATTTGATATAACCAGTTGTTCCACTAGGAAAGACAGCAGCATCCAGTGCTATATGGCCTTTGAGAACCTATTGCAGAAAAGTCGAGGGTAACAAGTCTATCAAAGACGGAGCATAAAACCACAAAGTAAAATTATTAATTGATCACAAACCACCACCAGTAAGGTTCATCATTAGAATGATAAAGATGAGATTAGAACATTCAAATAAGATCCCATTTCATAGTAGCAACAAAATGGAAATAAATAGCTTGAGTATAAAATTTAATAAACCACAACTGTGAATATTGCAAGTAGGAATGATAGTAAGAAACCACCTACAGCAGTATAGCAAGCTTTTTCATGAATGGAGGGCTTCCCAAAATGAACGGTTCTTGTTATGTCTGTGGTCCCATCTAGATACTGCAAGAAACAAACACCAGTACAGCTTTACTAGACCAGAGTATACACTGCCAGATTTGTTAGATTACTATGAAAGATGGAAACCTGAGCTCCAGAGTCAAATAGGTATATGCTGTTTGCATCAAGCTCTGCACATGTTTCCCGGTCAGGCGAATAATGAATGATTGCTGCATTTGGTCCAACTGATGAAATAGTAGGGAAACTCAACCCTTTAAAGAGCTGGAGAAAAATATCCAAATGATACTCAGAATCACTGAACATTCTTATAATGACAACACAGAAGTCAAAGACTAAGACTAAAACAAATAGAAAAACTCAACCCTTTAAAAAGCTGGAGAAAAATATCCAAATGATACTCAGAACCACTGAACAATGATAGCTCAGAAGTCAAAGACTAGGACTAAAGCAAATAGCAAACACATCTAATTTTCAGGAGCATGAGGTCCATTGTTGATGACAGGTCACACCAGGAAAACAACATGAAACACTATTGAAAAATTTAGAAGTAGAAGATACCAGCTTCAAAATGACCTTGCTGTCAAGATGTGACACATACCGGAGTCAAGGGACGAAGAAACAACAGAGAGTACTCTACCTCTTTTTGTGCCCTGAAACTTTCCAACTTATCACTCACTGAAACCTCTGTTAATTTTGTAGTCTCCCTGCCATAACATAGAAATGTAATATTGACATATATCCAGAAATCATACTCTTTATCTTTTGAGAGTGCCAAAGAATTTTAAGGGTGAAGATGGATTTGTAGAGGAGTTGTTTAAAGAACGGCGTAACTCAAATGTAGTAACTCAAGTATCAATTCTTCTGAAAGCTTATAATGATATTCTACTGGAAAAGAAAACCAACTGCTACAAATGGATGGTGAACTCACGAATGCTTTCCCTTGTTTGTTCCTCCTGACTCCGAAAAATAACCGGAAGCACCATAAATCTCTTGCATCTGGAAATTTAAACTAATTAGACATTGAGCATTTAAACATGACAAGACGATGCTTGAGATACTCATCGAAACATAATAAATACAAATAGAACAAAATAATTATCAAATAGTACTTGGGAGTACGAAGAAAAGCAAAAAACATAATACATAATTGAAATGCAGAATTTTATAACCACTTAGCTACTGATCATCGCGGACATTAAAACCATTCAAAAAGTAGCACATATGCACCATCCAACCTCATTTTTTCCAGCACTCATTATTCCACATTTTGCTCGTTCACAAGTACTGATGTTTCAATAACCATTTAACCAAAACAATCAACATTCATTTTACTCATCAGTTGAAGACCATAAGTATTACATGCTAACTCTTAGCTATCTAACAAAGTGGCAAGACTTGAGTTCAAATCGTGTATGTACCTGTTTGTCCAACCAGACAAGGTATTGAACCACTGCCGCACCATCCCTAATATGTGCCTTCCTTAAGCCATCTAACTCAACAGGATTCTACAACAGAATGGCATTAACAAAATAAAAATAAGACTTCACTAGTCAAGACTTGATATTCGTAGATTCTTTAAACATTTCCAGTTAGTTTGGTGAATGGTGGAACAGTTCTTCCAGTTCCAGACTGACCTTAAGAGATTTGGCAAGTGCCAGAGGTGATGGCTGGAGAAGGACCTGATCTGATGGCAATTTTGAATAAAGTGCAAAGCATCCAGAAACAGGGTCCATCCATATGAGATTCCCTTTTACTTTTTTTGTTTCGTTGTGATTGTTACAAGCTGTAGTTTCTTCACCCTTTTCTATATGCTCTGTTTGAGAATCTTTAACAGCAACTAAGCTCTTAAGAGCACCAGTTGCAAGCAACTCCACATCTTTCTCCACCACAAGATAGTCACGTACCTCAATCCCATTATTAGCTAAATGAGTAGCTACCTATTCGAAATCAGGAAAATATGATCAGAATAAGGAGAAAAAATGAAAATCAATTACAAGGCTTTCTAAAAGGATGCAACTCAAAAGTATGGTGATGGAATAAACAGCAATCAGATATTGATAAATTTTTTACTTATTAACAAAAAATTGATTCAAGAAAGAAATGAGAGAGAGAGAGAGAGAACCGCTCAAATAACGACCTCAGGAGTAATTTTTTGCTTGTCTACATATAAAAATGCCGAATCAAGTGTCACTATAGCAAATGCATGAACAACTGGGCAGTATGATACATCATTGCCTCGAATGTTATACAACCAAGCCACCTGTACAAGAAACAAAAAGTCCAAAGAAAAAAGTGAAATTTACCTTTTCTATGAAGCAAATAAAAAAATAGAAAGATGCAAATGATCAATACCTCATCCAGGGTCACAATCACCATGCCAAATGCCTTCTCCTGAGTAAGTTTCTCCCTCAAATATTTCAACTTTTCTGCAACAGGACAGCCTGCAAATTCTAGGGATTGCACTATGACAGGCTGAATTTTAGGTAAAGGGCGGTTTTTCCAAATTTGATCCACCAAGTTTGTGGATAACTGACAGATTTTCTGATTTCTTTTGGAGAAAATACGCTCCCATCTTTGTGCAGTATCCACAGATATGCACCAAGGATCAACACCAACAATAGCTTCATCTGGCAGATTCTGGTACATACATAATGTAGATGTCATATGGATTTGCTGCAGCTTAAACCATCTCATAAATCACGCAAAACATGCAAAAATTACACATGAAACTTTGCGGAGCCACTAATCACTGCATCTTTCTTTATTGTCATCTTTCTTTATGAAAGGTGACATCACAATGATGCATTCATTGCTCACTCGTGAAAGAGCTTTCTGCTTCAGCTTAAAATGCTCATAGTGATTACTGCAGAGAAATATCTTCTTAGGTAAGAATTTGATACATGGTATGGATAAAAGAATGGGGCCTTTTTATCTTCATCTAACTCCCAGTGTACACCGTTTGGACAAGGTTTAGTCCAATCCCACATGATATCAAGAAACAGATAACATACAAAAGGAAGATGAACAAGCATGGCAGTTCAGCAAAATGGATCAAAGTTGGCTGCAATGGTGGCAAAGTGTTTTGCTTTTTAGCTGTCCATACATGCACACCTTACACCCACCCTTCCCCCCAGTGAGACTTGATCCAATACCTCATACTAGAAAAACCAGCCATGTGGCTCACAGAGCCAAAGGCCCAATGACAAACTTGTCAAGTAGCTTCAGAAAGCTAATCATTTTGAATTGAAAGGTGCTGACTTACATCAGCGATCCAATTTTCAACCGCTGGATCTTCTCCAATCCGCATGAGCTTCCAACGTTCACTAAGCTGCTGAATTGCCTGAAGGAAATATCGGCCATCAGTCCAAAGGAGAGCCTCATTAGCTGTTATAACTGCAACGCCTGCAAGGACGATTGATGTCAAGTTGAATCACTGTATGAATATAAAAAACAGGAAATCCTTCATGAAAGAAAAGAAGATTCAGCCGATAATTTTATTGGAAGGTGGTATATCCATATATTCCAGACAGCAAGTACATCCCCCCTTTCCCCACAACTCATCCATATAGACTGCAAATTTATGATCACAGCAAAGAGGCGAAAGAAGTACTTTTTTAATACGATAAGAGCTCGTGCGTGTACAGCCATGAGCGACACTTTAATTTTAAACAAACAAGATAGTAGAGAGATACATCAAAGAGCAGCCACGAGAAACTAAACCGAAAATGTAACAGATATAGCGTTCATTGGAACTACAAAATGAAACAGAATTATTTCTCTAGTCTCCCAGTCAAAATAGAGAAGTATAAAATCCACGGGAGTTTCAAGTCCACATAAAAAAAAAAAAATGAAATCACAGAGACGCCTACCGGCACTCCCGGTGAACCCAGAAACAAATGCGCGCCTTTTATCCCGATCAGCGACGTACTCACTCTGCAATAAGAAGTATCATTCACCAAAACAGCCTTCGATACGTTTAAACAAAGCCAATACGAAACTGAAATCTTGGTGATAAGGCTCCATTTAATATAGAAAAAACACCAAGTACCACATGTATTTGAAAGAAATTCAAGCCCCCTCAATTGAGATTCCTAGAACAATAACAAAAGATAAAAACCAATCATTTAGTGGAAAAAGAAAAAAACAGCCTGATCAAGTCTCACTTGGTGATAGTCAGCAGAAGGGACGATGAGGACGTCGATAGGTGGACTGTGAGCCGCCATTAGAGGCCGTAGAGCGTCCAGAGGATCCATCTCTCCGTCTCTGGCCCCCATCTCTCTCCAGAAAATTTCTACGATGAGATTGAGGAAATCAGCTGGGCTGGTGTCCTGCGAAACAAAATCACTCTCCCAGTCCCAGCTTCTCACCCGGAGAAGTCTGCGGCCAGCAGTATATTAAGGTCTCTTAATAGATTTTGCCTTGATAACTCGAAGGAACTCCCCCACTCACCCTCTCGTCTGTGACTACGCATGCCACGATGACACGTGGATAAACGACCCAATGAAATTATACCTTTCCTGGATGTTAAGAAGTAGAGTTACAGATAGTCGACTATATTAAACGAGTAATAGATCTGAAATTATTTTATTAGACTATTTAGAACTAATTAAACCCATTTAGGTTTTTCGTCAAATTAATCTAATTAAACCCATTTGGACCTGAATTGCATCTGATTAGTAGTGGCAAATTATCTAGGTTTCGTAAATTCTAATTGGACGGACCCATTTCATGCCGAATTGGTTACGTTACGTGTATATGGTCCAGATTTCACAGAACGAAACCGTGCCAAACATTAAGTACAATCGAACGCTCATTGACGCCTCTAGCCGGCACGCATTCCCAGATCGGCACGCATTCGGCGAGGCAAGCTGTCGCAATCCGGCGTCACGTCACCCCATCTCAACGGTTTTCTCACCGGAGGGGACTCTACCTCCGATCGAGAAGAACCTCTTCCGGTGGATGATCGTTTTTGGTGTCGGGAGATTTAATAAGGTATTCTCGATTCTCTGGTGCATCAAATCAGGTCTTCTTTGTCGTCGCCGTCTTCTTCTTCTTTCTGCTCTTCGATTATTCATCGTGGATTACACTGGAGTACAATTTGCCGTCGATGATTCGGTGATTGCGGCCGAATGTTTTGCTGTTGTCGGCCTGAAATTGCTAAATCGTTTTGTTTTTCTTCTGCAGGGAAAGAGTTAAACATGGAATAAGAGAAGTGTGTGGGTCTGGAAGAGGCGTTTTTTGTGAGTGACAACAGACGCGTGTCTGGAATTGGAAGTTGAGATTTTTTGCTATAGTTTTCCTCTTTCTGCGGAGCCATTGAAAGCTCAAGATTCGATTTCTCTAATTTCCGCGCAAAGCTGTGAGCTTTCTATGGCGAAGCCCTCGAAAGATCGAGACTTTTTGAATCATCTCGAGGTCTACTTGGCGAAGAGAGACGGCGTCGACAAGCTGCTGAAGATATCCAGGTACGCCTCCAAAATCGTCATCTCCTCCTCGCTCCTCTCCGAGAACCACGACCTCCACCGCCGCCTCAAATCCTTCGAATCGAGCGTCGGAGTCAGCCGAAAGGCCTTTCGTTTGGGGAAATTCGTCCAGGACCTGAACGCCCTACGCACCTCCGCTTCCGATTCCACGGAAGATCGAATCCTGGCGCTTATTGCCTACGGCGGCGAGGGCTTGTACTATTTCGTCGAACAGTTCGTCTGGTTGGCGAAAACCGGCCTGATCGACCCCAAAACCTCCGCGAGATTGCAGAAGATCAGCGCCTGGGCCGAGTTCATCGGCTACATCGGGAGCATCTCGCTGAAAAGAAGGGACTTGCGGAGGATTATGGAAGAGGAAGCGGCATTGAAATCCGAGGTTCCGGAATTGAAATCCAAAGGACAGGGAGTTGATAAAGAGGAGGAGAAATTAAAGAAGTTGGCGGAGAAGCGATTACTAAAGAAGCTCTCGATCCTGCAAGATGTTGCCGATGGATTAATGGCCGTGGCCGATATCAGGGACGGGAAGGGACCACTTTCAGCGCCGCTTTTAATGGCGTACGCGGGGATGTTATCAGCACTGATCAGTACACACAAGAACTGGATTTCTTGTTGAAGGAGAAGAAGAAGAGTCCAGAGGCTCGATTCGAGCAGCTTTTCTCTATTGTTTCTTTGAAAATAATTGTTATGACTCGGGATTCATTCATAATTCGAGGAATGGAATGAAGCCTCAATCAAAGCAAACATTTATGCCAAAAAAACCGGCATTCGTTTTATGTTTTTCTATATTTCATATATACCGAAGAATCTTCAATTTCAGAATTCTTATGATTAGAGTCTTCTTCCTCTGAATTTCTATTTTATGTGGTTACGCGAACTTGAAACTAGCAATCGAATATTTTGTTTCTCTCTTGCGTCTCTTTCAGTATTTGAACCCCATTTTTGTCCATTATTTTGCAAAATTCTCTTTCCTCGATGCAATGAATTAAAAAGAAATCCAGCTCCCAGCGAGGATCGAACTCGCGACCTTTCGCTTACGAAGCGAACGCACTACCACTATGCTATGGAAGCTCTTTGCGACGAGTCAAATCAACAAGAAATTTAGCTCATTGTCAAACCCTTAAAAAACTCTCATCTTTTTAGTGAATGTATCTAAAACTACTGAGGGTAAGTAAACATATTTACCTATGAACTTTGTAAGGGTACATGACTGCATTCCTACTCGAGCTAATGCGGTAATGCTGGTCTCTTGGTGCTTTTCCACCTATTTTTCTTGTGCGCGAAGAGAAAGAAAACGAAATTCCATTTCCTAACTTTCTGAAGAAGTATTTCTGCTACTCTATTAGACGGTCGCCTCATTTGGTTTTCCAGCGCTCTTCCTCTTCTCTCCCACTCCGACGAATCAAGGCCGGCACCTCATAAGGTGAGTTTGTATATTTCGTCTTCATATTTGTACCCAGCTGCAGTTGTTGGCTGTTTATGTTGTCCGAGGGCTGCGATCTGCCGAGATTTTTCTTCTGTGTGGCTGCATTGCGGCTGGGATCCATCCCTTTCGTTCCACCATCGTAGGTCTCCACCAGGCATACTCTTTTCTCCAGATATGTTCGCGGGCCATTTTCTCTTTTATCCGCTTCTATTGTTCTGGGGTTCCCAGCTTTATCGAAGAGATTATTCTCAGCCCCGCGGTTCTATGTGGACCTCATTGAAAGTCTCGAATGGTGCAATTTTAATCTTTTATCATGTACGTGCTCACCTGTATTAAATTTTTTCACGTGGAATAAGGTGATTTTGTGCATGAGATTGTTCGTTTGGGATATCCGGAAGTGCAAGCCATTATTCAGACTATTGAGGGAATAAGTTACTGATTTGAGTCATGTGGGGGTGGCGTAGTTGGAGAACAGAATTGTCTCGAAATGGGTAACAGTTCCATATAGTTGTATGGGTTTGGGTGATTCTTGTACCACCCCTATAGTTCCAAATGCTATTCATAGACTAATCTAGATCTGGTTTTTGGGTGTGATTTGAAATGCAGCAAGGATAGTGTTTTCCTTCATTTTGTGACGGTCGGATTTTACTTTCTATCAATTTTGTAGAGGCATGTTAGACCTTTCACAACTTAGTTTGACATTTCTATATAATGTTACCCTTAACAGAGCTCCAGTCCTAGGAGGCATCATTCAGCCAAGGGATAAGACTCTTGTTCAAGAGCTGCACATTGTAATAGAGTGAAGACAGTGTATAATGTTTAGGCAACTTCCTCGTGTTTTGGTTCGAGCCTTCGGCAGTGGTCGCCGTGGCTTCTCGACAGATCTGCCTGCTGCTTCGACCGTTGATGCTACCTTTGTGGAGGCATGGAAGCAGATAGTACCCAACATGGATCCTCCAAAGACTCCACTATCCTTCATGCAGCCACGTCCTCCTACACCCACTTCAATCCCTTCTAAGCTCACTGTCAACTTTGTACTCCCTTATCAATCTGAGCTTTCTTCAAAGGAGGTATCTCTCTCGAATATTTCTCATATTTATACATTTTCAACTAAAAAATATTTACATTCTTTGTTAATCCACATGATGTAAATGATTTGTTTTTTTTCTCTTTGAGATCATTGTTCTTTTTGTGCATTATTATTGCTAATCAGCTTGGGATTGGAAAACAAAAAATTAAAACAACTTTCAGCCTATTGTAGATGATGGTTGTTTTGCTGTTCCTAAAAGAAAACTGCTGCACATTCTCCTCCTGTATCTTCACTGTATAAACTGATTTTAAAGATAAGAGAGTGATAATTGTTTGTTGTGGATCTTTAGCTCTTGGTATTTGTTAATTTCTATGTTTGAATTCTTCATCCTGAAGTCTTATTTCTCTTTTGATCAGTGTTCTACAATTTTGTTAGTTTGACGATTTATGCTTATGATTTACTTCTTTTGACCCTTTGAGGTTTCAAGTTTAGCACCTTTTTTTCTGAGAATTCAATTTTGTGATGGCGATGGTACTTTCCTATTTCCTAATTTTTTTTGAAACATGTCCTGCCAATTTAGATCCCAAGATATCATTAATGCTTTGTTCGATTGGAACATGAATAGCAGATACTGACCTTTTGATATTTACACTTTCTGTTTTCCTTCGGTGTTTATTGTATCTTTATTTTACTCTGGAGCAGTATTTCTCTGGAATGATGAAGTTCTTGCTTTCCTATATTTGACATAACTGCTGTCTTTGCTATGTAACCATAGCATGGTTTGCTTGGCTGCTGCGCTTGTCTCCACCAAATGAGAGTCTACTGCACTCCATGAACCAAGGACATTGCAAGAGAAAACCCACAAACTGATTCTGTAATTTGTTTACCTATCATTTGTGTTTAATCGTTCATGAGTGATCTTTGTAGTATATGTTGCAATTAGTAATTTATGAGTTATCTTCGTAACATAACTTTTAGATATTTGTAGATTTCTGTTTTCCTTCATTTTCTATTCTCTTTATTTTGTGCTGGAGTCCTTGTGGAAGAACGAAATTTGTGCATTACTGAATTTTCATCACTCTAGTCTTTGCCATGTATTCATCGGACATTGTTTTCTTGGCTCATGAATTGGTCTCCACCTAATTAAAATCTACTAAGTTCAATGAACTAAGGACATCACCAGAGAGGCACGAAGTCCACAAAGCGGCTTTTCGAATTTGTTTACCTATCATTTTTCGTTTGGCTGTTCTTGACTGATCTTCCTAGCATTTGTTTTGTTTCAATGCAAAAGTGATTACTTTTACTCAAATGGGAATCTGGCCTTCCAAGGCTTGCCAAGTGGTAAGATTCAAATACTCATGATCTGTTTAATAGAGGTAACTTTAAGAATTTTTTTTGTTGAATTCAATGCGTGCTATTTTAGAATGTAAAAACACTTCCTGTCAGTTAAGTTATTATTGGGTAAAAAAGCATACACAGGCTCTCAAACTTTGCAAAGTCAAGATTTTTGTAGTTTATGGTGAAGAAAACTACATACTTTGCTTACTGCTACTAGTTTGTTTTTGAATCCTGACATGGCTTCTTAGCTTTCATTTATGATTACCTTGCTCAGCTATTCATTTATGATTACCTTGCTCAGCTATTCATTTATGATTACCTTGCTCAGCTATTCATTTGTGATAAATAGATGAGGTTTACCTGATTAATCTTCGATAAGAAAATTTTAGGTTAGCTCCTACAACGATATTGAAACATTTCCCCGTTTGTGTACACGACCTGCTTCTTTCTGATGAAATGTGAAGCTAGAGCTGTATTGCACGGTACCACCCTAACTTCACCAAAATTTTCAGGTGGATCAAGTAATAGTTCCAGCTATGACAGGGCAGATGGGAGTTTTGCCAGGACATGTCCCCACCATTGCAGAACTGAAGCCTGGTGTTCTATCAGTGCTCGAGGGCAGTGAAACAACAAAATATTTTGTCAGCAGTGGATTTGTCTTCATTCATGCAAATTCTGTTACTGATATAGTCGCTGTAGAAGCTATTCCTTTGGATCGGTTTGACCAAAGCCTTGTGCAGAAGGGACTGACAGATTTTACCCAGAAGCTTGGCAGTGCCTCAACTGACTTAGAGAAAGCTGAAGCTCAGATTGGAATCGATGTTTACAGCGCTCTCAACTCTGCACTGGCTTGATGTGTCAACCTTTTACCAATTTCTTTTTTTTGTTGTTTTATCAAGTCGTTTGGTGTAATTGTAATGTGTCATACTCTACTGGGATGCATAACCATGTTTTTGTAGCTTAGTTTGAGTAATATTTTGGTTGATAATGATCACTTTTCAAGCTGAAGGAATAATTTGTTTGATAAATGAACACCAAAAAACGAAATTATCATTTTTTTATGTAAATGGTGAATAATTTCAGTTTATAAATGCGCACATAGCTTGTACTGAGTATAATTCATTTGGAAATCTTGAGCTTGCATTACAATTTGGTGCTACCTCTAATTCATTTTAGTCCAAAATCAATGTGAAACATTTCTTGATGCTAAAGAAAACATTCGTTGTCTTCATGGCTGTTTCCAGGAGATTAACACCAGATAGCTTCTATCAACTACTCGATAAAGCCACGATGTTATTTCTGAAACAAAAACAACAAACCCTTGGCCCAAAAGGTGAATACAACAATTTTTTGCTTGCGGACACGATAAAATTAATATTTTAACACACTAAGAGATACACCTTCTTCATGGTATCCATTCAAAGCAAAGTCTTGCTACTTGTAGCATTGACCGGCACTCTTTTCACTTGATCAAGAACACCTACCTTCAGAATAAGCTTCAGCCAATACTCTTAAAAACACTACTTTCACTTGATGGAGAACACCTACCTTCAGAATAAGCTTTCAGTCAACACTCTCAAAAACACTTTCTTTGTCATTGCTATACACAACCAGAAAACCGGCCTAACGGAATTGACATTTCATGAAAACCATAGACCGTTCAGATTCATGGCAAATGGCCTCTGGTAACACCAACAAGAGGCCTATTTTTCTCAATACGGAAAATGACACCAATTTTGTAACATTACCATGCTAAGGTAAATAATGAAAAATCTACAGCTTATGGACTAACTGTGGATGAGTCTCCAAAATGCTCACAAATCCGGCAATGTATCTCACAAAATGCCAAATCACCACCAATTTGGAATGGACATGAGTTCTTGATTTTCCTGGCGTCTCTGGCCTCACATTCCAACTTCACTTGGGCAGCAATGCAAGCTGGAGATAAAGCTGGTGTACTTTTTTAATTCTGTTCAACACGGCTGTCATGAAGAATACAAACACATTATGAATCCGCAGTTAGAGCTAGAAATATTATGTTCCATGAGGCGAGAGAAAATATAGAAACTACGAATTGCTTTCCTTCTAATGTAATAAAGAAAATAGTGGAAAATCATAGTTTCATGGGCTTGATGCCACTCTGCATTTTTATTTTTTAGTATAGGGATGTATAGTGAAATAGTCATTTACATTAAAAAGTTACACTGTCAAAAACCTGTTACATACTTTGAAGTAATAACTGAAACAAGAGAGTTAAAGGAAAAGGAGTGACTCAATCGGCAGATCAGGTTTACCTTCAGGAACGAACCCAAAGCTCTCCAAGCGACAAGGGTTTTTCATTTTTCACACCCTGTGGTCGAGGAGGAGGGGCATGAACTGTTATTGGAAGAACCCACTCACTTTTTTCTCTTCCATTTATGAGGAGAGGATGCTCATACCTGTCAAATAAAAAGACATCAAAATCAAAGAAGATTGTTAAAATAGGCTACTTATAACTTAATATAGCGGATGACAATGGTCATATTCATGGCATAATAGTAAGTACCTTGTCCAGTCAACATTCTTAGGAGTAGTAAAGAATTCAAAACGGAGTGCCCATCTGACTGAAATGTGAGGCGTTGAAAAGGTCATTGGCCCATCCATAGGAATGGAGAAAAGGAAGCTAGTCTGCAACAAGTCTGCAACTACCTCATAGTGGTCACTCTGAACCTGTGGAATACAAAAGAACTGCAAATCAACAGCAAATAGCTCCAAGTTGAACACATTTAAAAGAATAAGCTAGGAACATAAATCACAGAAATAAGATGGAATCATACATGCTGATGAAAATTAACCAGCTCACTTTATGTGTTTAGTATTGGACCAAAAAGATCCAACTAAGCCACTTGTTAAAGTTTGGCCAAAATTATGAGGTTTTTCCCCTAACACATAAATACATGAAGTTTCTGGACTTCAAATACTTTGGGATTGTTCCTACTAAAACTCCATCTCATGCCAAACAGACAGACAACAAGCATAAGCTAGGCCCACCAAACCGATACCTTGCATATATACCATGTCAAAGTTGGGTCCAAAGAGGGCTTCTCACCTAGACATCTCAGACTTCAAGGGTACAGAAACATCTACTCTCCTCTGTGAGTCCTACTGAGGTGATGGATTCAGCTGAAGCAGGGGTGTTGGCTGCCTTGCAGGCTCTCCAGCTCATAAGAGATAACTTGGGGCAACCAATATATTTGGAGGGAGAATTCCAGGAATTAGCTGGCTGCTGAGGTTAAAAATGCATCTTTGACGTTTCTGAGGAGCTTGTAATGAGATTCAACCTCTAGCTCATTTGAATGTTGCATCTCAGCATCATGTAATTAAGTCAGCCAATGGCATGACTGACCTTCTCGCAAAGGAGGGTACCTCTCTACCACCTCTGGTAGTTAGTACTCATGCATTGTAATCTTGTCCATTTGACAACAAAATGTGTCTTTCCTCCAAAATATTAATAAAAAAGGGAAAAATGTCAGAACTAAAAATTTATCATGGGTGACATGTATTAGGAAAAAATCCCCCTGACTGGTAATGGCCTTGTGTAGGGAGGAGCCTCTACCGCATTTGATCAGATCTCACTTTGGTCTTAATTCTTTTCAATTGTCCTGGAGTGTTTAAAGTATTTTTTTATTACTTGTTTGCTTCCCAACATGTTGGGAAGTGCCTACCCTTCTCTCTCTAATAAAATCTTTTTAGTTTCAGTTTTTCAAACAAAATGGTTGCGTCTATAACCATCCATAAAATGCTATCCTGAATTCAAAGGATTTTTAACCCAACTACTAATCATGAGGTTTTTCTACATGTTAAGCATATAAAGTTATACTCAAAAACTTCAATAAGGCAAGGGAGCTCCCCACTCAAAAAGTCTCCAAAGATGCAAGAAATAGGTATTATGAGACTAAAAACTAAAGTATTTTGAAAAATTCGGAACAACAGTGAAAAAATGAATCAACTAAAGAAAAATACACCTGTTGCACCAAATCCAACAATAGAAATAACAAAACTACTTGCCTACAGAGTAAACTCACCCATGAAGTAAACTTGTCAGACAAATAGAGGTACCAATTAAATGACATACTAACTAGAAGCATATATGTCCATACAGACGTCTAGGAAAACGAATCAAATGGACATCAATGGTTTCCCATTTCACAATCAGTGATTCAATTCCCTAAACTTGAGTTCAAGATATAAAATACAAACATATCCATGGGCTTCAAACATTACAAAAACACAATCATGGTACCTTTGTAATAGAGGGAGGATTTTTCTGTGAATGGATATAAGGCTGGATAAGGGATTCTGAAGTCTCCAGAGTTATAGAAACCTGCAAATATCAACATCCTAGCAATGGTCACAAGCCCGATTTATTGAACAATCATAATAACTTCACATACAGGCGAAACCATCCATTATCAATAGCAATGTTTGAAAAGCAAACACGGATAACAAGACAAATTCGTGGCTAGTGTCATAGTTGGGAATACGAGGACACCTATCACAATGGGATTGTAACTGGTTCAACAGAAGGCCCAATTTAGGGTAGAGTTGAACCTTGATCGACCTGTTAAACCAAGATTTACCCAGCCATACTCATGCTCATGCATCCATTCCAATTTAAAGGTTGTCAATATTTTATAACTACAGTTTATCCTCATAAAATTGTCACTTGGCCTTTGAATGCTGAATTTACCCCTCCTAAAGAGACATGATCAATCACCAGGCCATATATATATATAATGTGAAAGCATGATAGAATGACTACCTCAAGGCATCTTCTTGTGCCTTCTTCGTGAAAGAAAGTGAGTGTGCCACCAATCTGTAGTCGGAAAATCAAACATAATCATGGTATCAGATCTTGGACAATTGCCCAAAAACCACTCGAGAGGATTCTGTTGCATGCTTACCACATCACCAAAATAATAAGTTGAATCAGAGTTTTTTGGGGAGAACCGTAATAGGACTTGGTCATCCATCCTGATATTATAAGACCTTCCTCTAATGAAGCCTTCTGCTGCAGAAAATGTTTTCTCATAATAAGCTTACCAATCTTTACATCCAAAAAAAAAAAAAAAAAAAAAGAATATCATGAGAATTGATCAAACTATTCATAAATATTTCAAGTTGAAGAAAGTACGATGATTTACATGCTACGGGCTCCATTGGTCCAGGAGGGGAGGGAGCTCCCCCATCATCATTAGAAAAATGGGATTGTGGATAATTTCTCTGTTGACCTGGAGAGAGGACTGCTGATGAATGAGCAAGCCTTTTCCCCGGAGATAATACATCTGTTTCCAAGTAAAGATTTTTATTACATGATAAGAAAGTAACATGAATAAGATATTACATATCAAATAACAAAAAAAAAAAAAATCCATTTGAATAGTGAAAGAGCACGTTTTAAGTGAATATAAATAGCTTCTGCAAATGTTCTAAATAGGTTTCACACACCCCCACTTGAATCATGTAGCACCTCAGTTGCTAACAGTTGAGGAAGTGCTGCACATGACGAAACACTGAGTCGTTCTACTTGGACATTCAGGCCCTCCCTATTTGATGGCCTTGGTGCCTGAGACTGTAGTGAGAAAGAACTTCCAAAATCCCTACTGAGATTGCCTCTAGATGGATTATATGATGAGACAGATGCGATCTCATCCTTAGAGCTATCATAGCCTTCTTCAATTCCATCTAACTCGTTAGATCTCACCTGCTAAGACCAAAGCCATTTTTTCAGTAACAAACAAAGGACGATCTTAAATATAACAACCATAGTAACATAGTTATCAAAATATAATAATACACAATTTTCAAATTTAATTGGTTAGATTGAGTTTAAGGTGTTACCCATTCAGAGTCCCCTTCTTTTTCTTTCCAGTATATATCCATTTGAATGGTTGCTGAAGGAAAATTTCCTGCATGTATATTTAACATGTTTTAGATCTTAACCTTGAGTATTGTCATACTTCTTTGTTATTTTATATGTGAATGACAGTATAAGGTGAAGAAAATAAATTAATATTTTAGGAAAAATATGTACCGTCTTTTTTACCATCTTCAGCATGCATGCCGTTGCTTTTCTGGTTGACCCATATTTGTAAAGGAACATGAACCTCCTGAGTGTTAAATGTGACAAATCATTAGAAAGAACTGAAATAACAACCACATAATAAAACTGAACCTTTGAAAATTACCAACTAAAAGAAAAAAAGAAAAAAAAAATCTAATAGCATTTAAAATGATTAGTCAAGTAAATTACTAATAGAGAAATATTTTGTCAATTACATACTTAAGATGTCAAAAGGCAACCAACCGTTTTTACTAAATCTTTCATGGGCTCTCTGTTTAGATGTCCATTTTCCAATGCCAACCAATGCCCAAGTAACATACTTCTTACATAGTACATATAACGGACAGTTGTACCACGGTATGATGGTGGTATATGCTTAGGTAGTTCCATTCGAAACATATCTGCAGGTGAGAACCAATAAACCATTAACTTCAAGTATATCAAGAAACAAAAAAATCAGATGCACTAAGAAAATGGTTACTCCAAATGAAAGAAAGATTAAAACATGGTTTGGAAAGTTGTGGTGTATCAAGCACCACACGATGCATTACACATCATGTGCCAAAGACATCTGACCTAGGTTGGCTAATAAATGATAATGAGATATCACTTGGAAGATTCCTTGTCAGAATACACCAAAAAAAAAAATAACACTCAGCACTTGGGATACTAGAAGCCATCAATTCTGGACAAAAGCTATGATGCCTTCCAATGTTATTTTGCTTGTCAACAACTGCCGTGGATACACCACCACACGCTCTTTGCTGGGAGGTTCAACAGTAGTTTCCGCACAATATCTACAGTGAACAATTTTCTGCACTTCCAGCCTCTTGTTCCCAAATGTAAGGGGAGTTCTGTCATACATGTATAGTTGAAGCTTTCAAGAATACGTTTCTTTACAACATCAAGGCGTTTCGTCATTTTTGTTTTGAGGAAAGCATGGTTTTTATTTTTTCTTTTTCAGCGTTACTAACAAAATAGAGAATGCACATGTTTTGAATTATCTTCTTTTATTCCCGACCCTCCTTTTTTAAATTGGTCCAGATCAGGATTCTGTTTTGGGAAGTAAATTTTGTCCCTCATCAGGCAGTTTTCTGGGTTTTTCAATCTCAGTTCATCATAGTAAAATTTTCACAATATCTCACACAGGCTGATTCCTTGAAAGTTAAACTGTAACAGGGACCAAGATGCAACTTATTGACAAGTTCGAGAATTTTTGCCCTTGCTCGCAATGAAGGGACTACAGAAGTCATAAATTGACCATGGGGTCTTTTGAACTTTTATAAATATGACAACATTGTCTTAGTATCACCTTGGTCTCATGTTCAGGGAATAGCTGGAAGAATTGGATCCTTGTTAAAGAGTGAATCTGCCTGACCCACCTAGTCGACATGCCCCATAGCCATTCAACTCTTCTTCATTGATTTCTCTTTACCCTCATAGTATTTATTGTGATTCTCCAATAATTCACCATGTAGATTTGCATTTTCCTCTCACGACCAATAGAATGACAAAAACATACAACTTGACAGCTTCAGTACAGCTTTCCTCAATACATCAAATTTTAAAACGTAAAAAGGACAATACCAACAAGTAGACAAGAGGATTCTACAGGTCAACTCACATGTTTTAGTGCACCCAGAAGAAACGATCAGCTTCGAGACAACAGATGGTGTTGTACAGTCCAAAAAGATACATTCACCTACAAAGTACCAAATCATGGCATGTAAATGTGGCATGTAAATATGACATGGGTCCAACCGAACAAACAAATGAGATTCTCCATAGAAACATCAGCTACAATGAAATATGATCCACGTTATTAATTTTTTGACACTGAAAGGCACATAAAGAATGCAAAACTTAAGAGCTTGAAGATAGCAAACTCTTTGAAATAAGAGCAACTTAATACCTCTTCTTTGCTTTAAACCGTATGATGGCTTTTGCATGGTAAACCAATGAGGATCAAGCTTCCCAACTCCTTTAATTTCAAACTTGAGGTTTTCAACCAGAAGAGAGTAGTCTGCATTTGCGACGGTTGGGTTGCAAATTTCAATAGTTGCAAGCACAGTATCCCCAGGCCTATAGACCTCTTTATCTGTCTGTAGTTTCACCGAAGGCGCAAGCTTTTCTGAGGATGGACCTCCCGTCTCCTCATTACCCCAAAAAGATCCCAATCGCCTGAAGAACTCAAGAGACATTTCCCCAACTCAAATGTGTACATCATATAAGCACTGCGAGCAGTTCGACGAGACCCATTACAAAAATGGGCCCACCGCGCGCCAGGCCACCCGTCAGCTAAGAACAACCTGAAATGCATCAGCATTGTCAAATAAAGGCCGAGAAAATTTTCTGCGTAGACAAAAAAATCGCAAACAAGCAACAAGTGAATTTGTTCTCGAGAGCAAAAAACAAGGGCAAGGTTTTCACAACAAAATTTCCTCCTGTACTACATCTAACGCAAGCATAACCCGATCACTTGCCACTAATTCCTGTAAACGCTATCATGCATTACAGTATCAATTGGAACAGAAAAATAAGAAAAAACGAGGGGGACACGAAGACCACAAATTTAGCAAACAGCAAGTAATCCCCTAAAACTTTTCTGACATACTTCGTATCACCGAATCAGTAGTTACAGGGGGGGGGGGGGGGGGGGGAAGGAAGGAAAGGAAACAAAACAGCGGGAAATCGGATTCAAGATCTAAACGAAATTAAGAATCAGAGATCCGAAACGCAGAGTAGCCATAATAGATCTATTGAAGAAGAATATAAACAATGACGCTGATCGTACCGCCAAAAGAATTGCACACCAAACAACAAATTGGTGATATAAGGGCGCGACGCGATCTGCTGAAGCTGAAGATGGAAAGGGCGACTCAAATCTGAAAACTGTGCCAAAAAGACAAAATGAATCGATTCAGGCAGAGCAAACAGCAACAACCGGAAATTAATTTCCTTTTCTTATTCGATACTGCCACTCTGAAGTCCACAAGCCCATAGCGGCCATATCTAGGCATAGGCCGGCAGCTTTAAAAAAGAAGCATAGGTCCAATACACCTAATTAGCATTATCAGCCCAAAAAGTTATCCTCCATCAGGCCCAGTAGATTGTCCCCTCCTTATCACAACATTCAATGGGCCTAATCAGCCCAGTGTCGAGATTGGGTCAGTGATGTAATTATAAAGGGAAATTGCGACTCTCCCTTTCATAAATTGGAATCATTGACATTGTCCCTGTTCAAATTATCCTTAATCCATGTCATGTTAATATAAGCAATAACACCCCACCATAGTCCATAGCACACCCAACCCCTCCTCGCCTGAGAAGCCTAATCCTCCCCAATCCCCCTCCCCACCCAATACCGCACTCAACCCCGAATCCATCGCTAACAATTGGATATAAAACTCTAGTCAATAATAACATCAATTTATATAGATAACAACTACGGGAAAAAACAAGAGGCAACTCTTTGGAGTCCAAGCTCTACTTTAGAGGATGAAGATTGATAGAGACTTGGTAAACGCACCACAAAGAGTCTCTTAGTCATGCTGCATTAACAGGTTTGATCGCCTTGCCCAATGCCCATCCTCCTTGGATAATTATATAACATTGCTATATATCTCATTCATGTCTTCCACGCGATTTTCATTAGTGGTATATAAAATCCCTAAATTAACAGTTACTAATTAAGTCATCAACACTAGTGTCACAGGCCGCTTGCCGCTTGCATGGACAAAGCACATAGCGGACTAAGTACTTACACAGCTAAAGGCCAACTGTGCCATGCATTCACAAGGGTGGAACACTTTTCTTGGAGTTCCTTGCGGGCCAACTCAACCCCAAACTATGTAGCCAATGGACAAGTCAATGGACTGACGGACCAGGGGGCAACGGACCAAGACAACCTTGTAGCCCACGGATGGGTCGATAGACGGACCGCCCACCGTGCAACTCAGTTTCTCAATTGTTAGAGTGATCAATAGACTTATCCCTTCCAGATTCAATATTCCTTATACAAAGAGAGAGAATGATGACCCGTTGATGGATCATTGCCAACAAATTTTGTAATAAAAATAATTATCTTATTCATTTTGTGTTGCCTCTGTGTCGTGTGACTTCTATCGCTACTATGAAAACTCAAACCTGAGACCTCATGCGACAATGACCCGGATGAGATCACCTACTCTAAACCCCAAACCCTAAACCCTAAACCTACATAGAGCTCTTGTCAACTCCTGTTATATTATATTTAATGTCACAAACTAACAATATATGTTAGTCTTTTTTATGAAAAACTGTAGTATATATGAGCACCTAGCTAACTTGTTGCCCAAATTAATGTACTGTAACTAAACACTCTGCACTTTGGTGTGGTGTGGTGGCACATTATTCATGTGTACTCCCCTTTGTGTCTTCGAAGACCATGCTCAACATCGTTGGAGAAACATTAGGACCATGATAAAAGGGACCTGCGAATTGTGAAAGAGAAACTCAAAAGTTGGTCTTTTAATTATCCGCTCTCGGTACGTCACCGATGACGGCATGGTCAATCGTAAATCTTCCATCAAGCCAAGACTTAAAACTAATTAAGATTCATTTTGCTCTTAATTAAAGCGAGAATCTTAATCAAATTATATATATTAAAGCAATGTTAAGCGAGAAGTTCTGGTTTAGTATAAATAATAGTACATGAGATTAATTAATTTGTAGGTCGATCTGCATGAAACTTTTACATGAGTTGATGATCATCATTTAATTAGATTAAATTTTATTATTATTATTATTATTATTATTATTATTATTTTCATATCCTATGTGTGATGGCTTAACTTAAACCGCGCGTTATTAAATAGATATTCATTAAAAAAATTAAATATTGCTTAAAGGAAATAATCGAGCAAAATTACGTGCAGGAGTAACACTTGAGAGTTAAAACTTCAAACTTCATAATATACACCGATCGAGGAATCAACTCCTAACAAAAAAAAAAAAAAAAAAAAAAAAAAAAAGGGAGAGATACTACCGAGGAGGGACTATTAGGACTGATCAGAAGTTTAAGATGGACAAGAAGAACTGTACAAAAAGTACTAACTATTCCAAACAATGATATTGACATCATAAGCCGCAGAGATTCGCCCATTCCAGACCACTGATGTAGTTGTTCTCGAGCATGTAGAGCAAGCTCTGGTTCTGCTCGGCTCGGAAATCCCCGAAGAGGTCAGGGTACCGATCAGCGTCGACGGAGAAGGAAGAACAGCTAGGGCTGCAGCTCCTCTCTCTCTCCCCGCTCAGCTTCTTTATCTCCTCCTCCGCCTTCGACAGCTGCTCCCGGAGGTTGATCACCTGCAGATGAGATCGAGTCAGTACGTCAGTCAGTAGTCTAATTTTAGTATGGTTAGAGATTAGCAAAAAAGAATCCTGGCTTATTAATAGGGTGTGAGGCTTCTTTTCTTAACCTAGGACCCAACTTTACATGTATATAATTTAGTAGTTACCTCTGCTTCGAGGTGGCACTTCTCTAAGACGACGCCTTCGTGGGTGGCCTTGAGACGGGAATACTCCTCCTCCAAATGCTTGCTGCGCCACCGGGCTCGCCTGTTCTGAAACCAGACGGCGACGGTTCGCGGGTCGAGGCCGAGCTGTGCTGCGAGCCGGTCCTTTCTAGCGGACTCGAGCTTGTGTTCGTTCCCGAAATTGACCTCCAGGAAGTTCACCTGCTCCGCCGTGAGCTTCCTCTTCTTCGGCTCCGCCCCGGGAGCGTCCCCCCTCCCCTTCCTCCGCCTCCTCTTCGGCTTCCCTCCTGCACAAGAAAACGAAAATCACAACCAATTAATTAGGACCCGCTTGGATTGACTAATTGATTAATGGCGAAATGGGGACCGATCGATCGAGGAGACGGAACAGACCTTCTGGGACGACGACGTTAATGGGATTGCAGAGAGCGGAAGCATGGTGGGAGAAGAAAAGGAGATCGTCTTCGAGTCCAGGAATCGTCATCTTCTTCCTTGTCATGAGAGACGAATACCGAACTCGATCGGGTCCCTGACGAGACTTTCCGAGGTCGGTCGGTCTCGAGGTGGTGGTGACAGACTTCGCAGCCCAAAGCAAACAGTCCGGCTTCATTTATAAGCCCCGACCCACGGGTGTAGCTTACGAAATTGCCCTTTGCTTCTCTCATAAAACATCTCTCACCCCAAATGACCCACTTGTCCCTCAGTTTGCTGCCTATCCCTCTTTCTTTCTTCCCTCCCCCTTACTCTTTTGGTACTAGAATAGCCTTCTACTGCTGGATACATGTCCAAAATTAGAGACATTCTTCCATATACATTAACCACGTGCCACATCCCCTTTCTTTCATATATGTATATATATATATATATAAAAAAAAAAAAAAAAATTAATATTAGTTTTTTATTTTTTGAATATTTTTTTCAAGAAACGGAAGTAATTAGGTGGAGGTGTCTAAGAGTACCATACGTTTTAGAGTAGTAATGTTGAAATACTTTACATCTGTTCCCAAAAGACTTATCATAAAAAGGTCGCTCGTTCCCTAGCTATAGACCTATTTATTGCAATCCTCCTTGGATATCATTGAGGGTGGCTTTGATGGTCTACTTACCAATGGATGGTGTTCTAAATTAATTCCTTTTGTTATCAATCTCAGTCATAGACCATTTCGGTAATAATTTCCAAACTCGTTCCACTTTTTTGCAGAGTAACATAACTTTCCTAATCTTTCGTGTTAATCTATATCAGTGCTGTCATATTATCGAAACATAATACGCATCTGTCAAAAGTATACGAGTTTTTATGCAGGTGACACGATATCAAAAATTTCAATTATTTGTCAAAGTTCAGTATCTTATCATTTATTTTTATTTCGGACATGTTTGTGGTTGCCCCGTATGAGATAGGTGTACTCGATTTTTAGGAATAATTCGGAGCTTCAAGCAACCTCGAATTAAAGTACCCTGAAAATTTTAGAACCTCCCTGAAAATGAGGTCATCCAGTTGCATCCTTTTCTTCCACTGGGATTTCCTCATTGGGGACTTCTTCAATGGCTACCCTCGCCTTGGGCATCCTTTTCCTAATGGTTAATTAAGGTCATCAATTGTGGCTAAATTTTAGTATTATTATTTTTTTATTATTTGTGTTTAAACCAATGTTTTAAAAATCGAACCGACCATCAAACCGGCAGTATATTCGGTTTTGGTCCAACCTGGTTAGACCGGGTTGGACATATGGTTCAACCATTGAATATTATCCTCTATATTGTATAAATATGTTATATTTCTATAGGTAAAAGAGACAAAATTAATGTTGATTACAGAGAACCGGGCCGAGTCAATAAGAACCGGATTGGGCTCCAATTCTGGTTCAATCGGGTTGGACCGGCCGGTCCGGTTCGGTTTTTAAAACAGTGGTTTAAACATCTTATGAGAATAGAATAGTTAGGCTTAGTTCAAAGTGACCACCACCCCCTTCTCCTTGCCTATTGTGTCCACTCTAATCCACCAATTTGGACCACAACCTGCTCGCCCGTTACCCTGGCCCCTACCGCCATCGCCGGACCGCCAACCCCCACCGTCGATCACCACCGTTGACTACGGGTCCCTCGACGCCCACCCATGACATCCTAAGATAAATTTTATATGAACAATATAAAAATAAAAATATTTTACAATGTAATAGAAATATTTTTTTAATTATATAAGATGAAAAATAAATGTGTCACTGACGAGGACAGCCACTCTCTATCCATAGTCCAAGAATCCAAATTGAGCGAGCAGGGGCCGGAGGAGGGGGTTGCAGGGGGTGGTGAGTTGCGAGAGTTCCCCCAAGTAGTGAGATGTGTAAGTGAAGTTAGTCCATTCCAAGCGTACTCTAAAGCTTAAAATGGAGGACAAGGACATGCCCTGAAAAAAAAAAAAAAAAAAAAAAAAAAACCCACTCATGACATCCCAATGCCGAAGTGCTTCAAGTCGCCTCCTGCCAAGGACACTTACACTAGTCATCGGTTCAAAGGTACAAAAGTTAAAATGTCTCCCCAGGTTTTGACATGGATGTCCATGTGGTCATCCCTAGACAAGAATAGCATAAATTAAAGCGGGCCTTCCCTTTCTTTTCACCGCCCTCCCCCCTTCTCCTCGGTGTAATCCACTCTCCCTCCCCGGGGCCCCCCTAACTCTTTCTCCTCTTCCACGTGGGCCCACATTT
This sequence comes from Aristolochia fimbriata, assembly GCA_019845555.1. Classification (NCBI taxonomy): domain Eukaryota; kingdom Viridiplantae; phylum Streptophyta; class Magnoliopsida; order Piperales; family Aristolochiaceae; genus Aristolochia; species Aristolochia fimbriata. The sequence goes on along the minus strand of CM034084.1, from coordinate 21,925,266 downwards.
GCTTAATCTCAATTTTTAATAACAGATCCTTACTAAATACATAATAAATGATCATCTCATTTTGCCCTTTTTGTCAATTAACTAATTAATAATCTAAAACGTGATCTCTTTCTTTTTCTCCAACATTTTACCTTCTTAGATGCTTATTTAATTGCATGCATGGATGCATATATTAGTAATAAACGTAAAGGGTATGTGGAGCCAGTCTTAAACAAAATCACATTTTCAAACAACTTTAATTGGGTTTTTATGCCACCTATTAGGGTGGCAAGCCGAAGGCTCTCTCTCTCTCTCTCTCTCTCTCTCTCTCTCTCTCTCTCTCTCTCTCTCTCTCTCTCTCTCACTCTAACGCTTCTTGTTTTCTACAACCCCATGTATGAAAGCTGCGGTGTGGGGTCACTGACAAGATTTTTTATGGTCAACGTGGGGCCTCCGGTGGTGTGGTGTGGCTCGAGATCGGTAGGCTTTTTTTTCACGTAAAGCCAATTTCCCGAGCCTAGACGGACGGGATCAGTGACCCCCGGGCTCGGACCTCTCGATCCAACCCTCCGTTTCTCCATTTTTTTCGCTGGTGCGGCAATTCAGCTTGGGTCCACCACTAACGTGCTCGGACTGACTTAGAAGTGACTCGGGGGTCCCACGTATCCACCTATAGAAAGCTTTCCCCGGGTTGAAGTGACATCCGTTTTGATTAAAAAAACCTGGTCACGATTCACGAGTCACGACGCATCCTCCAACCTTAACAAGCCGGACCCCCACGAGGGAATACGAAACCAGGTTCCGCCACGTCCCACACCAACGTTATCCATTCGCCTTGCAGTCAAAATTGGTCCACGTCAACCCTACATATCTGGGACCAAAACGTACAAAAACCGATCCATGTTTTGGGAAAAAATAAGTGGTCTCGGTGCATTCGATCCAACTCCCATGAACTTTTACTCTATATAATTATATATAATTATATATATAAAAAAAAAAAAAAAAACTCTCATGAACTTTCCCCAAATTAGTTTTTTTTTTTTTTTTTTGCATTTAAATTTATTTTAAGAAAATCCCAATTACTCCGTAATTAACAAAAGCAATAAGTTTGGCTCTTTTTTCCCTAAACCGATCTACGTCTCCAAATTAATCTAATTGCATGCTATTTTACTCATATGAAGTAGGAATGACATGGATATATAACTTATCTCTTGCACCCTTCCAAGGTACATTAATTGTGTGGCCTCCTCATATGTGACACGATCAAACATTTTAAGCTAAATATCGTATCGAATTATATATCAACGGATAAATGCAAAAAAAAATAAAAATAAAATAAAAAAAAAAAAAAAAATGTCGACTTGATAAGCTTATTGCACGGATTGATTGTATGGAACAATATTGCAGTTTAGATCATCCGGATAGTGATACATGTCAACTTGTAAGTTACCCGTCTCTAATTAGATGGCATATGGTCGATGTAGGACGTGATGTGCTACTCCATTTAAAGCAACAAATCCAAATTCAATTTATATGCTTGTTACACCTGCAAGTAAGCGATGGAGACTTGCATTGCATTTCCCATGGTCTCTACTCTAGAGAGGTTTTGTAACACTATAGTTAGAAATAAAAATTTAATAAAAGCTGATACAAATCAGTAGGGGTGTAAACGGGTAATAAACGAAACGGGTAAGGGGTATTCCGTTACCCGTTTCGCTTACCATACCCGGTATTCCGTTACCCGTTTCACCCGAATAACAATTTGCTATTCCGTCACCCGAGTCTTTTACCCGATTACCCGCGGGTAACCGGGTAATCGGGTAAATAAAAGGATAAAGATATAAAGTTAATGTATTAAGGTATAAAGTTTTAAATATTTACCAAATTACCAAGAAAAAGTTACTTCGGTTAATGTATCAAACAAATAAGGGCATAAAGTTTTATAGATTTACCAAATTACCAAAAAAAATAACTTCGGTTAATGTTTCAAACAAATAAGGGCATAAAGTTTAAAATATTTACCAAATTACCAACTGTAAGTAAACTAATAAGGGCATAAAGTTTTAAATATTTACCAAATTACCAAGGAAAAATAACTTAGTTAATGAATCAAATAAAGAAGGGCATAAAGTTTTAAATAATTACCAAATTACCATCCGGGTAATCGGGTAACCGGGTAAGGAATATCCATTATTCATATCCGTTTCATTTAAGAGTCGGGTAATCGGGTAATTTTTTAATCGGGTAATTGGGTAATCGAAATACAATAAGTTTATACCTTATCCATCCGATTACCTTTCGGGTAAGCGGGTAATCGGGTAAGCGGGTAAAACTGCCACCCCTACAAATCAGGTTTTATCCCTAATTATAGGACCACATGAACCGGGGACAACTTGGCTAAGTCGGATCGGATTTTCCAAAGGCCAGGTCAGGTTCTGACTCATCCTTTCCAAATGCCGGGGGTGAGTCTTTTAGGAGAGAAGGAAGAAGACATCAAAGAAAGGCCCCATGCCGTAAGTCCTCAGCAGGGGCATAGGAGCTTTTCCGGGAATCTGGTTAGTTGAGGGCGCATGGGCAAAGTGTCACAGTCGGAAGGACTTTTTCCCAAAAACGAAGGCTTTTTAGGGGGGAGAGAGTGGGGAACATAAAATCATCGTCAATGGACACAGCCACGCCTTTGGCATCCACGTGGCAATTCCCCCCGAAACGCGGAAGGGACCACTCCTGGTCTTCTTACTCTTCTTACAAGTGTCCCGTGCCCTCCACGTTATTTTCTTCTGTAGTATGTGACAAGTCTCTCCTAAAGTCAAGAGTAGATGATATCTCGTATTTGAATGGGGGTTGCCAAAGAGAATGTATGATTGATGAGAAACAATGCAGTTTTGTATTAAAATGTCACATTGCCCACCAAAATACTACTTCTTTCATATTTCATAAAATTGATAATCATTTTTTTTTAATTTAATTGTTACAAATGATAATTTAATGAGTAGTCTCTCAGGGTCAAGTTTTTTATATTATTTTATATTATATTATATTATATGATATTATTTTATTTTATTTTATTTTATTTTATTTTGTGTGGAGTGTTAAATAAAAAAAAAAAAAAAAAAAAGATGAACAAAAGGAATGAATGAACAATGGTAGTATGTATGTATGTCCTAGGAGTGGGCAGGTGGGTGGGTGGAGGAGGGGACTCCCCTAAGTGTCTAAGGTGACCCCCACCCTTTGTGCCCTTGACTTGAAAGGAAGAAGTTACCCTCGGCTTGAAATACCTTAATTACCCTCCTCAAATATCCATACAGCTCAGCAAGTTCCCACTCAGCTTGGTTTAGGCCATTTAGGGCAAAAGTCCCCTCCATGTTGGGTAAATGTGGATAAACTTTTCATGTGACACATGGGTCCCATTGCCTCCAACAAATAGTTTTGGCTTGGGTGGTCGTTGTTTGTGGTCCATCACCATTCATCCATGGGGAAAACCTCAGTTTCGCCCTCACCTTTACAGATGCTTCTTGGGTGTCACCTTTTGGGGGATGTGACCCGGCCCGGTTACCCTAATTGGAGGACCAGTCAGACTAGCAACCAATTTATAGTGTTGCTATGTGGGTGCGAGTATGGACCCCCCACCGTCCTTAGCAGTCGGCCCCTCTCTTACTTACGCCAAGTGTAACACGTTCCGATTTCCGGGTTCCCAATTTATGGACCGTGGTCTAGACAGACTGGTCTGACATGATGACATCCGATCCGGACATGGGCAAGAGACCCCAGCTCGCTCCACACAATGACTTGCCATTTGAAGGCACAACAGGGGAGGGCAAGTTGGAGAGAAGGAGGGAGGAGGGGGGAAAAAGAGGAGGATGGATATGATATTATCCTCCATGCAAGAGATCCAAGCGAGGGGGGATAATAGCTGATGACCCCAAATGGAAAGAGTCTCAGTTAAAGCAAAAAGGAGGGGGTGGGGGGAAAGAGCAGAATTTTGCCATGGCTGAAGAAGGGAGATTGATGGAGGAAAAATCTTAGGGATAAAGATCCTTGACTCGAAATGTTACTGCTCCAATGGAGGGGGGTTCTGGGTGGATAAGAATATACCCCTGCTACTACTTATGGAACTGGGATGAACTTATTGAGGGACAGATGGAAGGAGGAGATTCCATGAGGGGGACAAAGGGGGGGGTACCTTTGGGGGTATCTGGAAGGAAGGGGGGCTGTTGCATAGTTGCAGTAGTTTAATGCAGTAAAAGCTTCATAGGTGGAAGGAGGAGTTGGAAAATGAGGTTGGTGAGTGTCTTTGGAAAGGATTCCTTCACATGGATTCCCAGACTTGTTTATTCCTTCCATAGCTAAAAGCTGCCTTTTCTTGACTCTCTCTAACCTAGGGGTTTTAAAACACCAAAGACTGAAAACCCTAGTGGTTGTTTGTTGTCTTCAATCCAGACACACCCTCCCCCTTGTTTCCCTTCCTCCAGCCTCCCCCCACTGGGAAACCTCTTAAACACTCAAAACCTCGGTTACTTCTATCCCTAGGGATTCTCTGATACGTATTGTGTGTGTGTTGAATATTATTTGGGTTTCAGGCTCTCTAATACATACAAGTAGAAGCCACCTGCTCCCCCACTGTTCTTATCCTTTTCAAAATCTGCCCGTAAGGACACAAATGCTTCATCTAGAAGCAAACTGTGGGGATTTTTTTTTCTTTTTTCTTTCCCTTGGTTTCATCAAAGTTGAATCTAATTAACCAACGCATCCCCATGAGATCAGCCTTCTTGAGATTGAGAGATGTCACCCTCTCTTGTTCGGCTTTTGTTTTTATTTCTTCTGTTTTCCTATGGAATTCTTGTCTGAGTTCTGCCACACAGTCTGCTTCCATGTTTCCCTCTTGAAGGGAAAATATTAGGTGAGTGTGATTGATTGTTGGGTGGCTTCTTACTCTTCTTCTTGCTTGTTTTGATGTTAAGAAGGGTGGGAGTTTGTGGGGGGGGGCGCAGAATACACTTTAGTTTCCCGATCCACTTAGTAGGCAACTGATAAGATCATGAGTCTCATATGAATAGACAATCCACACAATTCGATTTTAGGAATCCCGTAAGAGAAGAAAAAGCTGATAAGATTCTAACCTTTAGTATAGCTTGGAAATCTGGAAACATCAAAAACCATATCAGTCAAATGCAAACAAATCCGTGAAGCGGGTGATAAGCAAGACCATAGTACCTGGATTAGCTTTTGAAAGCAACACAAACCCTTCTTTGTAGCTTTGGCTCTTTGTTGGTAATTGGAGACGAAAGAAAATTTTATTTCTTTCACAAAGTGAAACATAAAGCAGGTCTCCCATAAAACAAAGACTAAGCTTTCACTCGGCTTACTTTTTTTTTATTGCCAGTTGGTTAGACACTAATCCTGTTCAAAACTGTCTTAGTAAAGCAGGCAGGCAGGCTTGTTGGTTAAACATCTTGCCTACTTGAGTAATTAACTAACCAGGTGATTAGCTAAAGCTGATGCCCTCTGGACCTCACTAATCCTTAAATTACGCCTCCTAGGAGTCTCGGCGGACCTCGAAAATCCTCAAATTAAGACCGGCCCAGGCGTTAATTTTGAAGATTAAGGAGTCAGCACTCTTTGCTTTTATTGAGTTTGGGGTGATCAGCTCAAATTTAATCCAGGTTGATCCATTAAATAATCCCATGTTGAGAAGAAATTTGTAGTGGTAAAAGCCTAAAAGGAAGTGAAGTTGAGGCTTTTTTCCTCCTCAACATTGGAAAAGGGGTCCTAAACTCCTAATCAGTTTTACTAATCCAACTTGCCCAATCAGCTGAGCGTGGAAACAAAGGTTTGAATAGTTTAAAACCAGGCTTAATCATAAATAAGGGGTTTTGATGACGATGGTTATCCGTTGAGATCAATGTTTACCGATAATTTTAAATGGTTGTTGTAGTGGTTGAACTTTGAAGAATGAATGCATTTTTTTTTTCCCTTTGGCTCAAAAACAAGGGAGGCTCTGGTGCATTGGATCTGCTCCCAAGGCTTTTGAATCCTTTTTTTAACTGTCTAAACTATTCCTTGATTAGTGTGCCTATTTATAAGTGATTACAGACTAATACGCGTGCATAGGCAGGGGTTAATCTGGGGTTAACCCAAGTCTTATATGGGATTGAGGAAGATTACAGAATCGAAGTGTTCCTCGAACATGTGATAAAGTTGATCTTGGCGAGATCCTTTAGAGTGGACAACACTGGGGTGATCATTTACCTAATCCAATGGCGGCCTAACTTTAACTAGAACTGTAAAAACTAAAAACAGGTGCTAAAGATGGATTAGTTTGTGTTCATTGCAGGTCAATTAGTTACTGTTTTGTATTTGAACAATGTTTTTCAATTTTATGCAAATTTACCAGTGTTTTAAAAACCGAACCGAATTGGCCGGTCCAACCCAGTTGAACCAGAATCGGAGGCCAATCCGGTTCTTATTGACTTAGCCCAGTTCACTATAGTTAGGATTATTTTTACCTTTTTTTCTATAAAAATATTAAGAAAATATAAAGTATAGGGCATAATATGCAATGGTTTAACCATTGGTCCAACCCGGTTCAACAAGGTTCGACCAAAATCAGACATACTGCCGATTTGATGGCCGGTTTGGTTTTTAAAACACTGAAATTTACAAATAAAGATATGATTTATAACTTTATTATTATGTCATCAACATAAAAAAGAAAAAAAATTTAAGTCATTTTAGCTTTTAGTTTTTTGTAGTAGGGTAACCTTCAGAAATTTATCTAGTAGGTGTTTTTTCACACAGAGGGTCCCATGGTCTAGTGGTCAGGACATTGGACTCTGAATCCAGTAACCCGAGTTCAAATCTCGGTGGGACCTTATGCTTTAATTTTTTGCAAGAAACTTTGCATAAAATTCTTTTTATTTATTTATTTATTTATCAATGTATCGAATACGTGTACCCCTGAAATTTGCATAGAATTCTTCTACAGGCAATTTTTAACTAGTTAACCTCTTTGTTTAACTTTAACCTGACCGAAACACTATGGAAGGGGTCGATACTTCCTAGTTCGAAACACTGAAATGATTCTCGTAAGAAAACCACTCATGTTCTTACGGTCTTACCGACTTTGTGCTCTTCGGGCCTCCAGCCGTCTTATTAGTAGTAAGCGTTTTAATCCAAGATTTCATGTTGCCTAGATACAACACTGCGCAACACGGCGTCTAAGACAATACTACAGGGTCTTTGAAAACCCCATACGCGTCGAAATTCCGAAAAATACCTACCTCTGCTTCAGTGCTTCCGTATGATGAGCAACAGGAACATCCATCTGATTGGTGCCATACTCTGCTACATGCATCACAGGGAAAACTAGGTCAGAAATAGCAAAATGGGTAGAGTGCTAGAGAAGGGGCAAAAGATTGGAGATTTACATTGAAAATGTGTAGTTTACAAAGAAAATAAAAAAGAAAATTGCAGCTTAAAGCCGAAAGGCAAGCTGCCAAAAAATAAATCCTGGCTCCGCGAGGCTTCCGGAGCAAACACAACACGAGAAAAGAACACGGGACTGCACAGCAGCCGGCGCACTCTTGGCTCTTGCCGATGAACCCACGATGACCAAACCAATACCTGCTTCTTAAAATTCTTTCTGGTTTCGAAGTAAAAATGGGAAAGGTAAGCCTTCTTTGTAATTTGCATCTCCCATTTTTTTCAGGGAAATATAGAAAACAAAAAAATTATCCTGGGTCATCGACGAGCAGGCAGGCACTCAAATGGGGAGCCCACCAATTTTATTGTAAAGAATCACAAGCCTGACCCTTTTTCAGTCCGCATTTTCCTCCTCTGTTCTGTCCCCTTCTCCACCAGATATGGCAGCTGGTTCAGGGAAGATTTCTCTGGATAGCTTCTTGTTAGAAGATGAAACATCGGGAACACCAGCAGCTCTACCACTTCCATAAGAGCCCCGCTCAGCTGACGACAGCTTTAGAATGCTTCCCTCCCTCTCCCTGTTGGTCGTGGACCCTGGCACCACTATATCCGACGAGCTGTGGCGCCAACTGCCAAATAGAGCAGCATTCCATGAACCTCTTGATGAGGTTGTCCTTAGACGCGCAGACCCACCTGAGCTCTCCTCTCTCACCACCTTGAGTGGGTTTTCCAGTGCTTTGAGGATGTACCTTGTGAGAGGGCGTTTAGAGGGCTTTGGATTGAGACAAGACTTGGCAACAATTGCCATGGCCCAAACCTCTTCCAACAGGTCTTCGTCCACAATCAAAGATGGGTCAACTATCTTGGTCACCAAGTCCTTTTCATACACATTAATGTAAGGTAATATTTTATCTAACCATTCACTTGTGCTTGCATCATTCGACCCACTGATTCCTAGCTTCCCAGTTACCAGTTCCAGTAGTACCTTCCCAAAGCAATAAACGTCATAGGCACATGTTGCTGATGAAGATCCTGCACAGAAAAAATTACTGAATATCAGATACAATCAATATGCTGTTTAAGTGGCCTCACTGACGATTGTGATCATACTAAATTTGACATGCTCACAGCACAACCAAACTAAGTCAAGAGAAACTGGACGCCATAGGATGAAAATGGGGGCATCTATTTACAAGCTTGTTCACATGGTGGTAAACCTATGGTCACAATCAGGGGAATTATGTCTACTTCAGATTATTAATGACATTCCAATGGGCCAATGAAGGCTGTTCATGCAGGCCAACAACATTATAAATGGAACTATTGAAATTATTGAGGGCTACATTTCAAAAAAAAAAAAATTGAGGCTGATACACAGTAGGGAAAGCAGCCAACTGACAGTAGGGTTTAATGGATTCAGATAGCTTTAGATACTGCTTTTCTAATTATTGGAAAAACTTCACTTGTGAAGAGAGAAGGGGACAATTAGATTAAAGAAGAGAAGGGGAGACAGTAGTAGCAGGGTAATAGGAGAGAAGAAGCAGGGAAGAGAACGGAGAAGACGGAAGAAATTTGGAGTGGCACAGAAGAGGGGAGAAGATAAGGAAGGCAGGAGGGAGAAGCAAGGGAAAGGAGAGGGAAAGTAAGAGGGAGAAGAGAACGAGAATAGAAGGAAGACGAGAGGAAACACTAAATTGGGGAATAGATGGAAGAAAAGAGGGAAAAGGCAGGAAAAGAGGAAAAATATAAAAAGGAAAAAAAAAAAAAAAAAGATCCGTCAATAAAAACATCCATATAAAAAAAAGATCCAAAGAAAAATCCAATAAAAAATCCAGATCCATAAAGAAATAATAAACATCCAGAGATAAAATAAAAACATCCGTTTTATAAAAACATCCAAGTTTATCATCCAAAAAAATAAAATATAAAACATCCAAGAAAAAAAATATAAAAACATCCAGAGTAAAATATATATTTTAAACAAAAAAAAAGATATTTTTAAACAAAAAAATATAAAAAAATAATTAAAAATAAATTAAAAAAAATATATTAATCTATTTACCTAAAACAATGAATATACAAAAAAATATTAAAAAAAACTATATAAAAAAATAAAAAAGTAATATTCCAAAAAAGTATATATTAAAACACTATTAATTAATAAACAAAAATAAATGAGGAATTAATTCCAAAATATTATGAAAAAAAAATTTAATTAAAAAGAGAAGATGATAAAAAATAGAGATTAAGATGAATGAATAGAAAAAAAGAAAACAGGATGAATAGAAAAGAAGATGAGGATGAATAGAGAGAGAAGATGAGGATGAATAGAGAGAGAAGATGAGGATGAATAGAGAGAGAAGATGAGGATGAATAGAGAGAGAAGATGAGGATGAATAGAGAGAGAAGATGAGGATGAATAGAGAGAGAAGATGAGGATGAATAGAGAGAGAAGATGAGGATGAATAGAGAGAAGATGAGGATGAATAGAGAGAGAAGATGAGGATGAATAGAGAGAGAAGATGAGGATGAATAGAGGGAGAAGAGAGGGAGAGGAGAGGGAAAAGTGAAGGAGACAAGAAAGAGAAGAGAGGAGCGGGATGGCAAAAGAGGGAGACAAGAGGTATGATGAAGGGAAGGAGGAGAGGAGGAAGTGACAATACCGAGGTAAGGAGAGGGAACTGAGAGGTGTTAAGATAGAGAGGGAAGGGAAGAAGGGGGAGAATATTGAGGGGGAAAGATAAAGGGGATAAAATCAGGGAGAGAGAATGAAAAATAAGAGGGAAAGCTTTTACTTTTCATTAATAAAAATGGATTTGGATCTTTTAATAGATCCGAATCCTTCTCTTCTAGTTCCTGATCCGAGTTAATTTTCAGATTTGGAAATCCAAAACCTTTGAAACTATCCTAGGGGTGGCAACGGGGCGAGGCGAGTTTTAGGAAACCTGTTCCCGCCCCGTGAAAATTTTGGGAAACCATACCCGTGAAAACCCGCCCCACGAGTTTACAACTGAAACCCATCCCCACCCCATTAGGCAAAAAACCCGCCACGTTTATGTATTTAAAAATAAAAAAAATCCTGAATAAAGAAGCAGCTAGACTGGATGTTATTGACGGACGACTGTTGAAGAAAACCCTATTGTCGATGCCGTGGCCGCAGGTGACGACACGTCGCTGCTGCTGGCAACGGATATGGCTGGAAGTGGAAGTTTTGCAAAACATGGAGAGATTTAAGAAGAAAGAAGAGGGTGAGCAGAAAGAGTAGAGAAGGACAAGAGGAGGGCGAACAGAAAGAGTAGGGAACGAGAAGGAGGCGACCAGAGAGCAGAGAAAGTGAAGAAGGGGGAGAAGCAAGGGCGAGCAGAGGAGGAGAAGAAAGGGGCGAGCAGAGGAGGAGAAGAAAGGGGCGAGCAGAGGAGGAGAAGAAAGGGGCGAGCAGAGGAGGAGAAGAAAGCGGCGAGTAGGCGGAGAAGAGAAGGAGAAGAAGAAAAGGCGCCACATAGACATTTTAGGGGAGAAATATTAGGGTTATAAATTTTTTCCATCTATACCCTTGTAATATTTTCATTTTACATTAATATCTAAACAGGTTAGGTTGGGTTTTTTTGCGAAACCCGAACCCGCCACGGGTTTTAAGAATAAAAACCAAACCCGCCCCGCAGGTTAAAAATTGTAACCCAAACCCGCTTTAAACGAGTCGGGTTGGGGCGGGATCCCTGGTTACGGGAACCCGTTGCCACCCCTAAACTATCCAACAATTTTGGATAATATCTTAAATTTTCGGTCAGTTACGGATGGCATAAACACCAGATCCATATCCTTCTCTGTGCAACAACACTTCCCATTTGTGAATAAAAAATCTCTCTCCAGAAGGAACAAAATCATCTGAAAATAAAATTCGAGAAAAAAAATGGTTCAACATTAATGAAAATAATGATACTTGGCTGCAACATAGCATTCACTTCACTAGTTTTTTTAACAAAAGAGATGAACAGGACTTCTGGAACAAACAGCAAACTTGCTGAGACCTAGGAGAAAAAGATAGTGGAATGAAAATAATTTCCTGGTTCATGGGAAGTTAAACTCTTTATCAGGAGTATACAGTTCACAGAAAAAGACCTCTGACAAAAGAGGCTTCAACAGTCAAGACACTATGATAGAAGATAACTTTATAAACTCTTCTGGACAATATAAAAAAAAATAACAAAGCAAGCTAACCTTTAAGTTTATGAAATTTTAATCTTAAACTAACAAAAAAGGAAAAAATTAAAGTTGGTTGGAGTTAGTCAAGTAAAGTTGGAACACACCTGAAGGTCCTTGTTCAGAAGTCCTGCACATTGAGCAAAATGAAGCGACATTAACTTACAGGTTTGCTAGTAGGGGAAAAGAAGAGCATGGATGAAATACTTATTTTGAACTAGAGGCAAACCAATTCTGAAACAATTATTCTCAAGAAGGCAAGAATCATGGATTAATCTAGACATCTCTCAGGGACAAGTAAAATATTCTTCTCTCTTTTTTTTTTCTTTTCCCTTTAAAATTTTACCAAATTGTAATCTGTACATCATATATGCAACAATGTCATTACTTACATTTATCATTCAAAGTTAATATAAAATATGAAACAGAGCAAATAATAAAGGCATTAAAAGTGAACAAAAAATTAGTCGAAGAGGAAGCTAACGTACATATAACTTAAGTTCACAAAAAGAGGTGAACCTATCTTACTTGAATTTGGGGTTCAAATTCAGTTTTCCTATATTCTATTTGTAGAACTACATACAGCAAATGAAAAGACATTTATTTGATCATTCATATAGATTGATGCAGCTTTTATATATCAGCAATGGCTCACCAGATTTACGGAAAGTTTAAATCTGCAATATATTATAGCCTTTCCCACTGGAATAAATGTATTTGTTTAGCACATAAACTGTAAACATATAACAGAACTCTTTTGATGGCTGCTCGGTACCTCAAAAAAAAAAAAAAAAGAAAGCGAGCATGCTAGGGAGGAAAGAACAATATTTGCAATCTTGATAAAATGGAAAATTGTATGAATGTTTCTATGAAAGAAACAAATATTGTGTACCTCATGCGGGAAGAAAAACTAGGAGCAATGAAAAAACTAAAGGTAACTAAAACATAAATACAAAAAACAGACAAGATACCATGAGCTAGAAAATGCATCCATAATAGTACTGAAGCATCCAACCAAGCTAAAAAATGGTAATGAGGAAGTTCATTATATACCTCCTCTTCCATGTTGTCCAACAAAATATAAAAATTAACAGAAAGTGCAACTAGGAAGCATCAAAGATATTTTCAGAACAATACCTTCTAGAGATATCAAGTGAAAAGAAAAGTTGATCAAAAGCAAAAATCAGTGCAAGATAATGCAGATTGCACAAAGAAAAGCAAAAAATCAGACTTTATGAAACAACCTACATAAAAAGCTTAGGAACCTCAAACATCAGCCATTAAGAAAGATAAGATTTAAGAAGAATGCTAAAAACTTACTGTGACAATCGTAGGAATCTGGCAATGACATTCTGGTGAACATCTCCTTCTTGAGGACAGACTTCACTCAAGCTTCCTAATCTGACTTCAAACTTATCATCAAGGAGGATACTGCTAGCTTGAACATCCCTTTAGAAGCAGCACAAAGAGTACGAGAAAGATAAGAAATATCTTCAGAACTTGCATAATCTCAGAAGACCAATGAAAAGCATCACAAACTAACTTGTGTAATAGTCAACATAATGACCAAGCTGGGAAAGATCCCTAATGTGAAAAGAAGTGATAAAACATGCAACTCAACATCCCTACTATTTTACAGTCTATGAAGCAAAAGAATTCTACAACTTCCACATGTAGCTCATAAAGATAAAAAGAGAAAGAATCAAACACAATTTCTTTCCTCTTCAAGTGCTTGTGCAGAAGAGCAGATCATAGTTACTGCACTAAAGTCTCTTGTATGAGTAAAGTTTACAAGGAAGTGAATCAGGATATGAGGGAATCAAGACCATTACAAGTATCAAGATAGAAAAGGGTGAGAAAGAATATAATCCAAACACGACACTGAAATGCTACAAACATCTACTTATCTAAGAATGGGAAGAGTTTGCAATGTTTATAACCTTTGAATCATTATTATCCTCCTAGACAAAAGCTCACTACAATGAAATACTCGGTGCACAAAGTGAAATTATGTCCAATAAGGCAAAGCGAGAGATGATTGAGCATGTCAGTCTTTTCTTTGGATCTCTAATATAGTCTTTTGTATCATTTATAAAAAAATGATTTTTGCCTCCCCTCAAAGAATCATGAATGGAAACATTATTCATCTTTCTTCAAGGAGATCCAATAAGCAACCAAAACTTCAGTGGTATTTATCAGGAGTCTGAACTACCATTAAAGCCCTAGTGAGTGGTTGCCAAGGAGAATTACATAGTATTTGGGAAGCAGATTAATAGCTAAAAGACAAATTTTATGTTTTCTACTCTATGCAATTAGCAGAGTCATGGCTAGTCAGACGATATCAAATTTCTTCAACCATTTTCATTCTTCATACTTACTGAGGAACAACTGTATGACAAGCAAAATATCGTGAGTTCACCATCATATCCTAGAAGCTATTGTGATTTTGAAAATAGATTTGACATAAGAAAATCAAATGCAAGCAACTTCAGCCATTAAACAACCTTAAGTTTTATGAAGTCAGATGACCTAATTCCTTAAAATTATAAGCTCTTAATGACAAAACGGAGACAACAACAACACATCAGAAGAAGTAAACGAAAGCCTTGACACAATTAAAGAAGTACCTGTGAACAAGCGGAGGAGTGCATTCATGATGAAGATAAGATAGAGCCTCAGCTGCCCCTATAGCTATCTTAAGCCTAGTTATCCAATCCAGTGACTGTAACCCATCTTCTTCTGGACTGGTTTTCCTAAACAAGCTATTGGATAAATCTCCATTTGGCATATACTTATAAACAAGGTATTTTTCATTTTCTTGGTCCAGGCAATGACCCAGGAGTGGTACCAATCTAGCATGCAAAACCCGGCTGAAAACATCCAATTCTACAAGGAATGCATCTTTTTTAACTTTTCTTACATCAATCCTCTTCACAACTATGGGAATGCCACCTTCCAGAACTCCGTGGAAAAGATCCCCAGAGTGCCCATGTTTAATGAGATTTGAATCACGAAACTCAGCAGTGGCTTGAAATAGTTGTTCATAAGTAAAATTATCTCCAAGACTTGCAAAATTGATAGAGAATCCTGGAGCTGGAGGGCCACCTCCAGAAGGGACAGGATCTACAACAACTTCTCTTTGAGTAGTGGTACCACCTCCACGCTTCCTCTGCAGTAGTATGATTGCTAACACCAAAAGTATAATAAAGCCAAGTCCTCCAAAAACTCCCGCCAGTATGAATTTCCAACTTCGGCTGCTCTTCTTCTCTCCAGAGGCAGGCTGAGGGGCAGAGTCCGGGGACCCACCAAGATTGTCATCAAAAGTTAGACCTCTGGCAGCATAGAACAACTTGCAGTCAGAAAAATTCCTCTGCTTCGAAGTGTTTTGGAGACAGTTGTTAATAAGGGAAACATTGACACTAACTGTGCTATTATCAACTCTTCCTTGAAAATAGTTACTGGAGAAATCGACAAAACCAATTCCCACGAGGTTGGACAAGGCAAGAGGACCATAAAGTTGATTGTGCGAGAAATTGAAGATTGATTCCCCAGTCACATTCAATGCATTTGACTTCTCCCTATCAGGAAGACTACCTGTGAAGAAGTTGTACGAGACATCAAAAAAACTTAAGTTGGGAAGAAGCCATATTGCCTGTGGTAGAGCACCGGAGAAATTGTTATTGCAGAGGATCACGGAGTGTAGCCGTGAAAGTCCGGACAACACTTCTCCTGGCAGGGGGCCCTGGAGCGAATTATTCCTGACAACCATCCTCTGCAGATTGCTCAAACCGACCAACCCATTAGGTATAGCTTCCGACAGAGAATTGAAACTAAGATCAAGGTCCAATAGTCGAGAGAGGTTCCCCAGCTGCGCAGGGATGGAACCCGTTAAATCGTTGCTAGAGAGGTTCAAGGAAGATAGAAGGGGAAGATTCCCGATAGTCAGAGGAATGGAACCGCTGAGAAAATTATTGGAGAGGTCAAGGAATGTAAGGTTGCCAAGTAAGGAAAACGATGGATGAATGCTCCCAGTGAGCAAGTTATGCGAGAGGTTCAATAGAGAGAGGCGGGATAGACGGAAAAGCGACTCGGGGAGGCTTCCAGTGAGGGAATTACGCGAGAGGTCAAGATAAGTAAGATTGGACAAGGTTCCAAGGGAGGGAGGAATAGAGCCAGAAATGGAGCAAGAACGAAGGTCAAGCACAGCAAGAGAAGGAAGCCGAGCAGAGCCAAACCAGTCCGGTATGGAGCTCGGAAGCGCAAACCCGGAAGAATTGAACGTGGACAGGAACGTCAAATTGGACAGTGCGTCAACTGAGAATCGAGGGTCTAGCCGCCCAAGGCGAGTTCGCCGGAGACCAGATAAATTAATGCCCACAACCCGTCCGTCCAGCCGACAGGTAACGCCTCCCCAAGCGGAGCAGGGATCAGCCTTCCGCGGCCAGTCCTTGCTCCGTAGGCCCAACGAAGATCTCAGTGAGAACAAAGCCCCAAGCTCGATCCTGGAACTCAACTGCTGCTGCTGCTGCTGTCCCACCGCAAAGGACGGCAGAAAAAACAATAACAGAAGCAGCCCGACTGTCATTTGCCCCTCCTTCGCATCCCCACCTCCCAACAAACCTCACAATCACTCCCCAGTAAATCCTTGATTCCACTTCCTCCCTCTCCGACCTCCGACCTCCGACCTCCAAACTCCACTCTCCCTCTGACCGCCCCCACTTAGGGTTAGGGTTTTCCCGCCTCTCAAACCCCACCTACTGCCGTGACGACGACATACCCGCACCAAGAACGACGGATCTAGCACCAACACAGCAACTCCGGTTCCCCCAACAGATTCAAATCCAGTGCTCTCCTTCTTCCCCCCGAAAGAAATCCCACTAGCTCTTAGGAAAGAGGAAAAGAAAAAAAAAAAAAAAAAAAAAATCTTCGATTTTGGACAAAGATTTGTGAAGCCGGGCCGCCGAGTGATCGGCCGTTTCGATTCAGGATTGGCTAAATTTCTGCTTGTCTGAGCTGTGGAACGGCGAAGTACCTACCTACTGAGATTGCCATTCAATGTCTCGAACTGTTTTACTCCCTCCAACGAGTTGACTACCTTTTGTCGTCTCTGCTCTGCAGTCAGCTCTTGCCTATTCGCTCCAAATGAGTGGGCCCCCTCCCCTCGTATCCTCCCATTGGTTTCCTTAAGTGATACCAACGGGGCCCACCACCAACCACCCATATCAGCGGACCGCGCGCCACCCATTTGCCCGCTCGCGGAGGACCACCGAAGCCGAATCGGAAGAGATTCACTCTCTCATTTCGGCTGCCGCTCTTTCGTTCTCGACCACTGTTGCGCTCTCCTCCAGCACGTGCCTTCCACGTGGATCCGCATCACGCTTCCCTGGGCCCATTTGATCGAATCTCCACCGTGTATTACCCCTAGCCCGTTGCCGGTAAATTAGAAAATATGACGAGGGAAAGAATCGAGATAGAGACCGTGACGGCGTTTTCGGTAAGGGACCGAGGAAATTCTTTCTGTTTTCGGCATGCTGCAAAACCAATAAAAGAATAAAACTCATAAATTAACAGCATTACTTCACTTCTTTAAAACAATTAACAGCTGTTTTAGCAGAAGAAGGAATTTATTACGGCAGCTGTCAGTAAATGCATATTGTTAACGATTTTGAGAGTTTTTGGAAATACAGAGCGAGTCACTGTGGCTCACTCGCTTCCGAACGCCCATACTACAAAACAGTAGATGGAAGGTATGTACCATGTACCCGTCCAATATCAATACGGTTGCTTCAATGGCATCCCATACAGTTGCTTCATAAAATCTATGAGTCGACATTTTGGCAATAATCAATCCAATGAGTGCCCTTTACTAAGTTGACTCGTGGCTTGGGTGGGATGATGGGGATTGTACGACTACGAGGTATTTGCCATTACATCCAGGCAACTTTTATTGAACAATGACTCAAGCTAGTAGACCTAGATATTAATTGAGCTAATTGCAGGGGTTGGCTCAATCAGACTACATAATGTAACTCAGGCAAGTCAAGTCTAACTTAGAATTTCCTAGGATGATTAGTGTCTGATTATTGTCTAACCTGGCCAAGTTAAAACCATAAGCCAATTTGCCGGTTATTGTCCAAATGTTATAACTCGTGTGTAAAGTTATCATGCAATTGCATTAAAAGAAAATGAGAAAGATAATAAAATAAATATAAATAAACCTGGATTAATATGTGTCTAAGTGTGAAGAGACAATGGTACATTTGTAATGAGTGTGCGTGTATAGAATCCCTGCATAATTAATGGAAGATGTCACGACAATTATTAAGTTAAAGCCTAAGTATTTAATTGGTTTGGGCTGTAGACAGGTGGATATGCTGTCAAATTAAATATCTAACAAAAAAAAAAAAAAAAAAAAAAAAAAAATAAGGTTTTATTTTTTGCCTGTCCAATGTATATCCTGTTTTCACAAGTTCCATGTTAATGCACATACATTGCAATAAAGAGAAGCCTATTAATGCACCAATAATGCCATTACAACAATCTATATATCTGTTGCTAATGTTAGTACAAGCGTAAATTTTCCTTGGGTAACAATGAGAGGCTAAAGAGTGGATTCCAATATACCAAGTATATATTTGAATCAAGCCAGAAATCACTGTCTAGAGTTGAATATGAAAAAAGATGGAAAGAGGAAATACGATAAAAATTGCTTGCTATATCAGATTATAGATTATATGCACAGAGTACCACAAATAGACCCACAATCGGTTAGTAAGGAGATTAAGTTGTCAACCATAGATAATTGACATAATTAAAATAAGTTCTGCCACCATAGTTGAATGCATGTTTTGCTAACTAAGTCTACATATAAGAGTGTTGATCTGTGCAAGCAAGCAACAGAGACAGTGACACCAAAATCGAAAAGCCAAGAAGCCACCTTTCCCTATTATTTGGACTTTTCTTTTATAACACGAGTGTGGATCTACATCGTAAAGTCAATGCTAGCTCTCTACCTAAATTAAAGTCAAGGCTTCAAATAAAGGAAAACAGGAATCAGTCTTAAACTCAAGATTAGTATTTCTTTTAGAACAAATAATGAGAATAGAACTTTAGTACCCTGACTATGCATTAGCTAGTTTATTCAAACCAGTGTCAATCTTGACAATGATCAAGGCAAATTCAACGAGAACAAAAAATACAGTCATCTTTCCTTGCAAGCTAAAATTGTGACACCCAATCGGTATAACAAAGCTGTAGGTCTGTCACTTGTAGAGGAATAATTAATCGAATGAAATGTTCTACAGTGCTTTGAGATGTTGTAATCAGGTTCATGTCATGTTTGCGCAAGACATTAGAGCATATAGAGTAGAAATTAACCTAGTAAATTCACCATTTGTCAATCAACGTGATTTCTCAAATATTTTAATCACAATGATCAGAAAGAAATGTGAATATCAGTGTTCTAAACTTCTAATAAAATAATGCTGCGTGAACCTCTGGCCTTCACAGGCATATATAATCATGGCGGTGAGTTGGCAAATCTGAATAAAATGACAAACGAAAGAGGATCAAATACTCCTAAGGAATCAGATCTGCTGGTATACTTGTACTAATAGTGGTCTGCTCAACTCTAGTCAAATAAAGAGGGTAAATGGGATCTTGTACATCTGTGTGCATCTTCACAATCTGATGGAGAATGGGACACAAGGACAGTGGATAGCCGTCCTGTCTTGCAATAATCAATAGGAGGGGCAAAAAGTTCCTCTTCCAGGATCTGCTGGTACAAATGCAATAATATTTGGATCGCTTCACAGCCTTCCCTTCAATAAGGATGAGACACAGAGACAGTGAATGTGAACCCTTTATAGAAGATCCTATTTATATTATCTACCTGATTGGAACGGAGGGGGGGCGGAGAGTGGTACCCAACGGAAGTGGCTCCTGAGATAGATTTGCCAAGTCAGATACCACAAAAGGATATAATCTTAGAGGAATGCATACTGCATAGGATTATCTGGGTGGAAATAATACAACTTGTTACATAATATTCTCATTGTGAATCCAACTGTCCATAGTCCCACAAAAAAATATCACAAGTTGACAATCTCTCCCAATACTTCTGCATCTCAGCAAATGCCAACCCCAGTGGAAGTATTTTTTTATGCATTCTGGTACTAAAACCTTCGTGGACTAATAATGGAGAAGAAAAACTTTGATGACTGCCAAATGATCAACAACGGAAATGTGCAGAAATGAATAATTAGGTTGACAGGGCACTAGTTGCATTACCTCTCAAATAGCGAAAAGATGTCCAGTTATACGTACTCCTGATTCAAGAGTCAAGACGCTACAAAGAAAAATCTGTTCCAATGGAATGCAAGGACAAATGAAGATCCTCGTACAAATCGCCGCAGCACAATGATTATCAAAACTTTAAGCTGAAACAAAGTTTTATACGGAGGCCAGTGGACTCCAAGAAGAGAGAGGACAAGTAAACAGAGGAGTGAAAAAACAATCAGTCAATCAAGTCGCTCAGACTTGAAGACCTATCAAGACAAAGACATAGGGCATTATGAAGATAACAAGCCGAGGAGGACAAGATGTTTTCACGCTCTATGAATAAGCCTCACGGCTCATACATTTACACAAACTCTTGCGCCAAACTACTCGGCTTTTTCGGTAGAACTCAATATCTACATTCAGAAGATTAGAAGCAAATTTCAGTATCTAAGGTTATTCGCCTTTGGCATCTGAACTTCAATGACAACACCAAAGCTAAGAGCTGAGATCTACTGCGTACAAAATTCGTTAAGATGGAACCAATCATCAAAAGCTTCTAGTGATTGAATTAATTCCCCGAAAGTTTAGTAGAAATCAATCAGGATATTCCAAAGAATAACATGCAAAGGAGAAATTAGATTTATAAGCTGTAATCCAGGGGTGCTTTTAATGCTGATAATAGTGAAGACAGGTGAGATTACCAAGTGGGATTGCGTCCATGTCGACCCATCCTATGAAGCATTCCACTGCTCTGTCAAGTTGTTTGCTCAGTGAATATGAAGAAGTTATTTGACCGCAACAGACAGAGCCTCTTTCAGGCATTTGATCAAATGTGAGACACACAATTTTATATTTGAAATAGGACACCATGATAAGATTGACGAAATACATATCTCCAGATAAGAAGTTTACAACAATGTGAACATGAATGCAGAGTGACAGAGGCGATTGAATGGTGGTCAAGTACATCTGGACACGAATAGAAATTTCAGATTAACTGAAGAAATGCATACAGGAGTCAGGTCTACCTTCATGACTTTAACAAGCGATCCAGCACAAACGCACTATCCAACCAAGCTTCGAAATACATATCTCTGAGAGTGACAAAAAGGCGGATAGCTGGAAAGAAACAGATCATTCAGAATTCCACATGCCGCCAACTGATGAGGCAGTCGATGGTCAATTTGAATTCGAAGTGGGTTCCGTATTTGTACGGAAACATAAATGGTTTTACCGCCAAATTAAGGCTCAAATGGATTGACAGCAATTACCAGTCACCAATACGTTGGTTAGCATAATTCTTCAGTAGTCGCAAGAGGAAAAGAGCGCCCTTCCAAACTTCAGAACTTCCATATACACTCTGACTCAGCTCCTGCCTACTGTGACTCTGTGACCATACTGTTATTTACAGAAGTTAATTTCAAACTTGTAAGATTTAAGTTAAACAAAGTATGTTCATTTTACGTGAAAACTGAAAACAACGAAACTACGAAAGATTATATATAATAGTAAAAATTTAAATGAAAAAAATATAAATTTCGAGATTGAACCCGACGTGAATCGAACACGCAACCTTCTGATCTGGAGTCAGACGCGCTACCATTGCGCCACGGATCCTGTACGTTACAAATGTCCAATTAAATCTATAAGTCAATAACACGGAGTCTTCTTTTTGAATATTCTCCCATTAACATTAATTCTAGATCATGTCCAGCTCTTTTAAACTCTGTTTTCAAAAAACGTACGAGTAATAAATTATTGGGTGATTTTCTGGTAATATCATGCCTTTGTCCATCGGAAAAAGGAATCCAGCATAAAACCTGGCAAATGAAACTAGTACATGCACCAAGTGAACACAACCAATTACTAGTCCATTACCTTGTATACATTACACATGTCAGAATTACAGCTAGTCAATTATAATTGACTCTATTGGTCACAGAAGAATCAAAACAAGGTAATTCCAAGTGGTAAACAAGCTCACTTAGAACTGTACCGGTTTCATATGGGAATTTGGAACAACAAAACCATATCTCCTCTCTTCAAAAGAATACTCCTGTAGAGTCTCCCTCTCTGGGCTTTTAAAAAGAACAGAGACTGTTGAGGGAGCAGGGGTGATTGCTGTTTGCATGGGCACAGACACCGTTGAGGGAGTTATGGGAGGTGGAGTCACATTAGCTTTTGGTGTTCTGTTTTCTTCATCGGTAAGAGTGGCAAGCTTGGTGGGAGTGCTCAAAGGTTTGGTGACTGTGGCCAGTTGTGAAGGCACCACATTTGACAAATTGTTCAAGTGAGTCGTGTGTTCATCCTGAAAATTCTGCATGTTCGCCTTTGAAGGGACTGCAGAGACTGGGGAGAAGGGCTTCCTTGACCCTTCAGTGTTATCACGCGAATTGAAAGGACTGAATGCATGCTTTTTAACTGGTAGACCAGCAATATCCAAGCCTCTACGACCTGTGCATGAAAAGAACTTATTAAACATAAGAGTTATTAAGGAAAGGGATCCCAAAAGTAACTATCTCAGAAGCTTATGTGCAGATAATACCTGCAGAAAGAGCTGATGCAGGCATATCATCCAGCTGCCGCTCCTCTTTCTTTGCTGCCCGGGATGTGAGAGCTTGTTTTGCCGGGTGAGGTTCGAATTTTGGAGTTTGATGCATGGTTCCTCCAAGAGATAGTCTTCTGTTAGCTCCCCCAGTTGAAGGTCGAGAAGGTTTTTTTATATTAGGGGTTTTCATTGGGCTAGGTTTCGAACCATAGCGGGCTTCCTGCTCTGCGATGAGCTGCCCCTGGAGTTTCTTCTCTTCCTGCATTGCAGATTCCAATACTAAACTGAATCAAATTCTCATTAATGACACTCATTCTTCTACTCACCAGATTCACAAGACCGTACCCTCTTCCTAAGACGCTCTTCCTCCTTCTCCTGCCTCAAGATATTGTATTCTTCCAACATTGTTAGCAGTCGAACCTGCAAATTAGTAGAATAATCTTGCATCAGAACAAAATACTAACATGAATCTAATTTAGAAGTAAACGAAACTTACACCATCATATGTAAACTCAGTTCCTCTTTCCCTTTCCCATGCTAGGGTTTTGGACACCAAAGCCTCCACCATGGCTGCTCATAGATGCAGTCATACACCAAAAGTTCAGCAACTCTATAAATCTGAATTGAAGGACCATGCAAAAATTAAGAATGAGAGTTTACACCTGGTAATTTGGCAACTAGAATACGAGCTTTTTCAGCACGCTTGAGTGTGAGATGTGCACCTCTCCCAGCGTTATATCGGTTATCATCCTGTAAAAAGTAAAGTTATAAACAATGAATAGTTCAAATCGAAGACATGACCGTTACTAAACATTATAAGCATTGTACCCTGTTGTACTCTTCAAGCCAGGATTCCTCCTCACATGCTGCCAGCCATTTATCAACTTTTTCAAGAATCTCTTTCCTACTAAAGGCTTCTTCCTTAACATTTGCGATCTGGAGCTCAATTTGGTCCAAGACGCATCCTGGATCAATGATGCCTACACATATGAAGAAACATATTGTTTAGCTCTCAAAGTGTTTAAGAAACTACAGCAATTGTACCATGTGTTGCTGATAGACATAGCATTTTACCGGACTCTATTGCTTCTATTGCCTGTTCGATAGCTGTATCCGTTTCCTCCACCATGTGGGTTCGCCTGCAAATATCCTCAAGCTCAGACCTCTTCTTTAGTACAAGCTCTTTCATCTTAGTGGACTTCAAAACCTCCAGTCTTGAAACTTCAGCTTCCACCTGCATCACAGGGATACTTGTTTTATTTGCAGAACCATTCTCTATATCTAAGCTCTAGGACATTTGAAAAAAACAAACAAAAAAAAGAAAAAGAATCTAAACTCTAGGTATGGTGAGTTTGCTCACATGATTAAGGAAATCAGTGGAGAGGATGCCAGGTTCAATAATCTCATGTTCAGAAGCAGCTATTTTACAGGTAACATTTTGAAAAAGCTGTTGCTCCTCCATAGGTGTATCCATCAAATTCCAGAGTTCCAACATAGAAGTTGCGAGGTCTTGAAGCTGCAAAAATAATAAATCAATCTCTAACCTTAAATAATAAATGATGAAAAGGCAATAATATGTTGCAAATGAATAGACATGTCGAGTTTGTCAACTGGGCCTTTAACTTTACCTTTTGCATCCGCTGCAATTTGGTCTCCCGCAGTCTCTGAATAACAGCAGGTAATTTTTCAATTGTGCTATTACTTATATTCTTTGACGCATTAGGATCATCAAGGGTGGGGTGAACTTCACTGACAATCTGACTGTACTCTAAGCCAAGAACCATGCATAGTAAATTCAGAGTATTTAGGTACTCTAAAACTTGTCTCAGGCGATCACTCTGTAAGGAAAATCCAAACTAGATAAGAATTTATAAATGTAATTCAAAGCTGAACATGAGAAAACAACTTGATTACTTCTTTGAACTGACCTTCTCCTTTTGAAAAGCCTCTAACTGTCTATGTAACTCATCAAGTTTTCTGGTGGATAGATCTGATTCATCCACGACTATCTTAGATATTTGATGAGCAGGTTCAACAATCTCCCTTGAAATCTTCTGAATTTGTTCCAACACTTCATGAAATTGAAGCAATCTTTCATTCTTCCTCTTACGCATCTCCTCAAGCTGTGGAACAATGGCTTTAAGCTCCTCTTTTAGACTTCCAATGTTCTGCTCAGACTGAAATTGCAGCCAGAATAAGCTAGAGCAACTACTTGAATAGATGGGAATAGTACGGATTAGGAACAAGAGTTAATTTTAAAGAGTCAGTGGCACAAACCTGCCTGATGTGCACGGGCTTCTCACCCATAGCAGAGCAGATAGCTGCAAGCTCCGCTTCATGATCAGCAATTTCTTGACGTAATTGGGCCCTAGAGCGGTTTGCTTGATCAACCTTCCTTCTGTACACCTCCAAGCATTCTTGCTCTAACTGTAGCAGCATTTTGTCCCTCTCAGCATCAGTTTCTCCCATTTCATCCCATATAATCTGAACCAGACGGCACCACGACATGTTAATGACCAAGAAATAACTGTCAAGATAGTGATGGCAGAAATACCTAAAAAAGGGAGTAAGGAAGCTCAAAACCTGAAGTTCGTAGAGAAGAGATCCACAAGTTGTTTCCATTTGTGAAAGCTGATCACCCACAGGGTTAGACATATTGAAGTACGCTGCACAAATTAGTTTCTAAAAAACAAGAAACCTTGAAATGATCAGTACATAATCTCAATACTTTTGACAACAAATGGAATGAAGCAGTCCAAAAAATTAGCAGAATATTGAAGGACAAATCAAATAGATGGATTCGTGAAATACTAGACATTATCCTTATGTGTTGAACACATCACACAGAAAATCTTCATGACATTTAACTCTTCACCAGGAATTGCATGGGGGGATTCCTTGTCAAGGCTCAGCTTTATGGTTATTGTATTGTGATATTCCTACCTAGTGGCAGTAAGACAGCAGTGCAAGTATGGGTGGCTCAATATGCAATGGTATATGATGTACAAGAAGCTTGATTTCCAGTTTTGCAGCATAGGTTACTACCTTCACATCGTTTGAATAGTTGTAGCTGGACTACAAAGGGTGTATATAGTACATCCATTCAAGCTTATCTTGTCACCAAATATGACTTTTGTTGACAAAGTACATCCCATACCTTACGAGCAATGTAACAGAATTGACCTTATGGCCCTATTTACACAACTACACTCTAAGCGAATGGAAAATAGTAAGTTTTAATGGACCTATCTTATCCCACTCAAGGAAGTAGAACATAAGGCTCTCTTTCCTAGTCACTGTTATTCAGTCGACAACGGAGTGTTTAACAAACATGTTCTACACTTGTTCTGCTCACAATCATGTTTGTTCTACACTTACAGTTATCACGTTCTTCAGAAAAATAACACGGATCAGGACAACTGAGCCGTGAACAAGTTTAAAAATGTGCAAATGAAAGAATGGGAAAATATAACGAATCAACAATCTACAGACACAAGGCTACGCGCCCATTAACTGGCCCCAGCTGAAATGCCACACTTAAGGTTAAAATGAAACCCATATGCAGTGGGACTAAGAACACACTCAAGTTGAATTATGCTACTATCGGTGTGGGGCCACAGGTTTTCTCCTTCAGCACCCCTCCCTATTGCAAAAATTAAGTAAGCAGGTGAGGTGAAGGGGAGAGGTCTAGGAGATGAAGAAGTCCTCCCATCCGCATTTCCGCCCTCATTTCTTTTCTAACAATGGATCCAATGAAACCCCCAGCAGCCTCCTCTCCGGGTTTTCTGGGGCAAAATTAAACAAACAAAACCCAAAACAAAAAGTAAAACACAGAAATTTTACCTGGAGCGAACGATGACGAAGAAAGGAGAGTTCAGAAGCGTGAACGTCAGGGGAACTAGCTCTGCAGTTCATGCAAATCGAAGACTCCGCCGCAGTAGTTGATCCGTAAACGAACCAATAGGAAATCAAAACTTCCCGTCAAGCACGTAAAGAAACTATAATGGATTTTTTTCGCAACTACAGAACGAGATCTTCTAATGTCTGATGGAGGGAGCGCGAGAGACGAGAGACGAGAGTGGAGGAGAGCGGCAGAAAGGAGAATTGGAACGTTGGGATGGGGTTTTCGATATTATTTCGTTTCCCCTTTTTTAATAGTTTTGATTCAAAAGGAAAATTTGAAATTCAGGCCGAGAGGCGAGAGGGAAGCCACTGATGTGGCTTAGTATTTCCTTCCAGTCTAACGATAACGTGCACCATAGCGCGCAGGATACGGTAAACAAGCCTTAAAATGCGCTCCTTTTATAATATCACGCCGTTACGGCGTCGACGCCTTATGGGTACTTGCCTTCCTTCATTAAACGAACGGAACCGTTTCCTTAACTACGGTTTAGTGAGCCGAAAATAGCAGCAATCCAACACAACAAGGCCCATAATCAGATCAGCCCATCACCCCATGAGTTCCAATGGATCTCTCTATGCAACTTACGTTTGGCAACTAAAAAGGATTTACATTGGTCAGCCCAAAAGCAGATTCCTTATTTTTTGTCCACCTTTTGCAAATAGTAAAATGTATTTGTATTAGGGTTAATCGATTAAATGGTTAAATAAATAAGATAATATTAAGTGTTTAATTATATCAAAATAATAGATCTAAATCAGTTGAAAAGTCCCATTTGAACATGTATATGCTGAAAGTGGTTCAGTATGGACAATGACCATGTCATATTCTTTATTTTTAAATATAATCCAAAAATCAAAATTATAAGCGACAACATTAAAAGTACTTAATAATTTAAAAAGAAAGAATTCCAGCATTTTCATCAACAAAAACACTCCACAAGTTCCAAGTGGGGAACAAATTTTCTTTTTTAAAAAAAATAAATAAAAAAAAATAATTACGAGCTTTTAATAGAACCCGAATCCACTGGCCAAAGTGCATCGTGGCCAAAGCTAATCATGGCGACTTCCCAGCCTCGCAATTTTGAAACCTGAATCCGCTGGATAAAATGCAGCGTGGCCAAAGTGAATCACGGGCCGCCATGTCACAAAATTACCTGTGCATGACTGACATGGCACCCCGTGATTCGCTCCGTTTTTAACAGGCTCCACAAATAAAACACGTTTCAGCCTCCGTCTTCCGCCACTTTTCGCTCTCCTCCGTCCACCACGTGTCCTCCACTCGGTAGCTTACTGGTTCCCACCTTGCAGTCGGTCCTTGTTTCCTCCTCTTTTCGAGGAGTGAAAGTTCGACACTCGACAGCCAAAAGCCGCTTCGCTTCCAAAGCTGGAACGGGGACAGCTCAGTTCCAAAAGCCAAAAGCATGGTGACCCCGCGGGCCACGTCTCCTCCGTCCACTCCCCGCCATTAAAATAATCCCCCCTGATTACGCTTAATCATCCTTTAAAACGTGGAATCTCCCGTTACTTAAACCCACCTCCCATATCTGACTTAGCTGTTTCATATCCCATTTTCCCTAGTATTTAAATCCAAATTAGAGATAATAATTGATTAGGCAGCAATCCAGTGAGGCAGTTTTGGCCCATTAGAGTAACAAATTGTTACAGCAACCAATCACAAATGGACACGTGGATATACCCTTCTTAAATGTATCAATGTATCAATGTTAAGAGGGTGGGCACGTATGCCCAACAACCTTGAGATTAGATTAAATCGCGTATGACAAAAGGATTAACACGTATTACCTGAATCCAAATCCCAAAGCATAAGAATGAAGCATCCCTAGAATCACATCTTTCAATATACGTCTACTTAAAAACAAGATAAACCTCATTGGATTACGCTCTCATGCAAAATGATTAACAAATCCAACACCTTATTTAAATCAATTCCCTCTTTGAAAGTCTCCAAGATTTGCCTTGATCTCCTCCCCTTGTAGTCTCTTCCGCCTAGCCAATTAGGGAAGGGGAGGATTAGAAAAGCCCTTAATTTACCTCGAAAACGGCGCAGGGATGCAATGACGCGGCGACGTCTCACTGGGAGGGTTACTACTTAGGGGCATGGTTAGGTGTCGGGTTTAGCGATCGAGGGGAGACGGAGAGAGAGATTCATGGACAAGTGATTAGGGTGTGTTGGCATTAGTTAACTGGAGGGAGAGTTACTAATTAGAAGCGTGATTAGGAGCGAGAAGTTGGGAGATTTGGAAACAAGGGTTAGGGTGTGTTGGGATAAAGAGAACATGCTTAGTCTTTGCTTGAACTAAATTTGATTATTTTTTGAAGGGTGTGAGTGTGTGTGTAGGGGGGTCAACAAAGGTGGGATTAAGCAATTAAACAAGTGCTTAGGCATGTGATGGGAATCCAATCCAAGGTGCTTGGCCTGTGTTTATCAATTCCTCTTTCCACCTATCAAGCCTTTTTCCACCATTAAACAAGTACAAAGCCAAGGACATGATCAACCTAGGCAGGTGACATAGGTGCTTACATGGGAGAATCTCCTTTCTTTCTCTCTCACTATTTCCCTTTCTCTTTCTCAATGGTCTTATCCTCAGTTGCCACTTTGGGCAAGGGTATCCCTCTCTCTAATTCCTTCATACCACATCCCAACAATTCCTTAACCATATGTAGATAAATGAGAAAGAGAAATTTGGGTCCCAAGTTTGGTGCAAGAAGGAAGAGGTGAAGCATACCCATAAGTAGAAATGGCGAGCCTTGTCTGATGTAAATCAGTTCATTGAATGGTAAGAGAGGGAGAGGGTACATGGCTCCAACTTTATAACCATTTTTGCCAATATCCCTCCATACATTGCACCTTCTGACCCAAGTCTTCCAGCTCAGTCTCACCACACCCTTCCCCCTTCCACATATTCACTAAAAGCACTGCAACAATGCCGTAATTTTGCCCAACAGCTTTTTGCATTATCCAATTGCCTTTTCTATCATTTCCCTCTACAGTATTAAAACATCACATTATTTTTATCCAATTTTAGCTATACAGTAATAAATGTGACAAAAAATTTAAATTTTATACTTATCTTTATTCAATGTTAGTCAATATATATCAATTAATGTATAGAAAATATCCTTTTTTTTTTTCATTGGAGAATATGAATTTTATGATGGGGGGAGCCATGGACCGTGGTTGCCTAATTAGGGTTTGGGGAGAGGTGGTTGGAAGGGGGAGGAGGATTCCAAAAACATGTGAAGGAATGGCAGGGGTTCAGGAGGGGATAAGCACAGAAGTTGTGGTGAGGAGATGAATCAAATGACAGTGATGGTGGTACCTTACTAAACAAGCTAACAAGGGCAGAATAATAAAAAATAAAAATACAAAAAAAAAAAAAAAAAAAAAAAAAGGGAAGGGATAAGTATTAGAAAAAAATAAAGGTGGGTGCCCAAACTGCCCTTCCCCACTCTTTGGTCTCCCTCCTTTGCCCTTACATGTACACAGCTCGGCGACAAAATCAAAGGCGCCTACAGATCAGTCGCCACACGACTTTGGCGTGTTAGGGTGAAGCCGCGGGAGCTGAGTTGGGGGGACGCGATTGGATGGCGCGCCTCGTATTGGCGGGAGCTCGGGAGAAGGACACGTGGTGTGTACGGGTCGGAGGGTGGTCCCCGCCCGGGTGTTCGGGCTGGAGGACGCGTGTTCAGGGTTTACTGGACAGGCCATGTGACTTTCCTCGCCGTGTCGTGGAAACGCTGTAGTTTTCCCCGGTTTGAGTCGGCCGCCCACTCCACCTGAACCGGGCTCCGGCTCCCGTAACGTTTTTTCGCATAGTATCCGAGTCGGGAGAAAATAGTGTGAGAGAGTGTTACAGTGAGAAGAGAACCAAAGTATATTGGCACTGGGGTCTAAAAGGAAACAGACGAAAGGATGGAGTGACGGAGATTGCTTTGTTAATTTTGTCTACGTTGCCGTGATCCCCATCACCATCTCTCAAACTAACCCCCATTTCCCAAGTCAGAGAGAGAGAGACCGGAGAAGAACAAAAACAAAAGCCTAATTCGCGCGTCTCACGCGTCTCCTTCCAATCAAAACTCTCGCCGCAGAAATCCAGAAAACGACACGGGGGCCCACGGTCCACGTGCCCCAATCCCCTCTCACGTGATTGGTCTCGGCTCCCTCGGCTCCCTCGGCTCGGCTGCTGCGAGTGGAGAGCCTCGACGGTCCGTCCGTACAGAAAGCTTCCGTTCCTCGTCGTCTCTCGTTTTCGACGAAATGCCTCGGTGAAAAAGAAAAAAAACAGAAGAAGAAGAAGAAGAAGAAGAGAAGGCACAGAAGCTATAGAAGCTACAGAGATAGGTCCTACGGTAAAATTAAACAGGGTCTGGGTGTGTGGTGGGGGGGGGGTTGGGTCGTTCGGGCACTGAATGTGGACTCGTTCCCATGCACAGAACCAACCATTGATGTCTTTCGAGGAAATCTATTGATCTTTTTCGGGAAAGTGCCGACCAGGAACGCAAATGTCTGAACTGGGTACAACAGTGGCGTGCTCTGAATTCATTCTGATGCGCTCCCCCTGTTTTCGCTTTTTTTCTTCCGACCTGGACGAGAGGAGGGTGTATTGGGGGGTAGCCCCTGAAATTTGAGCTGGAAGGGAGGGTAAGTGTGGGGGAGGAAGGATATAAATAAAGGCGAGAACAGGACTGTTGGATGGATGAGTAGGGGAAGGGAAGGGAAGGGAACTTAGGGAAGGGAAGAGAAGACCGAAGAGAAGACTAAAGAGATCGAGTTAGTACATATTAATTAATGGTGATGGGGGAGAGCTTTGTGTGCAAGGAAAATATCACAGAGAAGAAAAAGGATATGACAGTGAAGAGCAGTTCAAGTACTTCAGACCAAGGTGGAGTTGAAGAACAGCAGATGCAGCTTCTTGATCTCTCCCAGTATTGTTCTGGGATGTACTCACAAATGCAAGAAGGTATATAGATATAGATATGTATATATATGTATAGCCTCTTTCGTTTTTTTTCTGTATTATATATATATAGATCGGTGAGGTGAATGGTAATGTATTGGAAAACTAATTAAGTTGTTTTGTGTCGTGTAAATTAAGGAACGAGGGCGAGGAGGAGGAAGAAGAAAGGGAGAGGAGGAGAGGGAGGTGCCGGGGGGACGAGTAGTAAGAAGAGGAAGCTGAGCGCGGAGCAGGTGAATTTCTTGGAGGAGAATTTCGGGAGCGAGCACAAGTTGGAGTCGGCGAGGAAGGTGAAGCTGGCGGCCGAGCTGGGGCTGGACCCGAGACAGGTCGCGGTTTGGTTTCAGAACAGGAGAGCCAGGTGGAAGAACAAGCAGCTGGAGGAGCAGTACTCGAGGTTGAAGACCACCCACGACGCCGTCTTGCTCGACAAATGCCGCCTTGAAGCAGAGGTACTAATTCATTCATTCATTATATTAATTACCCATTATTTTTCACTATATACTACTCTCTGCTCTCTCCTTTTTTTTTTTTTTTTTTTTTTTTTTTTTCACTTCGATTTCGTGCCCTGCAAGAACTGGGTCCTTTTCGTTCCTTCTTCGTTTTCAATTGATGTCTACGTGAATTTCCATTTCAAACTACTGGGTTTTTCACGTACGTCGAGCTTGGCCGAAACTGATCATCGATCGCCACTCTTATTTCTCTCCAGAAATTAAACTCACCTAACCCAGTTCCTCCCAGTTCAAGCCACTCTTCGATCTCTCTCTCTCTCTCTCTCTCTCTCTCTCTGTAACAAGAAATAACAAAAAAAAAAAAAAAAAAAAAAAAAAAAAGTGATTTGATTTATACCCACTTGTTCATCCATATCAACAGAAACTAGTACTAGAAGCCATTAAAAAGAGAACAAAAAAAAAAAAAAAAGGAAAAGGAAAAGAAAGAAAACATTTGATTTGACCCACTACTACTGTCCTCCGATCCTCATGCATCTTGATTAATTAATTTGCAGGTGTACAAGCTCAAAGAACAGCTCTCACAGGCGGAGAACAAGATCCGGGTGCTCTCGGAGCGAGTCGACGCGACGAGTGGGTCCGAGGGTACTGAGAGGAGCGGGAGCCCCAGCACTTCCTTCTCCACCGAAGCGGCTCACCATCACCACCACCCTCTTCTTCTCGACGCTAATTTTGCAGCAGGAGATGATGACAATTTCTTATTCATGGCGGACAGCGGTTTTATTAATTACGGTTATGTTAACCCCACGGAGTGGCTCAATTGGTACGGTCTGTGATTTCATTATTATATATACCATGGAAATTAACCTATATTAATCTCTCGAATGTAGATTGTAGATACCTACCACCAGAACCCTGTAAATTACTTCTTCTTCTTCTTCTTCTTCTTACTCCTTCAAAGATTAATCCATGGGTTCTTCCTTCTTCAATTACTACTTGTTCTCTCCATGGCCGACCATTCATATTGGAACCCTCTAAAAATATCTTCCCCTCGATCGGACAAACACTTCACGTATCTACTCTATTTCACAGAAACGAAGAAAAAAGAAAGAAACTTGTTGAAGCTTAATTTGATTAACATGGATAAAATATCATAAAGTAAGGCTTAAGGTCGTCCTGATTCCTGAAGTCTGCATTCACAAGATTTGCAGCATGCACGTGACGTATGAGACGCCTTGACGTAGGGACCCATAATGAATAAACGGTTCGGATTTATCAGAGCAAAAGAGGTTGATGTAGTCGAAAGACTAGGACATTTCAGGCTTGAACCCTTGCTTGCTGTGAAGTAAGCTCTTTTATCCAATCATGGAAGTAAAATTAATTATTAGAAAAATTACAAATTATTGTTTTTCATAAAAACCATTAGCCACTGATTCATTAGCTAGCTAGCCACCCTGCATGCGATCCAAAAATCTTCAGAGGTTTGTAAGCAGGACTCCACTAGAATGGAAAGATATCTTAATGGCGACATGATTGGTCGTCACTTGAGAAAAACTTATTCAGGCCAAGTTACATGTATGAGGCATAATAACAGACCACACTTGCAAGAAGAACGTATTCAGGCCAAGTTATGTGTACTAGGCATAATAACAGGCCAGACTTGCATGCAGAAAACAAGCCTGCTGTCTCATTTTTCTGTATTTTTTCAACTTTCAATCTTTCCCCATCAATCAACTTCGTAGCTTTAAATTCACCAATCCCTTCTCTTCATTCTCAGATTTCCTTAATTCTTATTTCTTACTGTTCATCGTTTTCGTTTCGTTTTCCCACTTTAACTCGCTGTCTGAACCTTCTTTAATCATTGCCCATGATGCCAGTTCACACGGTCCAAGTAAGTGGCTGGACCTCGACTTGTCCCCATTTCTTATGAGGCTGGCTTTAGCGTGCTGGCAAAACATTCTTTTCTTTCTCTTCCCTCCGGACAATAACTGCTCACAGAACATTTATCCCAGAAATGGAGATTTTTTTCATTCTTCCAGAGTCACCTACGCTTCTTTCTTTTCCTAATTTGCTCTTGGACGGACGAGGAAGGAAGTATTCAGACGCATCTCAGTGTGGCAAAGGAAGAATAATTTGGTTTAGAATTGAAATGGAGGTCTTTGTTTTGACATAAAGTGGGGGGGCACACACATACAGAAATACACATAGGAAGTATCTGATGAAGTTAACCTCGTTCTTCACCTGCTATGGAAGCAAGACATTGAAACAACATAACCTGGGAGTTACAGAGGCAGTGGGAGGCACTCCCCCACCAGCTAAAAAAGGCAGCATACTTCACGCCCCCTAACATTGACTTACAGGGTTCCGGCCAGCGGATTGATCTTATCCTAAGGTTGTGGACTCCCGGTGGTAGTACGGAGGCGAGCCGCAAAAATTTTGGGAAAGACAGCAAGAGGTACTCAGCTTGTTCAGAGGGTGTGCTATAATGGAACTTTTGAAACCCATTTTGTGAATCCAGCAGCAGAATGAAGGGACCCGTTTTCTGTCACCTTTCTTTCAGGGAGGTGGCAGTGTTTGACCTCTTCAACTCCCACGGTGGGAGGAAACCTTTTAGTGGAGAGTGCAACAAGAGAGAGGAAGTGGATAACTGCTTCTGTCGCATCGAGATGGAAGATAGGCAGCTGAAAGCACTTCTCAATCTTCTTTTCTCACCTTCATCGGGTTGGTTGGGGCAGTCAGGTTCATGCCTCACAGCAGACACTTGGAGTCCCTCAGGCAGAAGGCAGCTGCAGAGTGAACCTAAAAAGTGAAGGGTAAGCATTTGCAGGTCAGTAAGACAATAAGTGAGCTTGCTGAAGAAACTATATATGCAGTCATGATGACTGTAAACAATCATCCAGAACAGCTCAAAGAGTTATCTTGCAAAGAAATGGACGGGTTTGGTACTGCAGGTTTTGGTTTCTCAGACGTTTCCGGTGAAAAATTGAGCCAATCTCCAGCATTACACCCCTTAAGTATAAATAACCAGCTACTAACAGAATCATGATCAAAGTAAGTAGAAACATATGGGCACATGGCCTCTAGTTTGGAACAAAAAGAAGATTTTTTTTTTGTTTAATGGAGAACATAAATTTATTAAATCCAGACAGCAAAAAAATAGTAAACATTTCAAGGGTGATCTCTTGAATTAGAGGGAAACCCAAGCATAGAACAGGTGGATCATGAATCATGACCAAACTGAGACCACACCGATGCCAGTCGAGGATTTCCATGAAAGGTAAACAATATCTCAAAGGCAAATAGTGCATGGCGTGCCTTGCACAAGGTAAATGGATCTTTTGTTTGGTGTGACCAAAACATAGCACAACAAAATCAACTTGGCTACAAAACCCAGACGAAAACACAAGATTAAGGGCAACCCCATCTCAGATGATTGGTAGCCTAGGCATGATGCACAAAAATCGGAGAGGCAGCTAGTGTCAGTGAGGGTAGATCAGGTGACTTCACAAATAAGAGATTAAAACTTTGTGACAATCAAGAAATTACAAAAATTTCACTTCCTATAGATGTAATAATAAATGAGGCCATGTGGAAATCAATTTTATCCTCTTAAAAGCATAAGATACAAAGGAAAAGAAGTTTCAGAACCTACGGCCACAAGAAGTTAAAAAAATTCCACTTCCTATTGATGTCATACTAAATGAGGCCATAAGGAAAATGACTTTTATCCTCGTAACCCTAAGATACAAGGACGTCAGTTTCGGAAGCTACAGGTTCACAAAATTTTCACTCGACTAATGAAAATTACCAATTCTGGCTAGCCGATTCACCCATTGTGGGATTTGGTTTCCAGTCAACTTGTAGCAGATATCCTTGCAGAAGTGATTGCAGTTCTTCACGATCAAGTGGTAAGTATCACCGTTGTAGTTTACAGAGTGGCGCTCTATGAAATCCCTGACCTGAACCGGATCCAAGCAAGTTGTCCCCATGAATATTGATTTCCTAAACTTAAAACCTGGGCATTGTCGAGGCTCCACCTCAAAAACTCCACTTGTTGAGAAATCATGGGCACCAAATGCATATTCAACACCATGAACTGCATAAGCACAATGGTATCATCAACAGAGTTTAGCAACAGGTAATGATATCATCAAAGAATTTCATCAACTAATGGACAAAAAGAAATGACCTTAAAAAAGTAAAAAGACCTAAACTAAAAGTATGACAGCAGCACATATAAACATGCTTGTATCTTATTTGAACTCTGGATTCTGATGCTAAAATCCCTTGACACTAAAACAAAGGTGAACAAACTTCTGCAGATTATTTTCATCCAGTTTATCAGAGCTTCCTTTATAAAGATGAGGCCGATAAGTCACCCCTTTCCTCCATAATGAACATAATATAACCATTGGGACAATGATTATCAGTGCTACAATAATGCAGGAACTGTGATGTCTGCCAACAGAAGTTTAAGTTTGGCATCTCAAGAAACAAGGCAGCTACCATCTGACATTGTTGCACTGAGTAGATTAACTTAATCAGGCTAATGGTGTTTCTCAGCTGCACTGATATGTTATCATGAGTATCATGGTATGGATGACAACCTCCATTTCTGAGAAGACTATGGTTTTCATGTGTTTAACATTCTACCATGTACCATGATTTTACAATTCCTTCAAGTGTATCCCAAATCATTTTTTGCTTCTTTTTTTTCCCTGGAAGAGCTACATTGGATCGATTTTACTAAGAGTACTCACTGATTCACTAATTGAACACCGTTTCACTTCTTACAGTAAACACCAAAATCCTCTCCAGATTATTTCATTACTGTTTGCCTCTTGTTCAACCATTTCCTTTTTAAGCCTTTTTTGCTTTACCTTCACATGTAATGACAAATGCATTGATCTGTTGACCTCCAGTCCTGTGCTTTCAAGTATTATTAGAGCAAACAATTCATCTCCTTGTGCATTTCTCATTATCACGATGCAATACACATCCAAAATGTCTTACTCTATAAATTTATTTTTTTAGGATTCATTAAATATATTAAGTTCTAAATAAGCCAGTAATTTTTCACTTGTTCCATAAGAAATTCTTAACAATAATTTTATATCAGTTTATTTACAATGAAACTTTCAGGAAAAATATCATTTTATTTACAATGAAACTTTCACAAAAAGTATAATTTTATTTACAATGAAACTTTCAGGAAAAATATCATTCTATTTACAATGAAACTTTCAGGAAAAATATCATTTTATTTACAATAAAACTTTCAGGAAAAATATCATTTTATTTACAATAAAACTTTCAGGAAAAATATCATTTTATTTATAATGAAACTTTCAGGAAAAATATCATTTTATTTACAATGAAACTTTCAGGAAAAATATTCTCCTAATATACCAACACTT
The DNA here is from genome assembly GCA_019845555.1 of Aristolochia fimbriata. Taxonomy (NCBI): domain Eukaryota; kingdom Viridiplantae; phylum Streptophyta; class Magnoliopsida; order Piperales; family Aristolochiaceae; genus Aristolochia; species Aristolochia fimbriata. The sequence goes on along the minus strand of CM034084.1, from coordinate 21,888,092 downwards.
ATAAACAAAAGATGGAACTGAGCTTTTCTTGGTTATGGATAGATTACTATCAAGGCATTCAAGGGTGACAGAAACATTTAATCCAACTAAAAATTTAAAAATATTATATCCACAGGAAAAGACAAGATATTGCTACCAGATAACTTACTCCCCTGTCATTAAGTATCCAAGGATAGCCTAATATCAAATATCATATGGTCACTATTAAGATCCCCAGTCAACCAACAACGAGCAATACCCCCAGAGAATAAACGAAAGCAAAAAGGCAAAAGTGTCCAGCTGGATTAAGAATGATAGCTTATGAAAAAGCAATTGGTAGTACCTTCAACTCCAGAATGAAATATCCCAAAACCTGCCCAATACATGTAGCCATTCATTGGGGTCAAGTCATAGACATTTAGATAAACTGGTGCATTTCCAGGAGTCAGCCCTGCAGAGCGTACTTTGGAGAACAAGCAGAATCGAGTAGCCGATTTTTCCTTCAGGCGGAGGGGAACAATAGAGTTCCACCCTTTCTTCGACCCGGATTTCATGTTTCCTTCCTGTTGAGGAAGACAATGTAGATTTATTACTCCCCCTTTCCAGCCTGGTCACCAAGATCCTGGACAAAATGGTGAGTTAGTTACCAGAGATACGGATTCGAGCAAGAAGAGCCACTTCCTGTTACATGAACACTGCAACTTATATACGTCTATCTTATTCCATCTAATGTTTTATTCACTCATATAAAGTATGATATGTTTGTAAAAAAATGCAACGAGAGGAAGATTTTCAAGTACAGAAGCATTTGCTATTCTTGAAAAATGACTAAGAAATGAAAATTAGTAAATGAACAGCAATTGAAATCACAAGAAAAACAGTCGACTGAATGGGGTGAAATTACAAAAGTATAATATATCCCCGAGTTCCTTTTATCAAAGTAAAAAAAATCACCAGAGGCAGCAGAAACTTTAGACATCTAATCAAGCTCTCTTTCACGAAAAACTGACGAAAATCAGACTCCACCAAAGCATGTAATTACGAAATTCATGCGGAAAGTTTAGGGAAATGAAGAAAGATGATTCCAAAAGAACTTCAGAAAAATCTTCTCCCACAGAGAACCCTCTTCACTGATACAACAGTTTTGAGCACCAAAGAACGCACTCCAGTATTTCAGAGGGAAAAAAGACAAGTAATTACAGAAGCAGCCTCATAACCAAAATAGGGGCCCAACAGAAACAGAAAATGTATAAGAAGAATTTTCAGTAAAATATTAATTATGAAGACGGGAAAATTTCAAGTGACGACAAGGCAAAAGAATGGCTGAAATCCCATTATACGAATAAACCGAATGTCCAAAAAGGGACGAACCCGAAGAATTTGAGAACCACAGCTTTTTTTCTCTTCATAGAGCAAACAGTAATTTACACTGGACAGATACATATCTTGAGAAAAACATGGAAAAATCTAAAAACTCAGGAACCTCAAACAAATGAAATCACACACAAAAAAGAAAAAAAAAAAACATAAATCTCTACGCCAAAATAATTGAAAACAAAAGAAAGGTACAATGAACATACCTTTCTTCAGTGTCTCATCTCAGAACCTCAGTGGCATGCGAACTTCTCCACGGACCCGGGAACGAAATCACCACGAAACCAGAAAGAAAGAGAGCCACTTAAACGCAGTTCCTCTACCTCATTTTCCGAACTCCAAACACCCCAAAACCAGCAAAGCAGCACCCATCCACCATTCAAAGGAAACCCCAAAATTTTTCAGAAATTAGTGAGACCAGCACAGGAAAAAAAAAAAAAAAAAAAAAAGGCGTCCATTTTCCATTTTCCTGACACCCTTTCTCTCTCTTCTCATGCCAGAGCTTTCGTCTTCTCTCTCCTCTGTTTTCCTTTCAGTTTAGCTGAATTTTAATATTCCAGATTTGAAATTGTTTAATCATATTTCGGGAATCTCACCTGTAAACAAGATGCAAGGATCTCCTTTTCGGTAAAGTATCAGCTCTTTTTATCTTTACCTCTACTACCCCTTTCTTTTCCTCAACGACCCACGAGTCCTCCCTTGGGAGTGCGAGAATATAGTGCCGCAGGAACGCAGAATGACGACATTACCCTTCCGTTAATACGAATTCCTGCGCCTCCGGGGACGGCTGTCCCGGGAGCGGGAAATGCGGTCGTTGTCCGTTCCAGAAATCGGGCCCACTCGTTTCGCAGCTTTCCTTTTTTGGGTGGGTCCCAACTCTCTCTCTCTCTCCTTGGTTGGATGTGCCACAGTGCCAGTAAAACAGACGGTGAGATGGGCCCGACTCATGTTTTTGAAGTGGGCCATTTTTTCCTGGGTTGAAGGGTCAACCCAGTTTATTATCTCATATAACTATATGAAAAATCATTTCTATATTATTACTCCAATATCATCAGAATATTGGGGACTCGGATCCGGTGGCCAAAATGTACGTAGCCAAAGCCAATCACGGGGCGCCCAGACAGGGGACCGTGCGAGGCGCGCCCCGTGATTGGCTTTGGCCACATATATTTTGGCCACCGGATCCGAGTCCAAATATTGGACTCAAGACTATCGAGATGGTAAAAAACTAACAAGAACCTTCTTTTTTTGTTTAAAGGAAGTGATAAGCCTCTAGGACTGAAGTTTATTGCCTCTAATCATCACATAATCCTCGCGTTAATCCTACTAAAGTATTATATTCCCAAGTGATTAGTAGTGGAAAAGGCAATTTCAAAAGACAACTTGTTACTATCCCATGGATCTTGAAGTGCAAGGAAATGAATATATATTACATTATTTTATAGGTTGTAAAGATTATAAGTAAGACTTTTCTAAGTGTAGTGTCTACATCATGGGAGATTAAATATGAAAGGGGTGGATACCCTATTTTCATAATTTCATTAATGAGATAGTCACAACTGATTAGTTTTTTTTTTTTCTTATATTGTCATAAATAAGGTAATAAAAATATTATTAGTCTCATAAATTGGGGGGACATTTTAACTAGTGTGGATAAAGGAATTTAATATGGAGATGTGGTACATATTTATTATAGAGGAACTTTCATTTAATGAGAACCCAACAACAAAAGGAGTGGGCAGGGGGGACTTCTCCATAAGCTTGGTGTAAAGTGATTATGAGAAAGCCCATCCCAATTTTTCTTCTTCATCTCTTTCTTTCTTTATTTAAAGTATCAACCTCTCAAAGTCAAAACATTCTTGTATGTATTGCCAGCTTCTTCTCACAAAAAGCCAGCTTTAGTTTGTCTCTCTTTTTCATATCTTAATAAGGAAGAGTCAAGAGTGCTTCTTTTGAGTCATGCCTTACTAGTGCAATATTGCAATGTTTTTTACTTGAATTAGGGGTTTAATTAACACATATTTTATTTGTGGACTATTACAATCAATGTTTTAAAAATCGGTCATCCAACCGGCACTATGTCTGTTGAATCTGGTTAGACTGGGTTGGACCATTGAATATTATACTTCATATTTGTTTCACCGAAAATCCGCCGGTCCGCTAAGAGGCGCGACCGAGAGAATATGTCGATTACTTTAGAATAAATTTATGTTACAGGGTGTGGTGTAAATATCAGAAATTGCGAGTACAATATCCTAGTAATCCTCTGATTCGATCTCTGTGTGAATTTGGTGAAGTTTAAGCTTCCGCGAGCGAACGTCGAACTTGATTTGCTGGAATGAGTGTACACGAACTATTTTGGCTTCGGTCAGTCGGACGGAGGTATTTGTGCTCCGCGTATATCGACTTATGACGCTGTCGTTGGTCGTGTAGAGCTGCTCCGAGTGAATTGTTAGAACGGCGAACGACGACTGTTTGGCTTCGATGATTCGACGGATCCTCTGTGAGTGAGAGCTTCTCCTCCAAGAAGAAATTTGGGTCCTTCTAACAGGGAGAGAGTTCTTCACTTGTTGGGATGTCTTTTTGAAATCGATTCCTTCACCCCTGTGGGGTCTTCTGGCTATTTGTAGCTGGTCTGTGTGGCTATTGAGAGATGTTGCCTGGGAATGAGGATCACGATCCTCATTCTGCTGTGAAGTTGAGGAAGACGAGGGGAGGAGGAAGACCAGGTTTACGCCCCTTTTTCCCTCTTGCTGTTAACGACTGAGTTTAGTCGTTTGAAGGTGACGTATACTCTGATTGCTGACTGGCGTTAACTCTTCAGTTTTGCTGATGACGAGGATGTTGATTGTGTTGCTGACGCGGCACTACGATTGGACTTCACCGTGGACGGTGGTAGGTGGTCTTGAGATAGGTTGAAGCCTGCCCATGAGCCTCGGTTGATGGGCTGATGAGTTCTTAGGCTTGCTGAATTTGGGCCACGCACATTTTGGTGCGTACAATATTTTACATATATTTAATATTTCTATAAGAAAAATGTAAATATAATGCTGGTTACAGTGAACCCAACCGAGTTAATAAGAACCGGCCGGCCAATTCTGATTCAACCAGGTCGGACTGGCCGGTTTGGTTCAGTTTTTTAAAACACTAGTTACGATTATTATGATCATATTTATATAGTTTGTACAATATTTTATTATGAACTTATATAGTTTATATATATATATATATATTCAACCATATAGTAAATTGAAGGCATAAGTTATAAAATTAATGATAAAATCCTAAAAGGAAATGGATTTATTATAAATTGTTAAATATGTTCATAACGCTTCATTTGGTTGGATTTGATTCGAGTCAACTTTGTGTCTCCCTTTATATAACCTGTTGAATGTTTAAATAATTAATGAATACAATTATAAAGAATAATGTTTTAGTTAAGTTTTTTTAAGTATTAAACTTAGAAAAGTCACATAAAGATTATGTCAAAATGCAAACTGAAGACGGAACTATCGCGAAATTGACTTAGAAAAATTGAACACGATTCGCAACTAAGTTTAAGACTTTGTAATGGTCGTTAAGAGAGAGGATATAGTCAACATAAATAAAATAAATGAGGAGAGAGAGAGAACAGGGCAGATAAATTAAAAAAAAAAGAAAAAAAAAAAAAAAAGATGGAGAAGTCAGAATAATTACCGGATAAAATCTGAAAAATATAATAAAATATTTTAAGAAATTATATACAATCCATATATACCATAATTAGTGTTTGCTCAAAAATTCGCCAGTCCTCAAAGAGGCGCGACCGATAAAATATTTTAATTTTACAGAATAATTTATGTATTACAATATGTGTGAATCAGGAAAATTGCGAGTACAATCTCCTAGTAACCCTCTGATTCAGTATAGTTTTGGTGAAGTTGAAGTTTTTGGCGAGTCGTCGTTGAAATTCGAGTGGCAGGAACGAGTGTGCACGAACTATTGAGGCTTTAGTCGGTCGGACGGAGGTATTTGTGCTCCGCGTGTGTCAACTTGTGACGTTGCCGGCGATCGTGTAGAGCTGCTCCTGGTTGAATCGATGAACGACGAACGGCGAATGACTTGACTTCCTTTTAAGCTCGAAAGAACCTTCGTGTGTGGGAAAGTCTTCTCGGTGAAGGAATTTTGGACCTTCGTTTTGAGAACGAGAGAGAGTTTATGCACTTAAGTTAAGAAAGCTTTTTAGAACTTGATTTCTCCAACCTCTGCGACAGGGGACTCTTGATCCTCTGTAGTGGTTGAGCAGTTTTCTTGGAAAAGGGGATCACGATCCTCTTTTGCTGGGGAAGTTGAGGAAGAAGAGGGGAGGAGGAGGAAGACCAGGATCGTGACCTTCTTTTTCTCCATCAGTTAACGACCAGATTCGGTTGTTGAGGCAGATGTGTACTCCAGTTGATGATTGGCGTTGATTCAGCAGATTGTTGCTGACGAGGGCGTCGACTGCACTGCTGACGTGGTGACGCGGCTGGACTTCATGATGGGCTGTGTTGGACGACTTTCAGAGTTGTCAGAACCTACCCACGAACCTTGTTTACTGGATTGGTGGACTCCTGGGTTTGTTGAATTTAGGCCGTGCACATTTTGGTGCGTACAATTAGTAATATAAAAGAAAATAAATGTCTAATACGAATAACTCTACAATCTATGCAAAAAACCATTGTTTTCAAAACTGAACCGGACCGGCCGGTCCAACCCAATTGAACCAGAATCGGAGGCCAACTACCTATAGAAATATAACATATTTATAAAGTATAGAGGATAATATTCTATGGTTGAACCATTGGTCCAACCCGGTCTAACCAGGTTCGACCAAAACCGAACATACTGCCGGTTTGATGGCCGGTTCAATTTTTAAAACATTGCAAAAAACTATTAATGGTACAATTTAACTAATTGGGTTGCATTTGCAATGGCCATTGGCGCTATTGTTAATTACGTCTTGTTAATTTCCAACAAACATTGAAAAAACTTAAAATATCAAATAAATCTTGATTATGAATGATTTATGCATTATCAAACAATATGTTTTACTAAATATTTTCAAAAAAATTGCTTGGTGATTTTGTAATATATATGGTTATTTGATATAATATGGTTATTCTATACCCAATCTTTATATAGAATAACTTAAGCTCTAGTACTCAGTCTAGTCAAAGAAGAGGGACAGTCAAATTTCTCAACTAATACTGATGAAAATCATGTCATTTTTAAGGGACCCATATTCACCATTGTCATCACAATCATTTGTTGACATCCACGTAAAGCTATATCCCTTGTGCTTCAATTCTAGGCAAAAGGTGCCACTTGGCTATATAATATAAAATTATCTAGGGTTTGTCATACCTTAATAAAATTGATTATAATTGTTAGACAAATCACCCACCGACGTGAAGACATGAAGAGAAAAAGTACTTGGATTGACCCAAAAGGAGGAAAGTGTTTAATAGTGATGTGAACGAGATCTTAGGTTGATTTTATGTAATGTATAGTGACATGCATGAAAATTTCTTTTAGGATTAGGCTGGGCCACTTAATTATTTAACCGTGTGTGTGTTATATCTAGAAAGGACATAACATGTAAGATCACAAAGTTAATTTAGTTTATAAAAATATAAAAAAATAACTTATCATCATTGTTTTAAAAACCGAACCGGACCGGGCGGTCCAACCTGGTTGAACTAGAACCAGAGGCCAATCCGGTTCTTATTGACTCAGCTTGATTTTCTGTAATCAACATTAATTTTATTTTTTTACCTATAGAAATATAACATATTTATAAAGTCAGAGGATAATATTCAATATTGGTTCAACCCAGTCTAACCAGGTTCGACCAAAACCGAACATACTGTCTGTTTGATGACTGGTTCGGTTTTTAAAACATTGCTTATCATAGTTTATTATAATAATGTCATCGAGCTTATTTTTAAAAATATTAAAAATAAGTAAAATAAAAAAAATAAAAACATACACATAATGATAAGTAAACATGGCACAAATTATCACAAATTAATTGAGATCCAAGACATTATCACAAATTAAAGAAGAAGAAAAAAAAAAAGTGCATGCATAAAAATAAAAATAAAAAGGCGGACGTGACTCTCAAAGGTCCATGTTTGGGTCGTCACCGAGTCGTCGCCTTTTTCACTCTTTTTAACCTTTCTTTGAGTGTTGACTGTTGACCACCTAAAACGCCACCGACACGTCGCGGCGGAGCCTCCCCCATCTCCTCGTCCGCCGCCGCACGTGACCCTTTTATAAGTTTATTTTTAATCTTAATTATTAAATTAATAATTGAAATTAATGCCGAATTAATTAGTTTATCAAAAGATAATAAAATATATATTTGTATATATTGTTTTTCGCATAAATATGATAAAGAATGCCATGGCCTGGCCTCTGTAATCTTTTATTTCAGAAGGATGGTCCACTCTGTGGGCCGAAGTAGGCCCATCAGAAAAAGAGCCCATTTTTCGATTTTCGAAAAGAGGATAAGAGGAGGGAGGTTTGCTTTTCCTTAATTTATTTATTTTGGCTTATTAACTACGATGTCGAGATAAGCGCGGGATTTAAAATTTAAAACTTGCGGAGGAGTTCCACAAAACAAACCTAGCCTTTCGATGATACTACACGATTGCCATAACATTGGCTGAAGCGGTGTACCGAGAGAATAAAAAACGGTGATGGCAGTTATTGAAAATAAGTTGACATCCAGTGGTATGAGTACGCAAGGATGTTTTCCTGTTTTCTCCCATGATCCAAGAACTTCTAGAAGCTGAGTTTCTGGTCCGTACAACAAACAGTCTCTATTTCTCTCTCATCTGCTCCTCACAGAGTCAACTACTCTCTCTTGCTTGCGCGATCACTCGCCCTCTCTCTCTCTTTCTCTCTCTCTCTCTCTACTCGTTTTCATTTCCTTTTGTTTTTTACTCAAGTTCGAAGAAATGTAAGCCCTCCACCCGAAAAGCGAGAGATCTTCGAAAAGCGTCGGAACGAGCATTTTCTCTATAAAAGGGTCTCATTCGAGCGGTTAGTTGATTGCTTCCGCAGTACTGTCTCTGCACTCATTTTGTGTTCGACTTCTCGATGCAAGAAAACCCTAAACGATCGAGGAGAGATGGCGGACCGGAGGGTTTCCGGCTCGGAAACGTTTGTTAATCTCTCTGATGTGAATGCCGAAGAAGGGAGAGGAATCCTCGGGGAAGGAGTGGAGGAAGTGGATGATCAAGGCATGATCGTTACCGATGACGAGGAGGAGACGATCGAGGATAAGTGGTTCATCAATCCGGATTTTATCTTGCTCGGGCCAAAGATTGGCGAGGGCGGCCACGCCAAAGTCTACGAGGGCATGTAATGTTTTATCCGCTCCCGTTTAGGCTTCTTGGAGTTGTGTGAGGTGGTTTGGTGCTGAATTTGGATTCGTCGTTGCACTTCGTCGGCTGAATTGTGGTGTTTCTTTGAGTTCTTTTTAATGTTCTTTTGATTTTTTTAAAACGGTGGTCTCGTTGGCTCTGTTTTGTTCCAGCGTTCCTTCTTTTTCCTTTTCTTTAGAGACTTAGTGTTGTTCTTTTGTCCGGGGATGAAATATGAGAGCAGTGGCTGAGTCAGACTCTTGTTTCGCTCATTTGATTATTTAATGTGGCTTCTAATGTGCAGCTGCATTATTCTTTTGTTTTATATTATTTGCGTCCATGCATTCTTTAGTTTATCTTTTGGTCTCAATCGTTTTCTTTGTTCGATTTTACTCTGCTTTGTCCAATTATTTTCCTCCCAAATAAGTAGACATATATAGATGGGAGGATTTTAAAGTAAATGAAATCATTGAAAGCTTTGCCTAGTTGTATGCTCTTCTTGGGGCTCTTGTACATTTCCTTGTTGGTCAATGTATCTCAGCTCGTAACTCCGTTATTTTACAGTGGACAATAATCATCTTGCCTAGTGGTCGTAATTGTATTTTTTGTGGCCGGAGAGGAGTTTTTGTTGGCTCCTTAGTTACTTCATTTCCTTGGATGATTAGCCTCTATTAAACAAAAAAAGAACCCTACATTTCTAGACTTAGTCGTTGTGTGTCTGAAGTTCATCCACGTACACCTACTGAAAATTATTTTTATTCCTATGTTTACAATTGCTTACTGTTGCTGAAACAGATGTTCTGCTGGTATTTTCTGTTTTGGTATCTGATTCAAATGATTTACAATTGCCTAAATCCTTCCAGTTACGATTCAGCAAGTGTTGCTGTCAAGATAATGCAGCCTGGCTCAACAGAGGAAGAGCATGCAAAGCGCAGGAAGAGGTTCATGAGAGAAGTCAAGATGCTATCTCGGGTGCAACATGAGAATTTAGTGAAGGTATTGTTGTGGATCTTTGGTTTATAATAGAGAGAGAAGCTTCTTTATGCTACAATTCCAACGGGCAACTGTGATCTGGAATTGTCAAGATTCTAAGTAGTCTTCCTTATACATTGTAATCTTGTTTATTGTTCCTCTGCTTCCTTTTATTGTCATTGAATTCCAAATAATAATCACTAAGGATCAGCTATGTCTGGTTTTCCGGCTGAAAATATACTAGTTTGGGGCCATGGTTTGTGCTTCTCCTGGTTTACCAGGTGCTTCTGTTTTTTCCATTAATATTGCTGTAAAGCAGCTTAGGAGGCATCAGAACTCATGCTGATATTATTACTTTAAAACAGCTAATTGGTGTTTGCAAGGAACCAACAGTGATTGTGACAGAGCTCTTGAGGGGTGGTTCACTTAAAAGGTTTCTGAGAGGAATGCGCCCAAATCGTTTGGATCTACAGCTTTCTGTGCATTTTGCTCTGGACATTTCACGAGGCATGGACTTCTTGCATGCAAATGGTATCATTCACAGGGACTTGAAACCTGGTATGTTTAATGTGTACATTCTCTTTATCTTCTACCGATATAAAGTTACTAACACTTTTCTAAATGAACTTAATGAGGCTAGAAAGACTTAATGGGAGGTTTGAGATGTTTTATTTCTCAATTTGTTACCTTTGTTTTGTGGTTTCTTCACAATCTAGGAGACTTAGGTCGAAAAGGCTTTTATTCTTAATTTTTTTTAAAACATTCAAGTCATGAGGTTATTGGCAATTTTGAAGCATATGCTCCTTCTCTAAGCTGAACAATTAACTATATCAGATTGGTAATCAGCGGCTACTACATGCCAAGTTTTGGATCTGTGGTTCAGTGAGATGGACTCATAGCCAATGTACTTCTGACTTGGGAAACTGTTGTTTCAAATGAGGTCTCTTCAACCTTTTTCCTATTATTCAGGATGGACATGCTGATGAATGTGATGAGGAAACTCTAAATTCCTTTAGTTACAAAAGGTCAAAATTATGATGGAAAAGTAGAATGGATTCCACTAAATTAGGTCATCAGCATGTATATTTGTGATCTCTTTGGTAATTTAAGCGTATTTGTCGTCTACAGATAATTTGCTTTTAACCGATGACAAGAAGAACCTAAAACTTGCGGACTTCGGATTGGCAAGGGAGGAAACAGTGACTGAAATGATGACTGCTGAGACTGGTACTTACAGATGGATGGCTCCTGAGGTACCATTAATGATTTCTACGATCTTCTTCTTGTCTAAGAAACATATTTACAGCGGGACTGGTACCATTAATGATTTCTATGATCTCTCCTTTTTATTCAGTTGTACAGCACAGTGACGCTAAAGGACAGGAAACACTACACCCATAAGGTTGACATTTATAGCTTTGCGATAGTTCTGTGGGAGTTAATCACAAATCGTACACCGTTTGAAGGGATGTCAAACCTGCAGGCAGCATATGCCTCGGCATTCAAGGTATGACTATGTTATTTTTTGGTCAAAGTTTGGTTTTATGCTTTTTTACTTGGAGCATCTTGTGAACTCCATTTATGATATTTGGTTTATCAAAAACTTCCCTAATGTTTTCCATTTAATGAACAATAATTGCTGTATGTTGCATCAATAATGAGCATGAGAGTTCCTTTCTATGCGAAAGCATTTTCAATTGCAGAAAATGTAGAGCCTTTTCTTTTTTGCTTTTAAACCTAAGAGAACCACTTAAAAAGAAAAACAAGCTGAAAGTGTTTTTATTTGTGAAGCTGTGTAGAAGTAGCTATGGTCTGCTTATGTATGAAGTCTATCTGAATCTCCTTTGATGCTTGTTTAACTTGTCAAACAGAAATCAAGACCACCCTTGGACAGTATTCCGAATGACCTTAGCACAATCCTGGATAGATGTTGGGCGGAAGATCCACTTATGCGGCCTGAATTTTGGGAGATCACTGGGATGCTCTCCAGCTTCCTTGCAACTCTGCAGGTATCTAGTTCAGTTCGATCAACACAAACTACACCCCCCTCAATATTTGAAATGGGCCAGTGCAGCGCCAGCAACAGTTATCCTCTGGCTGCTGATTCCCCAGGGACACGTCATTTGATGGGTGGTAGGTCGGGAGGGGAGGAGGATGTTGATCGTAATAGTAAAAGCAGCATATTTGGCTGCTTCAACAACTGTTTTTCATAGTGGGTCCCTGAACTGGAGGTGAATGAGATCTTGAAAACTGTACCATATCTGTCCATTTTAGTATGAGGGGTAGCTGGGATCATGCTTAGTTCAGATAGCAGGCTTATAGAGGAAGACGGAAGCAGTGGAAATTAGCAACTAAATATGGTTGCACCTCAAGGCGTGAGAGAGCATTTTGTTTCTGGTAAGAAGTGCTGCATAATATTGCATCTATCTGGTGCAGCATAATATTGCATCTATCTGGTGCAGTCTTTTGTTTTGGTAACGTTCTACATAAGATCACTGTACAATTAGTTCGTGTACAGAAATGGAACAGTGATAATTCTTTTTACGCAGCAAAGAAGATTTTTGTATGGTGGATGGATGCATGCCACGTCACTGTGGTCTATAGTCTGTCGGCATCATATAGTAAGCAATTCTGATGTTCAACTAATTCTTCTCCATCTACGGGGATTAAAAATACAAGAACACTTGAACAATTCTATCAGGTACATGTAATTAGGGTAGTACCGGTTAAGAATTTTTTTTTCCAGAAGTACAGGTCAAGATTTTTTTCTTTTTTTTAAATTTGTCTTTTTGTAGTAGAAGTACATTTTTGATAAATAAATGATTGATATCTCAACTCCAGTGTATTGATTCTTCTGGAAATGTATCCATTATGAATGGTGGGCAAAATTGAATAACAAAACATGACTCAGGTCTCTGCAGGGTTTAGATGAAGCAAGCACAATTGCACTCGAGATGCATTACATTACTTGATACTCCTTGTTGCCTGTAGCCTCGAGGGCAAGGGACAGCTTTGTTTAATTTTCACAAGTGATCTGTTTTTGCAGAATCCACTTTGAGGGCAACGAATAATGCTCATTCATTTGGCAATTATGAGGTCCAAGGACTAAAACTTGAGAAGGGTAGCGGTGTGTCTTTTCCTTATATCAATTAAATCATGAAAAAAATTATAGTCACCTTGTGTACAATTTATGCGATAACATACTGGATGTGTTATTGAACTTGGTTTCATCCACTACACCTTGTTTGATTAATATACTTGTGTATTGTGTACAATACGTTCAACATCCAGATTTTAACTACAATGGTTTCATCCACTACACCTTTTCTCGGGAAGCCGCTTCTTTCAAGTGGCGACGACAAACCCTTGCGAGGAAATGACTAGCCTCCACTCCGTCTAAAATTTGTCGACTAATGATCTGCCCCACACTTCATTTCCTAGTTCTTCTCTTCGCATCATCGGAAACTTCAGTTTTTTAAGCCTCAAACTCTTGAATACAAGAAATGACAGGAGAGACTACAGAACACTTGGCCTCACGGTCCTGCCAAAGAAAGCATGAAAAACTACTCAAAACTTGTATCCAACAAATGCACAAAACGGGAAATCTTTTCCGTTGCTTCTTGCATATGTAAATGTGACAAACATGATCTTCCTTATATATTTGTGCACCAGGGAGAAAGATGTGGGAAACAATTACCATAGAAATGAGATGAGTCCATGTACAAAACTCCACCAAGGGCGAGGTCTACATCATACCAAGAAGACCTGGGAATATTTTTTGTTTTCAAATTTACCTCTAAAATTATGGAAATCAACATTTGGTCTCCTTTTCATTTTTCAAAACATTCTACTGAAGAGATAGGAGGATTAATTTTTTGGCAGATTCAGGATTATACCGCTGAAACTAATAAAATGGAGCCATGTACGGGGAGGTCAGTGCTGATTCCAACAAAGTCTGTTGTTGTTTTGTTGTGCCTATTTCTTAAAAATATTGGAAAAGAGATTGCATGCAAATGAGAGGCAAATAAGGTGGAAATAATGGAGAAAAAAAACAATGAAACTAACATCAATGATCATCATGAAACCTTCACAAATGCTTCACAGAAACATCATGACCAACAGAACCTACTTAAAATAGCTCCTCTTAAAAACAGCCTCCTTTCAAAACATAAAATTTACTCATCCTATAAATCTAGCAATACTCAGAATAGAAAAACTAATATGCCAATGTATCAAAACCAACATCAGATCTTCTAATACTTTATCCTTACAATGACACTACAGGATTGTTACATCTATTGGCGCTGCCACCAAGTGCTAGTGGATGACACTTGTATGGGAACCGAAAAGACCATTCATGACAAAAGACACCCACAAACTGTGCTTAATTACCTTCTTTACTGTTTAAACCTACCGAGCCATATTCTCACCTGGAGTGCTAAACAAATTATGTCCCCATCTGAAAACAAAGTCAAGCACTAATTGAATATGTACAATTTATATCATTAATTTTTTTACTTATTTGTGATACTTTCAACTTTTGCTTCACTGACAGATAAGGTCTCCAGATGAGGATGAAGTTAAACGAAAAATCAACTTAGAACAACTATGAGAATTAACCAAAATCAGGAGTAGGTACATCTCTAACCACAAAATGAATTTTATCAACAAATCATCTGTACAAGCCATGAATAAAAAATCTTAAAAAAGCAATTCAATTACAAGTGAAATGCTGAGTAGAAAAGCACCAAAAGTGAACCGAAAAACCGAATTTTAATCCAGTACATATCAATTAATATACATTTTTATATGCTACCGAAGGGAAACAAAGCTCGTTTAGACCATAAATGCAAATAAAGTTATAAACAAAGAAGTGGAAAATAATTACCCGAATATCCTAGCCAAGGGATTCCTCAATTACTTTCTTTGATCTTCCCTTCCATAAATTTACAGCAAAAAACTGCCTCAAAGGCTGTGCATACAGTTCCAAAACAGAACCTACAAAGAATACTGTTACCATTAATCCTATCATATATATATATATATAGAGAGAGAGAGAGATAGAGAGAGAGAGAGAAAGAGAGAGAGAGAGGGAGGGAGGGAGGGCTTACCAGTTTGACAGTACAGCAAAGATGGGAAAGGGTCCATTAGCAGCGGCAGGAAACATAATGAAGTAGCTAATGGCAGTAGTAGAGATAGAGGGAGACCTTAAAAATTTTAGAAATGAAATTAAGCGGCAATCATGGCTGGCATGTCCATTTCTCCAAACATTTAACAACCTTCATTTTCATTCTCCAGACATTGAACCATGTGACCCTTGTCCAGTTCCTCAAAGTGCTTAAACAAAGCATAGTGTGTGCAGGAGTCTGGCTGAATACCTCTCTCAAACATCTGACTGTACAGTCTCAACGCTTCATCCCATCTGCCCAATTTGCAATTCATGTTTATCAGCAATGTGTAACTGTACTTGTTGGGAAATAAGCCCTTCTCATCCATCTCATAAAAGAGTTTATATGCTTCTTCCACGCTACTATTTTTGCACAAGCCATTAATAATTGCATTATATGTAATTGTATTTGGTAAAATGGCCTTTTCTAACATTTTTGAGAAGAAACTAAATGCAGATTCTAACTTCCCTTTCACTGCGTGTGCATGAATCAAAACTGTGTATGTCACTACAGAAGGTGCTACACCTCTTGCTAGCATTTCATGAAAGACCTCCTTGGCTTCTTGGAGAAAGCCCATCTTGCAGTATGCATTGATTATGCAGGTGTATGTTACACAATCAGGACGGAATCCCTGGTAGTCCATCTGTAGAAACAGATTGCGAGCCTTAACAATATCTCCCAACTTGCAATAACCAAAAACTAAAACATTATATGTGACTAAATCATGCTCTAACCCTTTTGTAATCATCTCTTCGTGCAGTAAAAGGAAGGATTCAGAAGTTTCAGCAAGTTTTAATTCCCCAACCATCTGAGTGGTGTACGCATAACTGTCCAGTTGCAAACCTGAGCTCACCATCTCACTAAAAAATGCCTTTGCCATTGCTAAGTTGCCTATCTTAATGCATCCATTTACAAGACTTGTATAAGTAAACACGTCAGGGACCAACCCTGCATCCACCATTTCTTGTTTGATCTTTTTGGCTCCATCCAAGTCACCCACTCTACAAAGACCATGAACAAGTGTATTATAAGTAACGACTGTGGGACTCAGAAAATTTCTTTTCAATTCATCGAACAAAATAAATGCCTCCTCCATGTTGCACTGTTTACAGTGCCCATATATCAAACTATTATATGAATATATATCAGGAAGAAGTTTCTTTTTTACCAAGTTATTAAACCACTCTCTTGCTTCATCCATCATACCAAGCTTGCTGAATCCATTGATAAAAGTATTATATGTTGAAACAGTTGGCAAAAAATTTGCTTCCATCTCATCCAATAATTCCAAAGCTTTACCCATATCACCTTTTCTACAATATCCATCAATCAGTGGATTATATGTGTATGCAGATACTTTATACCCCAATTTCAACATCTTCATGATTAACTCCTTTGCTCCACTCAATTCCCCCTTCTTGGATAGCCGAGCAATTAACACATTATATGTAATTTCATTTGGCTCACACCCTTTCTCTTTCATTTCCGACAGCAGGACTTGTGCTTCTGGTGTTTTTCCTTCTCTATAGAAACAATGAAACATTGTGTTGAAGGTCACAACACTTGGATGGACTCCGCATGTCATCATTGTTGAATACACCTCTCTTGCCTCTGACAAAAATCCTTCATCACGCATAATTTTCAAAAGCCTGTTGCAATTTTTCACATCAAGAGAGACCTGACTTTTTGCCATTGCATAAAAAGTCTTCTTTGCATGTTCAACCATTTTGTTTTTTGTGTATATCAGCAACAACAGATTAAGGATCTTTTCTAGCTGCTCCAAACCCATGTTCAGAGATCTATTTATCAAATCATCAACAATCCCATGCAAATTCAAATTAATGACCCTTTCCAGGATAGAATAGGCTGGTCTCATGAGGTTATTCATGGCGAGGATTTCAAGAATGGCACAGAATGCAAGTTCGCAGTGAGAGAACCCAGTTTGACGATCAGCCCAACGGAAGAAGCGTAAAGCTGTTAAAGGTTTGTCTCGAAGATATTCAAGGACCTCTAAGAAGAGTTTCAAATCCGAAATCACATGTTTGAACATTTCAGACGGTTGGTATTCAGACGTGAAAGCCCAGGGGTTCCTATCTAGAGTTTCACATACCAGATTTTTGAAGTAGATTCCTGACAAGATGGGCTTTCGCGCACCAAACTCTAAGAACCTCTTTTCAGTCACAAGGAATGGTTTTCTGTCAAAGGTGTCAGAGAAGAAGCATACCTGGGACACCGTCAAGAGAGGGGAATCCACCAGAGAACGGATGCAAACCGGAAAATGCCTTGAAAAACCAACACCCAGGGTACGTCGATAGAGAGGAGGCCACTGTCCTGGGGCGCGGAGCAACATCAACTTGGGTTAGAGAGCAGCAAGACAGACCAGCAACTCAACAGAGAGTAGAACTTGCCGTCCGGCCCATCCCAGCCTCCTATCCTGGAAAATCTATAAATAGCATATCCTCTCGCAATCAGTTTTTCCTGTCTGCCTGATCGCCTATAATTTTACACCTGTTTGGCACGACATGAGCGCCTGAAGCCCCAAATGCCCCTTTTTTTCCAGTAAGAATAACCATCCGCCATCGTTGGTGTTGATGGTAGCCCCGTTCGGCGTTTCCTCCGTCACTCGATGAGAGCTTCCTCCACTGTCAACTTGTCAAAACAAAGGGGAAGTGTTTATAGAAGACGAAAAAGCTGTTGGCGGTGTTTAGGCTTGTGCATTCATAGCTATTGCTTGAAATTCTCCAACAGCTGTTACGTTTGATCTGTACCATTGGAGATTGCTTTCCAAAGATCTATCTACCTCCTTTGTCTTCTCTCTTCTGCCTCTCAATCAACGTCGGTGCTGAAGAGCCCCGCCGCTGGCCAAGTACGAACCCATTTACCGGGGGATGGGAAAAACGCTCCGCCATATCGACTTCCACTTCCGCCACTTCCGCCACTTCCGCCACATGGGGGATTGGCTGCATGACTGTTGTTAGGGATTTTTCATGGTGTGAATGGGAAACACGACATTAGTTTTATCAAATCCACTAACATATATTGGATTGGGTTTTATATTATCTCAGTCAAATAACTTATTCAAAAGCACAGTACTTTTCTAAAGAATGATGTATATTTGAGTTGAAGTTAGGCAAATACACTAATAAGAAAATAATACTATTACAGAATTTAAAAATCTACTACTACTAAATCTTAATTAAGACAAAGTCATTTAAATAGGAAATTTCAATGGTGTTTTTGCAAATACACTGAAGGAAATATTGGATGAATCAAATGCCAACCTTTGGCTCCTTTTCCAAAATCCATATCACCTGTTGAGTCCACTCCAATTTCTGGTCCGAGCGAAACCCAATTAATAGACTATGAAACATTTTCGTTATCTTGAAGTGGCATTCTTTAATTTGTAAATAAATTTTCTAATAAAAATCTTTTCATTTTTTATTCTCGCTAGCAAGCAATACGTCTAAATTTTTTACAGAGATCTCGTATCCTTCAAGACCCATTAAATGTTACATATGACATTATGTTAATACTTCATTTTCAAGAGCAACATAATAAGCATCTTAATTCATGGGAAACTGGAAACCCACCCGCCACCAGGGTCATGACTTCAATCATTTCTTCCTATTCGAATTAACCAGAAAATGGACCAAAACTTGATCGCTTAGGCCTAATTGATTAGTTCAATCAGTAAATTTATTAACAACGTCAGGGAAGACTGGAAGAGGGAAGGAGAGGCAGGAGGTCGGAGGAAAGACTGAAGAGGGATGGTGGGAGGAGGCTAGCTTCTCCCAACTTTTCTCTTATATATGTTTTTAGTTTTAATCATAATAGTGATGTCCAATTCCTTAACAGAATCAACCTCAGAAATCAGCAGTGATCCACTGACTCAACAACCAAACGATATACAACAGGCTCATCTGACTGGGTCCCCACTCTTTGTTGCTGTAGTGAACCGAGCCATGAAGTACTACAACCAGAGAAAACCGTACCTGCTGGAGCTTCCAGTAAGCCGCGAAAGTCTCCATGCATATGCTTCTTCTTATTTATCTTTTTGAGTTCTGTCCATAGATACAACTCAAAAAATGAACTCAACTGTACCTTATATTTTGCTAGACATTATCTATGGCAGATAGTGTGGAACGAAAAGGGAGCTCATCAGGCTACAGAACTGTACATTAACTCCACGGATCAGTTGTTCATCAAGAGAAAATCCAATGACTTCATGATTTTTCAGAAAGGCCCGAGTGTATTGAACTGAGTCCACGCCTCCTGAAATGACAAGTTGTCAGTGCTCTGTAAGTCTTTTTTAACGGATAACGTGATTCAAGTTCAACTCATATTCCAGTAGCCAGGACAGTCCCATGTAACTCGGAACTCTCTGATAGCAATTTGAAATCATTCTAGCTAGAGAAATGCATTTTCTTTCTTCAGATAAACCAATAGCAGAGAACCACATGTAATAATTTCCTCTAGTGGAAGTAAGTACCTGCAGTATATCAAAGACTTTTTCGGCTATGTACTTTTCCTGCATTCCAGCTCCTTTCTGTTGAAGTTTATCAGGATGTAGACACAGTAAAGCTTTCTGATATGCCCTCTTCACGCTAGCTCCGTCGATGATATCAACAAGGGGAACAGGCTTCCATCCAGAATCAGACCAAAGAACCTGTTTTGGGGGGAAAACCTTTAGAGAATAAAGCCAAGTTATCTTGGACGGTACTTGCATCAATATTTCAAGATTTAGATTCTAAATATGAGTCATGAAATCTTTGTGAAATATCTTCTTAAATGCTTCGGTCCAAAACATAACACCCACATATTGGAGAGTTGAAAGAAGTGACCGGATGTTTCCTTCTCTTCCAGTTGACCACTGCCGAATCTTTGTTTCCAAATTCTGCAGCAAATGGAGTTATACACTGTATAAGGACACACCCTGCAGCTTTTTCAGTATTATTAGCATTAATTACTTCAATTGCATCTTGATAAAACTCTTGTAGATTAGTAGGGAAAAAAGTTCACACTTAACCATGCAGACTCAGTTAAATAATACTCTGGCATGAAGTAAACACAATCATTCGCTACAAAAATCTGTGACAAAGATTAACGAGAATGGGCCTTCTCCCAACAAATTAAATCTATTTATCTTTATCAGATTGCTATAGAAAGATGCATGCAAAGTTAGCAAGAAGGCCATTTACTTCGAGGTCTTCAGAGTGAATTTTCACTATGTTACCAACTGAGGCGTCAAAACCTTCTGAAGTTGTCCCTGAAAGACAAAGATGAAGTAGAACATGAAACAAAGAAACAAGTAAACTGTCAGTTTCTAAACGAACAATGGAATAGGAGAAAAAGGTAGAAATGAACTGCATACAAAAGAAAAAAAAAGGAAAGAAAGAAAGAAAGAAAGAAAGAAACAGGACTAACCAGAAGAAGCCCTGGAGATATTAGATTTCTCCTTTGGAGGATCAACACTTTGGTTGATGTTGGATTTCTCCATAGGAGAATCAACACCGTGCTTGATGTTGGCGTTCATAGAAGCTTTCTGCTGTGATGGGTTCCGCAAGTTACCTTGCTCAAACTATTAGTAAAAGAAACCCTTCAGACCAAGATGTAAGAAAAGCAAAAATCAAAGTATCATGCATGTTTCAACGTCTTTAATCTTGAATGCAGAGACCAGAAGAGACATACCGCAACATCCTGCTCAGTCTTTGTCTTACCAGTGTTCCCTTTGCACATCTTATCATTAAAATCACTTGCGATGGTGCCTGTCTTTCTAGAATTTTGAATTGTACGATCTTTATAAGGTGTAGGTTTTGTAGAGGCTTCGGAATTGAAAATTTTGACAAATTCTTTGACTTTGCTCTTGGTACCATCTCCCATCTTTTTCTCTTTTGAGTTCACTTCGTGTGTAGATGCTTTGGTTACTTCAGTCTGATGTAATATGCTTTTCTTTCCAATATGTTTCTTTACTTTAACAGTCTCATGCTTTTCAGCTGACATCCTTAATGTTCCACTGGTTTGTCCAGACTGTTGCTGCATCTCGTGGTTTCCTATCCACCAGACGAATAAACCTTTAATAAAGTAAAGCATATAGTTTTAAGAAGAATGTTTGTGTCCTGTCACTACGTTTGTGTCCTGTCACTAAGGTTACCTGCTCTATCATAATTATCTCCTCTCAGTTCGGGAGACTGCAGCTCTACAGGCTGCTGCTCAGTTTCTCCTACTGTGTTACAGGAAAACGTTTTTGTCACATGTTTAATAATTGGTTACAAAAAAACCAAAAAACAAAAAACAAAACAAAAGCAAAACGAAAGAAGAGAAGAACTTACCTGTTTCGCCATTTTTGCATAAAAGACTACGAAGGGTCTCCCCTGCAGGTCTTGCAGGTGCAGGTTCTTCATTTTTATTTTGACCCTTGGATGGCCGATCATCTTGGCTGTGAAACTGAGGCTCTGTTCTCAACAAAACTTCACTTTCTGAGGACATACTGATCTCTTTGGGAGTTGTTTCAAGTGAACTATTAACAATACCCATGTTGTTTCCCTTTGCCAATGAATTCGAACGATCGCCTTTTCTGAATTGCATAGTTAATGGTGCCCCTTTACTAGCCCACTTGTATATTGAGAAATGAAACTTTCTGTTGTTAGTGGAAACATCTGAGCTATCAGCACCATTTGCGTATTGGCTTCCCATGTCCTTGCCAGTGGATTCTATAGTTTTTACAGATTCATCAGAACTAAGGGTGAACTGATCAGATAAGGGACTTTGGCGCTGTGGAGGTCTACTCTCTCGTCTTGTGTTGTCCTGTACAGCCATCTGGGCTGCAATCCTAGATGCACGTGGAGAAGATGGAAATCCAAATTGACTTGAAACACCATTACTATGGCCTGGTATAGAACCAAATTTAGGGGAATTTATACCCTTGGCTGGATTTGCAGTGAAGCTGGAAGTTTGCCACTCAACAAAGTCAATATATCCGTTCCAAAGAAGAAAAGATTTCATACTCAGCAATACAGGTCTAAAAATATTTTCAGTCAAGAGTACTTAAATTAGAGCAACGAATAGATAAAATCATTCAAATGGTTTTCCAATTTGCCAAAATCAATAAATTCTGAAAAAATAGGGGAATGACCTGAGCTGCCGAGAGAGAGATGGGTGAACAGGGCTCTGGACCCTAGAACCAGGCATGGAGGAGAAAGGATCTGAATGTTTTGGTGTCGAGCTCAATGTCTCATCCACCTTGAAAATATCATTAAAGAAGTCTTCCTTCAAGTGTGTCCTGCGTTGCCTTTCTTCGCCAAATACAGGTTTTTCTTTCAACGAAGACCATGGATTTTTGAAAGATTTCAACCTTTCCTCTTTTTCTGCTGAGGAACCAAGATTTTCTCCAGGATTATTGTGATCTTCAGTCATGGAACACCGTGGAGGGCCACCGAACACATCGCTAAAATCCACATCCGATGCTCTTCTATATGAGATTTTCGGTGAAGGCATAGGATTTCCTAAAGATCTACGAGCTGTATAGCCGACAAGAATGCGCTCCTTGTGATATGGATTCTCCATTGCACTCAATCGACTGGAAAATCAAGTATCGTTCAACCAGAGATCTTTCTTTCCGCAGAACAAATCAGGATGAAGAGACTTGCACCTCTAACACTCCAATCAATTACGTCTGTCCAATTTTCAAAAGCAAAAGATGGCGGGAAACATATCTGACGCCCAAACTCCAGATAACAGGCAAGTTCATCTCAGTTTCAAGAATGAATGCCATTAACAACTGCTATTTAACACACATCTCCCTTCCATCCATCTCCAGGACAACAAACACCTTCTCCTTCATTGCTAACAGATAAGATCAAGTCCTAAACAAAAACAAAGAAAACATGTCACCAGGAAACTTCAAACAGCAACAGTCTTCACTTCGTCCATTCTAACATAAAACCAGCACTACAAATATCCGCACAGAAATTCGCGCCGCAAAAAAGACTCCACAAAACACCACCAAACTCAAATGAATCAATCTACAGCAGGTTCAGATGGACCAAAACAGATACTCCTAGCCAAAAAATGAAACATACAACAGTTGAAGAAAATCATAAAACCATAAGATACTCCGAAGATGATGGACCGACAGACACCACGCGTAGAAAACCAAACA
This sequence comes from Aristolochia fimbriata, assembly GCA_019845555.1. NCBI lineage: Eukaryota > Viridiplantae > Streptophyta > Magnoliopsida > Piperales > Aristolochiaceae > Aristolochia > Aristolochia fimbriata. Next base: position 21,865,053 of record CM034084.1, on the reverse strand, counting down.
CAATACCTCCGAACCGTGAAATTTCATTCCAGTGCGGAACCTGATCAAACTTCTCCTCTTTAACGGCAGCCACAATTCGAACTGGTGACGAGGATAAGCAGGCCGCATGCGACGAAGACAAGTCGCCACGGACATTCCTCGCGGTCGCGGAAGCGAAGGCCAGGGGACCCTGCATCGATCGACCTCCATCCCTCCAAATTTTCTTCTGGCGCCAGTTTTTCCTAGAGAAACGACAGCCCGTCCCCTCCTAGACTCCTAGTAAAAATTAAAATTCGTCTGTTTGTCATCATTATTATTCTTGGCGCGAGACGACACGGCGTATATATACGAAGCCCCCATAGAAAGGCCCGTATACTGTAGAGTGTAGAATTATCTCGCGAAATACGTATAATAACACGAAGACATCTCAAAAAAAAATTCAAATCGTTTTCGAGATGGACCACATAAATTCCTTTTTCTTGTACTTTCCCGCTGGTCCATACTAGGTCCAAAAATTAAAGTGTTATCCACATGAGAGGACCACGACGTGCATGTCCAATCCTGACAAGTGAGTGGTTGTGCGGGTGTGTATAAGGATTTTGGCTTCTAACTTGGTGGATCAGCATATCTCGAGACTGATTTCAAGGTGTCTTTTAATTTATAATTAAAAAGGAAGAATGCATGGTTGTAAAGATAAGATGAATATCATCTAAGTTTCGATTGAATTGGACTAAGGGGATCGCCTCTGTGTGATAAGGGTTATTCGTTATTACTCATAATTAGTGTTTTCAATTTTCTCGGAAAATATCAAAAAAAAAATCAAGAGTTTGTAAAAACATAATGGGAGTTTATAGTTTCTACTTTATATGTCAACATTGATATTAATATTTACATTTCACGAATAAAAATAAATTATCATAAACTTGCATCGGGTATTTTCTTTTTTCAAAATTGATAACAGGTGTTTACTATTAATTTTTATGTGTCACTCTCGAGTACAAGTTAAAACAAATCAGGGGTTCAGAGTAAAGTGAAATCACTATTTAAGAGTAAAAGTAAGTGACACTTATTTTTTTTAAATGGTGATTATATTTACAAACTTTCGATTGTGTAACCGTATGACTACTAGATGAGACTACTTGAACTATCTGCAAAAAAAAATCAGATAATTTAAAGTTCCATATTTTTATAATTGACAATAAATAACTTTTTGATAAGGTATTGTAGGAAATATTTATCCAATATAAAGATAATGAAAGATGAAAAGGGAATATGTATAAGAGGCAGTTGTATAATGTATTCAATCTTAAACAAATTAGTCAAATAAAAATCCGAGTTCAGATACCTAATAAAATTACTAAACTTTTGACTATGAAATTTGAATAAGTAAAAAAATATAGAAAATAAATGAAAATATTTGTTACACCTATGTAGAAAAATTTTCTATACACTTACTTTTTTAAAAAGAAAAAAGTAAAATATTGTTTCGACAAAAAACTTTCAGTCCGCAAAAAGGCGCAATCGATTGATTAATTCAACTGAAATAACAGAGAAACGACAATTGAGTTTGAGAATTAGGAATTTTTATGGGTACAATCTTCTAATTTTCCTCTGATCGACCTCTGATGTGGTTGGCGGTGAAGTCACTGTCTTATGCGGTTCGACGGGTATAGTCGGCCAGACGGAATTGTTTGTGTTTCGTGTATTCGACGTGTTGACGTCACCGGTGAACGTGTAGAGCTTATTCGTTAGACTGTGTGTACTCTGACGAACTTGAGAATTCGTGAACTTCGGGCTCGAGAGAATTTATGAGTCGAGTGACTTTAAGTCTGAACCTTTGGGTTTCCAACCTCTTGGGCTCTTGGGTTTGTTAGTTGAAGCTCGATCCTGGATTGACTCATGATTTCTGCTGTCTGTTGATTAATTTGAGAAGTCAATTTCACTGGACTTCAGACCCGCACTGGGCTGTCTTAATGAAATTGATGAATGAATTGTTGGAGATTCCACAACATACATGAAATGAAATTTTTGATGATTTATTGGGTGGGTCGTTGTGAGTTGTGAGGACTTTCGAATTTAGGGCGCGTCGGATTTTAAAGTCTACAAATATTATCATAAATATAAGATATATTTTTATAAAAGCAAATAAAACTACACACCACTTTTACAAAAATAACTCTTATTCCTAGTTTAAAAAGGTGCGTGTTCCTTGGCTAACCGCCCTCAAAATAAATTTGGTCAGTACATAGATCCAATTTTTGGGCCATCGTTTTCGGACCACATACTGGTCCAAATCAGGTTCATCAAACCAAATGAAATTGGTCCGACTTGGGGCTCCGGACGCTCTGCCTTACATGTAGCGGGCATCTTACAAAATGTAATAGAAATCGGGATGTATCGGCCGATATAACCCCTTATATTATCTTGTAATAACATAGGCATATCGGGTCGGGAAAAATCCGATATGTCTCAGGCAACTTTTTCTTTTCGTTTCTCAATTCTCTACTTCTCTTTTAGGATGCGTTTTCGTAACGATAACGAAGCCATTTCGCTAACCGTTCGTTAGACCCAACGAACGAATACGACAGATCGCCAAAACGGGCTCTACGATATTACTGACGTACCCCTGATTCACTTCCACAGGCAGTGACTAAAACAGAAAGACGTCGAACATAAGAAATGGAAATTAGATGGTATTATCGATAGTTCACCAATAGATTAAAACACGTGGCACGTTCCACCGGTTTTCAGCTGTTTAAAAGTCCAGAGGCTCGTCTGTCTTCGCGCTCTCTCCCGCGCTCGAGCACGGACGCCGAAACCCTAACTGAATTTCGCGGCTTCTTTTATATCTGTTGAGCTTTAATTTTCGATTTACAAATCACGGCATTGCTGCTGCGCTGAGGTCTGGATGAAGATTAATACACTTTTTTTTTTTTTTTTTTTTTTTTGTGGTGAACGTGATTGATTCATGGAAATGTATCTAGTTTTTTCTTTTTTATTTTTTTCGAACTGCTGCGACATTTGGAAGATCTCCGGTGGAATTCGGGCGTGGTAATACGATGTCGGCGAGCATGGAGGAGTCTTTGAAGCGACCTGTGCTTGGACAGGAGAGGAACAGAGGTAGCCTTGCTGGAATTACGGCAGCTCGGAGCAGTAACAAGTTAGTTGCTAGAAGTTCGAGTCCGGAGGTGGAGTGGCGTGATCGGTTGCCGAAGGGCGCTGCTAGGTCTAAACTTTCTGCTGACACATCGCGTTCTTCGGATTCTCCGAGAAGTGTTTCTCGTGGGAGGAAGGTGGATTTGCGAACTCGAACGAAACAGAGTGGCGTGAAGTCTGTGAATTTTGTCCCTGACGGTCCTGAGCTGCCTTCAGCCGATCCTCCGCTTGTTTTTGAGAAAAGATGTAGCTGGATTACGGCAAATACAGGTGATGCTCGGAAATTTTCCTCAACTTTTATGTGTTCTTTTCTCTTTTCTCATTTTGTCCGGTATGCTTTATGAACGATGTCTGAGTCCTTTTTGACTGTCCTTTAAGGCGACGGTGTCACGGACTCAGGTTATCTGTGTCCTTTTCTTAAAAGTCTGAACAAGCTCGACAGCTGAGAGGAGTCTGCTAACTGTTTCCCGACTTTCTCGGTCCCATAACAAACACATCCACGGATACTTGAGAATACGAAGGTAACAAGAGATTGTCGTGTGAGTCATGTGACCTTTAGATTTCTGACGCTGGATTTCGCTGCACCTATGAGAAGGGTTAGGAACATAGCTTCAAAAGGGTCTACCTGGGCCATGAAATTTAAGGAATGCCAAACAGTGGATCAAATAATTGGTTAAAAATGCACAAACTCAGGAGGATGGTCTTTATTTTCATCTCCAACATTACCTTTAAGTGCATTATGGATGGCCCCTGCAAAGATGTGACAAAAGATTATGGTTTTTCTGTGGTTTTGAAACTAAACTCAAAAAGACAAAGACAAAGGCACATGCTTCAAAGATTTTAAGTTGTACCTTCCAAAAGCATTTCTGACCTTAAATATCTGTCAGCACAAGGAGGTCCTGATGATGTGAGCTTGGTTCTTTACAACTTCTATAGGTCCGAAGTGTTGATTTTTAAGAGTAGCACCAAAGAATGTTCTGAAAAATTAATGGTGTCTGAACAAATAGGTCTAGCTGTGATCTCAGATGAGAAGGTCCTGTGATGTTTATATCTTGAAGTAGGGATAGTTACTGCTAGCGTGCTGTCTTAAATCAAATATCACTGTTTTTTCAGTCCAGTTATTTTCTTATATGGTTTCAGCCGCGGTACTAAAATAGTCTCACACGACGATGTTACTCATAATTCTATTTTTTCTGACAGACCCTGTATATGTATCCTTCCATGACGAAGAATGGGGTGTCCCAGTTTACAATGACAGGAAGTTGTTTGAATTGCTAGTCTTGTCAGAAGCATTTGGAGAACTCAGTTGGTCCACAATTCTTAATCAAAGAAAAATCTTTAGGTATCTCAATTCTTGAGAAGTGATACTTTACTTCTCATTTGAGCTGATCACCAACGATGTGCTCTAATACTGGCAAAGGTCCTGTTTGCTTGTAGGAAGCTATTTGATGACTTCGATATCCTTTCTGTTGCTAAGTTCACTGAGAAAAAGATTCTGTCACTGCAAGAAAGCAGTTCTTTGCTGTCTGAACCAAAGCTGCGTGCGGTGGTGGAGAATGCCAAACAAATACTAAAGGTAATGCAATTACTAAACCTGTTAAATGCATATGTTGTCAATGGTCAACAACTTATTGCCTTGTCATAAGTTCTTTCTGCAATTCTACTATTTCCAAATGCAAATAGGCAATTTATTGTTCACACTCAAATGAATTATATATATATTTATTTTAAATAAAAATATCATATTATCCATAATATTTTCAAATAATTATTCATTTTTTTCTCACGGGATCATATCTGAAACTGTATATATGAAGATTTCTTTGGCACATGTATATGTTTTCTGCAAAAGCCAACACCATAAATCTTATCTGACAAGTATTTGTAGATGTTTCGTTAGTGTTTGATTTCTGCTGGTTCACTCCCTTGATGAATGCAACTATGCCACATGCTTCTACTTGCCAGGTTGCAGAGGAGTTTGGTTCTTTCAGTAACTATTGTTGGAACATTGTGAACCATAAACCTGTTACCAATGGGTACCGTTATGCACGGCAGGTACCTGTTAAGACACCAAAAGCTGAAGTCATGAGCAAGGATTTGATGCGAAGAGGCTTCCGTTTTGTTGGGCCAACCATCATATATTCATTCATGCAAGCAGCAGGAATAGTAAACGGTCATCTGTTGAGTTGTTTCAGGTACAAAGATTGTGTTTCTAGAATCAATTAACACAAAGGTAAGGTTGAGGAGATGGAGCCAGTTGTAAAAATTATTCAAAAGACATGTCTGCTACAAGCATGACTAGGGGGAGGGAGTCACCATTTTCTAACAGCCCTTAGCTGAGAACATTGACAAGAGGATCAACAACTAGACAGATGTGAAATGTATAAAAAATGTATTTACCTGTATGCCAGCTGAGTGTTTCTTTATTTTATGTGTTTGCCGGCCTATTCTTTTCATCTCAATTGTACCATCTTGTATCTCAATAATTTTTTTCAGAGGAAATTCTGGTCCTACCTTTCACTTTTACGTTTTCTGCTACCAACTTTAATTCTTGAGTACCCAAAAATTGTAGTCCTTATATGCAGTAACTGGGTTCAATTGAGAACAAAATATATTTTGAGATAAAAATGATAATCTTTTCTTACTGTTTGATTTTACTTTTACCTTTTTTTGTAGCTTCTGAGGATGGATATTTCTTCTAGCAGTGAGAAGGTACTCAATTATGAAACTTGCTTTCCCAATGTCTGTTTCAAGTTACCCCAAGCAAGCATTATTTTCTGACTAGTCTTTGATGGTGAAGGTAGCAATGACACTGTGTTTTCCTATTACAAAACACCTCGCCTATACCTCACCACCGCAAGGACCCAACTGCATCTGGCTACCATTTGGTTTGGTTTTATTTTAGTACATGAACTCATACAAACTGAATATGTTTTGTTGTTTTCGTTAAACTGCAGGGACGTGGACATGTTGGGTGGTTGAGCTATCCCGGGTCCTCGTGTCTTACTTCTCCTGTCCATTTCTGATGCCACGGGACAACTACACGTTTGTTTGTCCAAGTCCATATTTTAAACTACTGTGAATAAAAAAACTCTTTTATATAGTGTCCTCAATCTAATTTTCCATGCCTTTTCTCACCAATTTGTCTATACTTTTCATTTACAGCATTGAATCATGACTCAAAGGTCTGCTTTGGGCTTCGGCTCGGCCTCAGATTGTCCGAGTTGGATCAATTTTTCAGAGGCTCACACAAACATCTGCAGCGCATCCGATCCACTGGCTGCCAAATCCGAGTCGACACAGTGAAGTTATGGTTTCAACTACACTGGTAAATCAGTAAATCTTAAACCATGAAACAATTTCTACCTAAGACTGACTAGGGTAGAACTGTAGAAGTCTCGGCCTCGTGTACCTCATGGGCTATACTAAAATATCACAGAATAAAAATTTTATAATGTGATATAATAATAAATTAAAACCTTCACGATCGAAAAAAGAGGGATACATATCGTAATAGCACTCCGAAGATGGAAGACATCAAGATAAGGATATAACCGATACACCCATCACTGATTCCTGCAAATTGGAGCATAGCGAGCTTCTTCCATTACTCTGGACTCTTAGTCTCTTACCGATGCTCTTTCGTGGAAGTAACGGCTAGCAGTTAATTAAGAGATATGGAATTTACAGACGAATGGCAACATCAGACTGAGGCGGTTCACATGGCCCAGAGACATATCACATGGCGCAAGGCGTGGAGAGCACTGTAGTTTTCAGATGCCCTTTGACCACAAACACCCCAACATCGACATGGAAGAAAGCAACGAAGTCACGCGAAAAGGCGAGTCAGATCAGTTCATCTACTCTTATCGCTTGAGTTCAAGAACATCAGAGTCATTGGCATCTTTGGACATACTTCTTTTCCCGGTTTCTAAAAGATTGTCTGGACATTGGACCGATGCAATTCAGCGACAATTTTTCGGCTTGATCCCTTTTTGACTCCAGCAAAGTTGAAGTATCGCAGTTTGCAGCCGTTCCAGGGACCAGCATGCCCATCATGGACTTACACAACAGCAGGTTATCGGCAATTTCATAACGGAGGCTGAGCAGTTCAATTCAATGGATACAAATTTACCTCTGGAACCAAAAACTCATTAATTCCAACTACAGAGACAATGGGTTCTATTTCTACAATTGGAGCTGATGAGAATCATATGCTAAACAGAGTTTCAATAATAACCACCCAGAATGGTTGCAGTGACAGCAAGCACGAACTGGGTTCAAGAGGAAAACAAAAGAATTGCTACAAGAAAATGGAAAGAAAAAAAAAAAGCCTCCCACCCATGAAGGGGGAAGTTTCCATTTACAGAGAACAGCATTTGCAGCAATATTATCTACTGCCTCACATCCAAGAAAGGAAAGCTGCTCCAATCCCCCTTCCAGGACTTCCATACAGTAGCAGAAGCACTCCACATTCCATTCCATCAAACGTTACATATAAGACCAGTGCAGCAAAATACACACAGGGCATGAGAGAAATCAGTATGGGAGCTAGCTCCTTGACTTCCCATTGCCAAGAGTGAGCTCTAAATCTTCCACTCCAATCTCATGAATCCTCTCTCCCTCCCATGGTTTCACCTGTCCACACTCAAACTCGAACTCCAGAGGCCTACCCTTCTCATTCCCAAATCCCCAGGCCATCCCATTCTGCGGCGGCGAATTCTGTTGTCCGGGTTTCACAAGATTAAAGGTAGGAGACGAGGGGGTACCGACACCAGAGGGAGGTGTTCCCACACCAGAGCCGCCTGTTTGGAAACTAACCCACCTCCCAGAGTCCACGGTAGAGGCATCGGATTCATCACACTCGGGGATAGTCGCCGGTGCCCAGTGGTGGCGACGGGTGGGACTGGAAGGTGCAGAGGCCGCGAAGAGGGGATGCCCAAAAGTGGTCACAGAAGCATTAGCCAGAGCATCCCAGTCGAGTTTCTGTTGCTTTGAGGCTCGAGATGTTGGAGAGGATAGCGGAGGAGTCACAGGGGCGCTATTAGAGATTCGTAGAGGTGGGAGATTGGAGGGGATGGCAGAGAGATTCCGCAGGAAAGGAAGGAGATAGGATGAATTGTTTGCATCGAAACGGGTTGGGCTAGGGAAAGAAGAAGAAGTAGGGCTAGCATGGTATGAAGGAACAGGACTCGGGAAGGACGATGATTGAGGGCTCGGCTGAATGGATGAACAGGCGCTCAAGTTCGTCGATGTGCCAGCTGCTTCAGCAGGCGGTGGCTTGCATCCCTGCAAGATGAGAAATGAGAGTAAGATGAAAGATTTACCAATGAAAACATAAAAACATAAGTTGAAGAAGAAATTATAACAAACGAAAAAAAATAAATAAATGAATTGGGTGCTGAAGTTTCTAATCAAATCATTCTTCTTTTGGGTCCAAAAATTTTGCGTTACTGAGTAGACTAAAACACTAAAAGTACGGATTTTTCATTCCTATCGGCAACACAAGAACAGCAAATTCATGGTATTAGGATCTCAGCTGGGCAGAATCGTCGATGGAAATGGCGCGTAGAGAAAAATGAAGTTCCGATTAGAAGAAAAGCAGTGGCAGAGAGGGGGTAACAACAGAATCCGGCCGCCTGGATCAAATTAACGGAAGAAAAAAGGACGAATCAAGTCTTAGCATCAGCTGAATTTGGATCTCAAGACAATAACTACGTTTATTTGGGAGAAGTTTTGAGGTCCGAAGAAAACTGAAGCGAAACCACACTAAAATATGGAGAAAAGAACAAGAAAGATGATACAGAAACTGAGATACATCACAAACCAACATCAGAAGAAACAAAATAGCAGTACAACAGAAAAAAACCAAAATCACCCAAAAAACGAAACCGATTAATAGGAAGAACACCATGTGCAAGATTCCCTTTTTTTTCCCTTCAGGAAAACACCAGATCGAGGAAATCATGGACACATCCCAGGGAAAAACACAAAGCACGAAAGCAACCAGTGAAACATCCGAAAAATCTCAAATCCAGAAAAAGGAAGCAAGGAAAAACACGATGAAGTAGATGAAATGTTCAGCCAAGGAGAAGAGAAATGGTCAGCAGAGTAAGTACCTTGCGGTAAGTGGTGCCGTCTTCTTCCACAACCCAGCCGGCTTCGGCGCAGAGAGCCTTCAAGACTTCGTTGTTATCGCAATGCTTGGGCAGCTTATAGTTCCCAAGCGCCCTCAACCCGGAAAAAATCTTGGCGGCGATCGCCCTCCTCCGCCTCTCCCTCCTCTTGTTATTCTCCCTCTCCTTCCATGTCGGCAGTCTCCCCGATCCGGACGTCATTATGCCCACACCCCTCAAAAGAAATCAACCCGATCTCTCTCCTACTTTCCCTCTAGGAGAGAGTTAAACAAATCGGGCCTCTCCCCTTCTGTCTCTCCTTCCGAAGAAGAGAAACGTACACCTCTCTTCTCCCTTCAACCTCCCCCCCTTCTCTCTCTCTCTCTATCCTCTTCCCCCCCTCGAAGGAAAAACTAGGTTTTTTTAGTAAAGCAGCGGAAGCAGAGCTAAAGAGAAGATCGGCCTTCCCCCTCTGTCTCTCCCCTCTTTTTTTTTCTCTCTCTCTCTCTCTGGCTCTCGCTGCTTTTCCTCTTTCTGGCAGAGGAAGAAGAGGGAGAAGGCGTTGCAGTGCAGGCGACTCACGAGGAGAGTACGTTTACTTTATTGGAAGCTGATGGATAGATTCTCTTCCTCGCCTCCCCCTTCCTTCTCTAGACGCACAGAGAGCCTTTATTACTCTATTATTTTCGGTTTTCGACCTCCTCCTCCTTCCCGGTAAAAACACAAAAACAGCTTAAGGCTTAAGCATGTAAGCACATATTCAAGAAGCCTAATTATCATTTGACTGGAGTTTAAGCCTAAGGACTGACGAGTCAATTGCAATAGGAGACGTGGCTACTCTGGTCAAAGTCGTCCGGTAACATGCCAAACGGCTTCTGGAAAATGGATATTATCTTGTAAGGGTCACTTACCTTGAAAAAACCCGACCAGACCGACCCGGTCCATTTACCAAATTATCCTCCACGGCGGAAAGTAATCTCTTAGCTGCTGAAAGTACGGTAATGCCATTATTAGAGGAGTAGTGGGTGGGGAGGAGAGAAAATCAGAAGAAGGGTGTTTTAAGAGGAAGTGGGGTTGTTTTAGTATTTTCCTACTTGTTGACGGGAGTACATTTCATTTTCTCGCCACGGCCCTGCTTTGCTTCGTAATTATCATTGTCTCCTTCCAATGATAGACGCGAAGAAGGGGAGATCGGGTCACGGACCGGGGGCGACTTCGTCCTTATCTTCTTTTTAGAATTCGTTCCGATCTACTTACTCTGCTGACGAGAGTAGAGGAGGACTCTGGCCCCGAAGCTTACATTGCGCCGGGGGGGCGCATTGGGACGAAGCTCGACGCCGAGGTTCCTTAGTGGGGTCCACTTGAAAACGACCGCCCAGCAAAGAATGAAAAACGAAAACAAAAGAAAGAAAAAGAAAAGGGAATGGTGGGGCCCCAAGGGGGGGCAGATGGGGCAGCTTTCTGCGGTGGCGCAGCAGAAAGAGCGGCCCCCGCACGTGCGATGCGGGAAACTGTTCGACAGGTGTCGACGTTCCAGCTGGTCCGAAAAGGACCACCGGGCTCCCACCACTCCACGCGCGATGTGCCGCCCCCCTCGATGGGCCCCACCCGGAACGCTGATGGCGTGATGGCTGACCGAGCGAGACAGAGAACACGTGTCTTGCCCCTGTTTCCATCCCCTTTTCGATTAAAATTACCTTCTCTGCCCTTGCGTCTTCGTCTCTCCTCTCCCTCTCCGAATAAATAATCCTAATATTTAAAAAATAATAATAATAATTAAAACAAATTACTAGTAATAAAACTCACTGAAATATATTAATTAATTTTCTACTAGCATTTTACATATTCTTTTGTGGTCTATCAATATAGTTAAAAAGGTAAAGAAATAAAAAAATAAAGATTTGTTGGATCGTCCAACTTATTTCCATTAAAAAATGAAGGTAATTTGAAATTGAGGGTGTCTCGAGGATACGCAATCAAACCATAAGTTATAGTCCATGTTATATTATTCCCTTGACAATAATTATGTATATGTCATACTTTTCTCAGATAATTTAGCATTTAAAAAAAAAAAAAACAGCTTCCTGCGACGATCCAGGCCGTCGATGAAACGCGGACATCTGGACGAGTCGAGTCCCGCCCGACACAGAAACGCGGAAAGAGAATCCGTTTTATTTATTATCCGACTTCCGAGCCCGATACGTTACCCGCCTTTAATTTTAAGAAAACGGAGAAAAAAAAAAAAAAAAAAAAAAGGTAGGAGAGCGCGTGTGGTCCTCGAGAAGAACGAAGGAGGGGCACGTGCGGGGGAGAGCGACGAGTCGCGGTGGCGACATTGAAGGAGAGACAGAGACAAGAGCCACCGCACGTGCAATCGCACGAGGGCGGGAAAGGAAACCGTGGGGACCTTTCGGTAGTTGGACTCGTGAAACTTTTTTTATTGTTTTCGGTGGGAGAAAGAACGTGGGAGCTCCGTTTCTCGAGAGCCCGGAATGTACGTGGCCAAAGCGAACGACGGGGCGTTAAGTTAGCCCGCACTAGTAGTTTTGTGATGTGGCGCCCCATGATTCGCTTTGGCTATGCTGTATTTCGGCAAGCGGATTTGGGTTCATTTCTCGATGCGCTCGGAAAAAAGCCCTAATCCGCTAGCCAAAATACAGCTTGACAAAAACGAATTAGGGGCTCCACATCACAAAATACCTTGTGATTCACTTTGGCCACGCTGTATTTTGGCCGGTGGATTCGGGTTCCTCGGAGAAAGGGTGATCTTTCTTTTTTTGTTTATAACACTCTTGCATTCCATGTTATATGTAATTTTTGATAATGTCTCTTTATGAATGTGATTCTAAACAAGTTGATGAAAGGCTGCTTATCCCACACAGGAATGTTTGGCTTTTTGGATAATTATGAATTTTTTTTGCCACTGCTTGTATCTTCTTTCTCTTTGGAAAAAGTGCAAAGTGTCAGTTATAGGATTTGTAGTTTGGTAAAGGAAGAAATAAAGGTTGGACCTTTTTGGAGTTAGGACTTCGCCAGGAATTCCGATTCCGGTGGCCTTAACTCTGTGAAGCTGGGCCTCCATCTTAGGAAGTAAGACAGTTAAGCCCACTACCAAGGTTGGGGGAACGAGCGAACCGGTCTGGTCCAGATCGGTCGGGCCTTCTTTCCGTTCTCGTCTTCATGGACCACGTTCTTACCTGTTATGTTGCACGCGATATCATATAGTCAACTCTCTTTCGGGATCTCTTTTTACCAGTCCCAGTTCGTAGTTCTCACTCGGGTTTCTATTTTGTTAAATAAAGAAGATCTCGAGAATCAAACGAGGCCCTCCACGTTGTGAGTTTCGCAAGAATCGTGGCGGGCAACATTTGAAAATTCATCGTTCTTTCCAATTATCCAAAACGTCTGAGTATCATCTATGTCCCAACCTTACGTCTCTGACTTCCACCACGACGACGACGACGACGACGACGACTATAATCGGTCCATCGGCCGATCGGAAGTCCTCGTCTTCTTTGATTCGAGCGTGAGCGTTGACGTTATATTAACGGCCGTGACGGAGACGTTGTCACGGCTGGGCTTGAGTCGCTGGATTCGTTCGAGCTGCTCTTGATTGTGTTTGGCTGGCTTTATGCGTCTAGGAGATTTTGGATCGAGATCTGTGCGTACTTCGAGGTTTCAAAGGTTTCCGGCGATGAAGTAAGTGAGGATCTGTTGTTGATCCGTTTTCGTTTTCGCTGGAGTAGTTTCTGTTTTTTTTGCCGTTTTGTTGGTTATGTCTACCTATTAATTGATGATTCACGAGCTGTCGGATTATCTGGTTTTTTGATGATTGGGGTGGTTGAATCGATTATAACCGGCGAGGGCTTTGACTTGTCTGTTTCTGCCAGCGAGTTGCTTTTTATTTCTGTTTATCAACATGTTTTGATTTCTCTAACTGTCAATCTAACTGTCAAATAACAAGATATTCGCGTGTTGTACGTGGTAATTGTCTTCGAGTGCCAAGAACTTGCCAGTGGCATGCCTACTGATAAGGAGCACCTGAACCTTTAGGCTGGAGGACTGTTTTCCGTTCTTATTTCTTTTTGTACATATGATAGTACTGAAAGAACCATAGCAAACGTTGCCGTTACTGCGTGATCACTAACTAAACTAATTCCCGATCCTCGTTTCCCCTATTGTTTTTATTTGTTAATTGCTAGATAATTTTTCCGTAGAGAAGAGTCTTTCGATTGATAGATTGTTGAATGTCTTTAGTCAGCTGAAATTTTCGTGCTTGTGATAATCATGGTTCTTTAAATAAACAAATTGTTTCCATTTAAGGCGATCAGATTAGAAAGCCATTTAAATGAACTTCAGTCGTGTTTGTCATCAATCGATGCCCTCTTCCAGTTCCTGATTGTGTTTATTGTCACATGACAGAACAAGGAAGGTCTTTGGAATTTCTCTCTCTCTTATTCTCATCAACATGGCTTCTATCATGGAGCGTGCTGATGAAAATCTCCTTCCAGCTGTTTACAGAGAAGTCAGTGAAGCTTTCCGTGCTGGACCAACTGAACTAGGATATCTTACTTTCATACGTAACTTTGTACAGGCCTTGTCATCACCTTTGGCAGGTGTGCTGGTCCTTCACTATGATCGACCTACAGTTCTTGCAATGGGTACTCTGTGTTGGGCTCTGTCAACTGCTGCAGTTGCCTCAAGTCAGTTATTTTATCAAGTGGCATTTTGGAGAGCAGTTAATGGTTTTGGACTTGCAATCGTGATTCCGGCACTCCAATCTTTTATAGCCGATAGCTACAAGGATGGAGTCCGTGGAACAGGGTTTGGCTTGTTGAACATGGTTGGCTCCATTGGTGGTATTGGTGGAGGCGTCCTTGCAACTGTAATGGCTGGGAAGGAGTTTTGGGGGATCCCAGGATGGCGTGTCGCTTTCATTATGATGGCAACACTAAGTGGTCTAATTGGGATCCTTGTTTTTTCATTTGTTTTGGATCCAAGGAAGGCACTTGTTATCACTCATGGGAGAGATGAAAGCTCAGAAAGGTATTGTTTTCTTTTGTTGCTCTACATAAAATTATCACTCCTTACCTGTTCTTAACATGCTTACTAATGTATTCCTGCCGGGGAATTTAGTTCATTTTGAGCTTAATTCAAAGTGAGAAACACACGTGTTTCAATTTCTTAGTCATTTGCTTAAGATAAGTGTTTCATTGATTTACTCCTTTATGTTTAACTAATCATCACTGTGCATCTTTCTAGGAGTACGCTTGTTGGGAAAAACAATTTTCTTTCATCAAATGTGTGGAGAGACTCATGGACAGCCATGAAAGCTGTTATGAAAGTGCAGACTTTTCAAATCATTGTCTTGCAAGGAGTTGTTGGCTCACTTCCATGGACTGCTATGGTTTTCTTCACAATGTGGTTCGAGCTAATAGGTGCGTCGATATCAATGTTTTGTATTTCAGCAGTGTAATGGTTTTTACATACAAAATAATTCTTACTATAATCTTATTTTTAAAATTCTCAAGTTGACGCTGCTTTTGATTTAGTTTCTTTCTTTGGGAAAAGACACTAGGAACATTTGCTGAATCTGGTTGGAACCAACCTACAACGGAACTGATTCCGAGTCAGCTACTGACTTTTTGACCATCTCTATGCTGATAAAAAACTTTAATATCCATTTTATATGACACATACAACTCTAATGGATACTGTCGAGCTTGCATTCCCAGCATTGATAGAAGATGAGGCTTTTGTTGAATATGTTGGTACACGAGTGTGATATCTTGAGGCATGCCTTAGACAAGCTGAAAGCATGCCTCAAGATGTGGTGAAGTTTTAAGGCTTGTCTTTAGATAGGGTGACAAGCTGCAAAATTTTGTCATGTACAGACAACTGGTGTAGTTCAAAAAGACCTGGCCTCTCCCCTGCATTTGATAAACGCTGAATAACGAATCAGTCAAATCATAATTGACCAGCAGGGTGTTGTTGGTTGCTCAGCTGATGTGGCCTAATCCAGTCAGGTTGGCTCACTGAGCCGTCAGCATGGGAAAAGCTTTTTACCAGCAATTTTTAGGGGAGGGCACCTCTTCAGTGCCCCTTTCAATGGCAATGTGGGAGGAGCCCTCGTGGTAGATGGAAGGGAGAGGGAGTACACCATTGGAGGTGCTGTAGGTGGGAGAGGAGCCCTTCCCTTCATGTTGTTGTGGAGGCATAGTGGCAGGTAGGGTAGCGGCTTCTCCCCTGCTTGTACAGTGAAAAAGGGAGATGCTGGCATTTGCTTCTCTTGGTATCTTTGTAACATCGATGCTGAGGAGAGGGGAGGCTCATTTTCTTGACAAACTTTGACTTTGTTTTCATTTAAGACGATGTCTGTTAAATCAGGGTGCCCCAGTTTCATCAGACCTGATCACCTTTCCAGGCTGAGTTTTATCGTATTTACCCTGAATATGTTCTACGATTTAAAATTTTTATGAAAAAGAATAAACACAAAGTCACTATTTTATCGTATTTACCCTGAATATGTTCTATGATTTAAATTTTTTATGAAAAAGAATAAACACAAAGTCACTATTTTCCTTATAAATGGTCTTCAAACATGTTTTATGATCTTGAGGTTCAATCACTTGGAGAAATTAATTGTTCTGCTTATGGTGTTCTACATCTGATAACATAAAATGTATCTGTTATCTCTACAGGATTTGACCATAACAGTTCAGCAATCCTTCTTAGTCTTTTTGCTATTGGCTGTGCATTGGGATCCCTCCTTGGGGGACTGATAGCAGATCAGATTTCAAAAATACATCCAAATGCCGGTCGGGTCATGTGTGCTCAATTTAGTGCCTTCATGGGGATTCCATTCTCCTGGTTCCTTCTCACGGTGATCCCCCAATCAGTAAACAGTTGGTCCATATTTGCTATGACCCTATTACTCATGGGCCTTACCATAAGCTGGTGTGCTACTTGTGCAAATAATCCCATGTTCGCAGAGGTGGTCCCGGCTAATCACCGAACCATGATATATGCATTTGATCGTGCCTTTGAAGGGTCCTTCTCTTCCTTTGCAGCTCCTCTAGTTGGAATTCTCTCTGAAAGAATCTATGGTTATGATCCAAAGTCTGTGAAGTTATTGGAAGGATCAGCACCTGAAGCCTTTGCACTCTCCAGAGGACTTCTATCAATGATGGTTATTCCTTTTGGTCTATGCTGCTTGTTCTACAGTCCTCTGTATATTACTTTCAAGCGTGATCGTGAGAATGCCAGAGCAATGAGTTTAAAAGAACAAGAACTCTTGTGAAAGGATTTGTATGTCAATGGTGAAAATTGTTACTGATCCCCGACCATAGGATATAGTGGTGGTACTGTGGTAGAAGACTGCTGCAGTTTATTGGTGCCATGATATGTTTTTGAGGCGGTAGAAGACTTTGTATGGACCCTGATGAAATTGAACAAAACTACAATTAGCAGCCATTGGTTAAGAAGGTATGAACACAATCTGTCAAGCGTTTTAGGAATATTTGTTGGGCTGAATGAAGAGAGGTTTCTTTATATTTAGAAGACAAGGAGAGATTATGTATGATCCATTAGAATTTTTCGTGGAATTAACAATTTTGTTACTGTATTCAATCTAACAGTTTTTATTAGCAAAATCAGTTTTCGTCCAAGTAGTTGTACTTCAAAGTTTTTATTAACTGTTTTTGCCTTTATAATGCTTTCCATTGGAGTGGAAGAAAATGTAGATGGATCAAAACAGTTCATCCGAAGCTCCAAAAGTTATAAATGCAGGCATTCAGCGTCCTTTTTGCAGGATTTCTAATTCTTTTGGCACATTTATAAGTAATTCATTAGCTTCGCCATCTGTTCCACTCAATGCAAGAATGTGTTGCCTCTTCTATGAATTCCTTCCATGTATGTTTTTTCTCTACACCCTCAATCTTGTGGGTCTTTGCAAAAAGCTTCATTTCCTTTTCATTTCCTTACTATATTATACAGTGTGTCGGATCTAGACTGTGTGACTTGGTTTAAACGAGTTAAAATCGCGCTAGAGAAGTAAAACATGGCGTTTCATGATTCATTTGTTTATATCATTATATGTACGTGTGTTATTTTTATAAATATTTGTAAAAGTTATTTTCATAAATATTTATTAAAATAATTATTCTTTTATTTTTAATTTATGTTGTACACTTGTACTCAAAAAAAGGAAATGTACGAATTACGAAGCTGAAAAAACATCCCGTGGTATCTTTCGAAAATGGGCAACAGTTGGTCGCAGACTCGCAGGACTCACAGGACGTATGTGGTATCGCTGCTATAACGACCAACCACGCCAACGAGACCTGCGTCGTTTCTGCAAATTCTAGGGCACGCAGTGAAAACTGAAAAGGGCCTGATTATATAAACCATATAAAACAGTCGCAGTGTTGGCACTGACAGTAACTCCACCCCTGCAACTGAGCTCTGCCAGACGTTTTTTTTCTCTGCTCCACCCGCCAGTAACGCGGCTACCGTTCTTCCATTCCGTCCCTCCATGGCGGTGGCGGCCTCGTCTTCGTGTCACTTCCTGCCCTCCAACTACCAGCGATTCTCGGTCCTCGATCGCATCGACGCGCCTGTGTATCTCCAGGCCTCCTCACCCGTTCGTTCGTTCCCTTCCCTGACTTTCACTGCGAGGCCGCTCCGGTGTAGGAAGCCGTCATTTGTTGTTTTCTCCGCGGGCGGGGGAGGAAATGGGGGAGGTGGCGCCGGCGGACGTGGTGGCGGCGGCGATGGGGAGGGACACGATGATGGAGATGCGGCTCATAGGAACCGGACGGAGGCGTTCTTGGCGCTCGCGGAGATTGGGAGGAGTTTGGATAGTCTGCCAAAGGATTTGGCTGCAGCTATTGATGCCGGGAAGGTGCCTGGAGTTATTGTGCATAGATTTGCCGATTTGGAAAAGTCGATTGTCATGAGGTGGTTAATGCAGTTTGCGGGGTTTAAGGAAAGGCTTCTTGCGGATGATCTCTTCCTCGCTAAGGTGGCCATGGAATGCGGCGTTGGAATCTTCACCAAGGTCATTTTCTTTGCCCGTACCTCGTTCTTTCCAGTTTATATCTAGAAAATTTGTCACGTCCCGAGCTCAACGCGATCGAGGAATCGTCATTGGAGTTCTTAGATGCTCTGCTAAAATAGATTATTTCAGTTCGGGACGTGTTCCGATGTTATGACGATAAGCAAGGCTGCTTTTTTGGCTCTAACTATGTAGGATGGTAAATGCGATGACAACATACTGAAGATGGCAGTCATCGCTTGACTTCAAAATTGTCATAGTAGTTCTAATATTCTCTATCTGTTAGCTTTCAGCGGCATGACAAACAGCATAATAAATCTTTTGTTTTGAAATGATGAACTTTTTATTAATCTGAGAAATATTGTTGCAGTACTGGTAGAACAATAGTGTTACAGGGGCCAATGCCGTCTTCAAAGTACTTCAAGTGATAAACTTCTGATATCGTGCTTCTGTAAAAATGCACTAGAAAGTAGTTGTTTCATGTTTTGCCCTTTCATGAACTTTGACTCACCTTTCCTTACACAAATGGGCGCTTACGAGTGGACATTCTCATGTCCTTTCGTGCCTCTACTATGCCATACAAGTATTTCATTGCTTCTCAAAGATAACCAGATGTTTTCTATTCTACATCACTGCAATATTTTTCTGCGAGAGAGGTTATTTTGATAAAAAAAAATGTTTTTTTTTTTTTTAATTTAAATCCTCAATTTCTACTCAAAAGTATTATACTGAAATGTGGATGTATGAAGAAAGTCCTTTTTCTTTTAGGGCTAATATAATTCATTATTACAGTGGTAGTGGAAAAATAGGTTTTCAGTGTTATGGAAATGAAGAGAACTTAATCTAATTATATTATGTCTTTCAGACAGCAGCAGAATGGGAACGGCGGAGAGAAAATTTTGTTAAAGAGCTAGATTTCGTTTTGGCAGATGTGGTATGATGTTTTAATTCTTACTAATTTCCTTTAGTTTTGCACAGACATTCTTTATGTTTTCCTGAGGTGTTAAGAGATTATACTATGACATTCTGAATGAGTCTTGCACAGACTCAGATTCACCTTCATCTCTTCAAGAGTATTAATATCTATTTTCTTGTTATTGGTTGGTTGAAATCTATAGGAAATAACAAATGCATTCTCCAATGGTTATAGTTCTGTTTCTTGGCAAAAATACTGAAGCTTGTAAAGCAGATATTGGGAGTACTTGGAGAATGTTAAAAGCTGCAGTTCTCTGTCAGAAAGCTTCCTTATCTTTCTCCTGTGTGGTAATACCAGTAGAAATAGAAGGGAATAGATTTTGAGTTGGTCTTCTTATAGTTAAATTTGTGGTATGTGTAATTGTCTTTGAAGGATTGATTTGATTGCACGTATTTTGGAATGATTTCTGTTAGTGGTCTCTGTGCGTGTGTGTGTGTGTGTGTTTTTTCTTTTTGAACTAGTGAAACCCATTATCCCACCTAATGTCCCCTAGGAGACTCGAACTCGAGACCTCCCATGATATCTACCCAAATGAGACCACCTGAGCTACTGCTCAGGGCTCCTCTCTCCCTCTCTCTGTATTACTAGCTCATATTCTCCGTTCTTATATTTTCAATGAACCAAGCTCCTTTATGTGAATCAATTTATTGAATAACTTTTCATGTGTGAAACCATGACTGACTGAGATTGTGAGGTTTCCTCAAGTATTATGGAAAACTAGGATTAACCTACCTTATACAAAAATAAAGTTTTTAATATGAATTTATATGATTACTGCATATGCCTGGAAAGCATGCTTACCCATTTAGCAATAAAGAAACACATTAATATGGTTTTCAAAAAAACACATTAATATGTGAATATCACAGCATTGGAATGGTCCTTCTTCAGAATATGGTGTTACTAAAGAGAAACAAATGCCCAATGTGTCTCAGCAACTGCCCCAAAGCAAAAGGCCACAAAGTTAAAGGGAATGAAAATAATTTATAGATATTCATTCATGCTTTATATGGTGTTCTCATGTAAACTTTGTTGGAAACTCCATAAGAAATCTAGTTTGCAGGACGTGATGGTTTTAGAGGCAATGTTTGGAAGGTTGGCTATATTGGTTCTTTAGCCATGTGGGAGGGTTTATAGTGTGAGGCCTTGAGTTCAAGTCTTACTAGGGGCAAGGATTGTGCAGCTAGGTTGGTCTTAGGTTCCAAGTCTTGGTAGGGGCAAGGGGGCGTGTGCGTGTGTACATCATCCCCCCTACCCCTCAACCCAAAAAAAAAGAGAAAACAAAAAAGATTCTATATTACTCCACTTGGAACATTGAGCTCTCATATGGTGGAAGGTTATAATGTTTTCATGGTGGCTCACGGTTTGACATAATTGGCAGTATTGTGATTGAAGTTGAGCTTGTGTTGAGTTTGGATGAAATTATGTCATTTTTTGGGTCCTCTATAGAGTTGTTGGTCCCACCATGCAACAAATATGCATAATGACAGAATGAAATTTTCCGGCCTTAAAAAACTGTACACGGTAAGATGATACTTAGTAGGGATGGCAACGGGGAGGGGCGGGGCGGGTTTTTGGAAACCCATCCCCCCCCGCAAAAAACCGGGGAAACCCGTCCCCCCGAAAACCCGCCCCGCGGGTTTGATTTCTAAACCCGTCCCCGCCCAGGGCAAAAAAACCCCCCGCCCGACCTGCTATGTTTAATATTAAAAATTTTAAAAATATAAAAAATTCTAAAATAAATAATATAAACATATAAATACTTAAACATATTGTCAAACATAAGGGGAGAATGTAATAAAGTAGGATTTTACTTTGTATTATTTAAATACCCTCTAAAACTTTTTTTTTTATATAAGAATTAAGCTGGTCGGTCGGGTTTTGGGGCTTTAAACCGTCCCCCGCCCCTCGAACCCGTGACGGGTTCTGCTCCCAAAACCCGAACCCGACCCGCGGGGTAAAAACATAAACCCGAACCCGCTTTAAGCGGGTCGGGTCGGGGCGGGTTCCCCGCTAACCCGTGCCCGTTGCCATCCCTAATACTTAGAAGAAGAGATCTGTCTGCTGCAAGGCCAACAGAGCCTGCATATGCTGATGCTTATCAATTTTCAGGTATCTGACAAAGCCCTATTCCAATTTTCTGAAACAACTAACCACAACTTTTTAGTTCTAGAAGAATGTATGAAAAGCCCTATTCCAATTTGCAAAAATAACCAAACACTGCTTTAATAAAATGTACTTACCTCCCTTTTCAGGAACTCTTAATGAATCTCCTTCTCATTGCTTCCTTAAAAAGAAATTTTGGAAGGATCATTGACAAAGAAAAGACTCATCTATGCTGTTGAACAAAGGATTTACAAAATCTTCGTTGTTTTAAGTTTTGACTTTTCCTTTGAATTTTGGAAAGTGGATGTGACTGATCATATACTTAGTTATACAAGTTTATGCTATGGAATTTACTTGGAAAGAGAAGATGGTTTACATGGAGAGGTAGCCTGTTGAAGTCCTGATGATTAGTCAGTCTATTGCTCTCACCTAGTTGCCAATAAGCTGGTATGACCTTGGCAGCCAGCAGCTTTCTGCTGGAAATGGGCTCTAACCTAGTTGCCTATAAGATGGCGTGACCTTGGGCACCCAGTCTTGAATATTTTTAAGCTGCCTGCTGGAAATGGGTCCCTTCGTTTTGAAAATGCCCAAGGAGTTATATGAAAAAATGTTGTTGGTAGATAATTTCTTACCTGTGCAAAATTTTAATGTGGTAGTATATATTTCTGAATTGTGTATTTGAATGCTTTTCTGTTAGTATTAACATTTGCTTTTGTTTACTAGCATCCTAATTCATCTTTCCTTTTAGGTGATGGCAATAATTGCTGACTTTATGCTTGTTTGGCTCCCCGCTCCAACGGTTTCTCTTCGACCATCTCTTGCAGTTAGTGCAGGACCAATAGCAAAGTTCTTTCATGGTTGTCCAGACAATGCTTTCCAGGTTTTGTTCCAGTAGTTGTTGAACCTGTTCTAGTAATGGTTTCAGTTCTTAGTAAATGGTTATCTAGTGTTAATTATGTAATCCAATGGTTGTTTCCTGCAGGTTGCTTTGGCAGGAACACACTACTCATTTTTACAGAGAATAGGTGCAATTGTGGTATGTAATCATATGAAGTCCATAACATAGCTGTTTTATACAAGATGGTTTTTCTATAGCTGATTCCAAAAATAGGGTATAACTTAACTATAAAGTCGATGTGTGATTGTCTTCCCTGCAGCGTAATGGATCAAAGCTTTTTGTTGTGGGAACTACTGCATCCCTGGTACGACATCTCTGTATAAACTAGATGTTTCAGTTCTTTTTCTTTTCTGTGTATGTGCTTCTTGCCAGTAGAATAATGGGTGTTTTTCAGCTTTCTTCAATTATTTTAAAATATTTCTGAGTCTAGGTTGTTATGCTCACTAGCTAACAATGAAATACATGTAATCTGTGTTCCTGAAATATTATGCCCTGTTTGTTTTGTCAAGGATCTAACGTTGTTTTGTTTACGTAAGTTCGTATGGGCGTGATGGTGGTCTGTTCACTCTCTTGACTGCTTTGTAACCTCATTGTTGAAGGATTTTGGCTACTATGATTGATTAATAGGTTTCCAACTGACTAGGCTGCTAGGAAGCTACCGTAGTGCTAATCAGTGTGGTGACTGCTTCCATATTTGCTTTATTGCTTTTAGTCACCAATTGCTCAATGTTCTTAAAATGTTTTCATAGTGGTAATCAGTTTGGTGGCTGCTTCTTTATTTGCTTTATTGCTTTTAGTCACCAGTTGCTGTATGTTCTTAGAATATTTTCTTTTTTAAGATCTATTTTTCTCCTGCAACAAGGTAGACTTGACTTGTTTACATTTTTTAGTGGATTAAATTATACTTGTCAGGTCCATGTATTTTAACATGCTACACATCTAAAACATTGAGCGATTAATCATTTGAAAGCTTAGCATTTGGTGTAGAAGCCCCATGATCAAGTCGTCTGGTATTTTAACATGGTTGTTTTGTTGTCCAGGTTGGTACTGCTGCAACAAATGCCTTAATTAATGCAAGAAAGGCGGTTGACAAGGCATTTGCTGGAGAAGCAGAGGACGTTCCTATTCTGTCAACCAGTGTGGCCTATGGTGTCTATATGGCTGTTTCTAGCAACCTTAGGTATTTGCATCTAACTTTCTCATTTTACTGGCTTCTGTGTGTTATGAATGCTGTTCTTTTACATTTAAAAGCATAACTGCATTTTACTGCAATAATGTTTTATTATATTTTTGAAAATAAAAGAAACAAAAATAAGGATCAATTGGCAGCTGAAACTAGTGACTCATTCTGGACATTTTTAATTAATGCCAGAAACCTGTCATTTGCTTGAGGATCATCGTTAGTAAAAAAAATTGCTTATGTTTAGGCAGTTGAGAAGTACAGTTTCAGAATGTGAACAAAGGGTGGCCTGCCTTTTTCAACTGGGTTTTTTCTGAGTTAATTCCCATATTTACTTGCAAAAAAATGCAAAGAGAGACCACTCTCACTTCTACCTGCAGGAAAAGCATAATGTGGAAGATGTGCTCATATAATCTTCTAAACTGTTTGCCCAATTCCTCTGTTCAACAGGTACCAAATACTGGCAGGTGTGGTGGAACAACGAATTTTGGAGCCAATGCTCCATCAACACAAACTCCTATTAAGTGCATTGTGCTTCGCATTCCGGACAGGCAACACATTCTTGGGATCATTACTGTGAGTTTCGCAGTGTATATAGTTTGCTTACACAAGTGAGCTCAAGATATAGAATTTCCAATTAATACCGGATGCCATTGACATGTACAGGTGGGTGGACTATGCTCGTTGGATCGGAATTCAAAAGGTTCGTGAGTAAGATGCTTGTAAGATTCACTTACATCTACAATTTTTGCTCTGATTTCTGTTGAAAGGCAAAGATAAATAGCTCCATTCGTGATTCAAGTTACATTGAGCAAGACAATAGAGTTCTCTATGAAGGTGTTGACATAGCAACAGTTTTGGGATAAACCACCGAATTTCATCATCAACTCGAAAACCCCAAGTTCAATCAAAGATAGCCCCAATTTGCTGAAACCTCGCCTATCCGTCGACTTCTCTCCAGAATTGGGTGAAGTTGTGTCCCTCCTATTCATTTATCTTTTTTCGTTTTAGGATTTCTGATTTACAATGTTAGGTATTCTTGCTGTCCCAGTACACGATGTCAGTAGAAATTATTCTCGATCAAGTCATTTCTGAGCAGTTTGGTACTTTCAAATGTGTGACATGTTTTCTCTCATGTGGCTGCTCGGACCTAACCCGCTTGGGATTTGGTGCAACAGATTACGTGCGACAACCTTGCCACAGTCAATAATCTAATGGCAAGTAGCACTTTGTACGAACTACGAAATGGCGGAAAAACAGCCTCCGTTTCCTTCCGATTGTGGAGGCTTATAAATCGAACCCCAAGAGGATTTTTCGACTAACTCTTCCAATTCCTCCGTTCAGAACTTGAAAGGCTAGTTACTTCTAATTAAGCAAACTGACATTAATTAATTAATTAATCAAATAATTATCAATCTCGACCGGATTATCATGTAAGAAAGAGTCAAGAGTGCGGTGCAGTGAAGTAATCTTTCAGCCGATCATCTGTCAAACTTGTGAAAGCTTCCGAATTAAATGTTTCTTAACCCTATTGCATGCCCTTTCTTCACCTGTTTATGGCATTTCAACCTCGGAAGGCGAATAGCCTGTTTTTCTTGTCCAGATGAAGCAAGAGGGAAGGCTTCTGATTTGAGCCTTTCTTGGTTGATTTTTAGACTTTTCAAGCCCCCTATTAGCATCGGTGAAGGAGATGAAAACCCCAGAACATGATTATGCCATTGGAGGCTGATGGCCTTCATGATGGAATCTTCTTTTAGAAAACCATCTTAACGTGTGAAGCATGTGATCTGGTTTTGTTCATTACATGAAACACGTTTCCGCGTTACTGTTCAAAGCTGAAAACCTTAACTCTCTCTCTCGATGACATCTCCCTTTGTTGTGTATATATTAAATGGTTGTTGGAATGATGGGTGATGTTTTGAAGGAAGACCGTCTTCATCAATCTTTTCACTGTTTTGGTTTCAAAAAGACTAGTATTCTGAAAACGGCAAGTCCCCCCTTCATTTTATACGCCATATATATATACTGCCCAAACAGTCGCATCGTCACCCACCACGGGCATGCTACTTAAAAACCAAATTCTCCTGGAAAGACGTTTACGTTATCCGTCTGCATTCAAAGCCGAGAGTCCGAGACTGAGAATCTGTGATCGCAGACAACACGAGGGTCGTTGAAAGATCCCTTTCTTGTTGACCCTAGTTCCTTCAATGGCTTCTCGGTTCCAGGTTTGTAAATCAAGCCAGCGGTCGACGTGACCCACGTTGAGCTTCAAACCATTCTGGGTCCTCGGAAATGGAATATCTTGTTCACGATTCTCAAATCTCCCGTCGTCGTACTTGCAGAGGTAAGTGGATTATAATTTAAAATAAGTAGCCTACCATGTTGATCATACGAAACTCTCTCTTTCAGCTAATTATCGAAGTAACCATGAATTGAGCCTTAAAAAATGGCTGCCCATGACTACCACTTCGTCGCCTCCCACGAAGACGAGCATAAATATTAGAAGATACCCTTTTGTTATAATTCTTAGTGGAAGCACCCATTATCGTACTCGTCAAGGTGGAGGATCAGGTCGATGAAGAAGAGTACTTTAGAGGGCATTGGACCACATATTTTACCACTATAAAATGAACAAAAACAAAGTGTCAAAGTCATGTTAGGGAATGGAGATGAACGTATTTCCATAATTAGCGGTTGCTTGCGAATTTGTAATTTGATGGGATATATATTGTGTTCCTTTTAACTATGTGTCGACAATTCTGAAAAAAAATACAAAAACCATAAAAAAAGTGGAATAACATCTATTCGAGGCAGATCCCAATTCCTATCAATTCCGAGTGGTCCGAGTTGACTCACTACTCACTACTGCAGGTATCAGAATCGTCCGTTGACCTTGCAGTAGGAGAAGGAGTCCAACGGAAGCGGGTGTAAAACCGTAAATTAAAGCATGGGGAAAAGCTGGTTCTTAAATGGGAATCAGTGGTGGGAAATGGTTTCACTCAGTGCTCTGCTCGCAGCTCTATCACTTAAAGAGGGAGAGACAAACTTCGGCAAGTCCGCTATCCTTGCCACCAAATCTCCTCGTCGCCGCTTTGGAAGAACATTTAATTCCCTGACCAGGTGCGAAGTATTTAAGTACCAGACAGCCCGGAAATGAAAGCGGAGAAAATTAAGCTCGCCATGCTTGCTCTGTAGCTCCAATCAGTCTGCGGAGAGGAGCAGGAAGACGGGTATGTTTTTTGTTTGTGAATGCTGGGCTTTTCGTTTTTCTCATTTCAATCGGAAATGCGTTTTGAATGACGTGAAGTTCGCAGGGTAATGTTTACCGGGTAGGTTTTCATTTCGAGGTATTGCTTACGAACTAGGGGTGGTGGAGGATTGGAAAATATCGGATTCTGGAGAGGTACCGATTTGGCATTTGCTAAAGAGGGATTCTTTTTTTTTTTTTTTTTTTTTTGTTAACGTGGGATTAGGTTTTGAAAGAAGCTGCTTCGATCGGTCGACGACGCATTGTGCTCTCTTCCGTGTTGTCTTGAGCTGTTGGACACGTATCTAGTCTCAGGTACCAGTTTTGCTTTGTTTTGTTATCATTTTTGGGGATTTCCCATGTCATATTATAGGTATTTCTTATTTTTTCGTCTTTATTCTGTCAATTAAACGGAGTGGTTTTTACTCTTGAGGCGAATGATAGAAGTGTTCTCAAAAAGTCGTTTTTCTTCTTCGAATTTTACGATGACAAAACTCGATCTTTTTCCAATCCTTTTCCACCTTGTAATCCACTTTTGCCATAACTCGATTTTGTTTTTGTTTTTTTTTTTTCTGATTCCATTAGTCTTATCATGCTTCACTGATCTTACTTTTCCTTTAGGAAAATTGTCTGTCTGTCTGTATGAAACAAATTAGTAAATAGATCAGATGATTTCTAGAGATTTCTCATAGAGGCCTTTGCTGTATCAAGATACAGCCGTGGACTGTGATGTCTGTTAGTAGTGTTTCAGCACGCGGGATAAGTAGCTGGAACATAAATGATTTGCAGCATTAAATCTCAATGAGGTTTTGAAGTTTGAGAAGGGAGAGTCATTCTGTTGTGGAAGCATGGTTTCTTAAGCTGTCTAACTTCACTGAGGATGATTTACTTCTTCCCTTCTTGAAGTTCCTTTAGTTTACCACAATATTATATGAATATATGTGCATAGTAAAGAAGTGCCTTTTTCTGTATGTAGTTATCAACCTGTGATGTTTCTTGGGGTCTTGCCCTTGGATTCTCCAAATGCAATTACCTCTACAGTATGATTAAATTGAGAATAAGTATATCCTTTGGGATTCACCAAATGCAATTAGGTCTATACTAGGTTAAACTTAGAGAATAGGAATCTCTAAATTCAAACCCAAGACCTCCCGCAGCGCTAACTCTCATGGGACCACTGAGCTCATGCTCAAGTGCCCAGAAGGCTTGTTGTTTTAACATTTTCATTATAGTAATATTTAAGAAATTAACGTGCTAATCCTTTTCTTAGTTGCAGTTTTATGGAAGTTAATATTCTATCTTCTATTTTGTGCCATTTTATTTGTTTTCAGGAGGAAGCACGGTCTGTGACTAAGGTCAAGGAGGTGTATATGGGTTCTTCAGGCAATTTGTGTTCATGGGCTATAAGCCCTCATACATGCTCACTCTTTAACCATGCAAACACCTGGAAAGCCACCACATTTCCTATTTTTGGTCAGCTGGGCACAAGAGCTCCGAGATCCATCTCCATTTTCTCCAGAGCTTATTCTCTTTCTACTCCAAGAAATGTCTCAAAAACCCCAGTTTCTGCAACCTCTGTAACCAAAGAACAAATTGTCAAAGAAGAATCACCAATTACTTTTGACTTCAAGAGTTACATGTTGGAGAAAGGTGCTGCTGTGAACCAAGCTCTTGACAACGCTGTTTCTCTCAGAGAGCCTCTCAAAATTCATGAGGCCATGCGATACTCACTCCTTGCCGGGGGCAAGCGAGTTCGACCTGTACTTTGCATTGCTGCTTGTGAACTTGTCGGTGGTACTGAAGAAACTGCCATGGCAGCAGCATGTGCTGTGGAGATGATTCACACCATGTCTCTGATCCATGATGACCTCCCTTGCATGGACAACGATGACCTGCGTCGAGGAAAACCCACTAATCACAAGGTGTTTGGTGAGGATGTGGCTGTCCTAGCTGGCGATGCACTCCTAGCCTTTGCCTTTGAGCACATGGTTACTGGCACAACAGGAGCCTCTCCAGCTTGGTTGGTCCGTGCCGTATCCGAGCTGGCCAAGGCAATCGGATCTGAAGGTTTAGTTGCTGGACAGGTTGTGGACATAGCCTCTGAGGGACTACATGAAGTGGGGTTGGACCACCTCGAATACATCCATGTTCATAAAACTGCAGCTTTGTTGGAAGGGGCTGTGGTTATTGGGGCTATCTTGGGTGGCGGCAGTGATGAGGAGATTGAAAAGCTGAGGAAGTTTGCTAGGTGCATTGGTTTACTATTCCAGGTAGTTGATGATATTCTTGACGTTACCAAGTCTTCACAAGAACTGGGTAAGACGGCCGGGAAAGACCTACTGGCTGACAAAACTACGTATCCTAAGCTTATTGGTCTTGAAAAATCTAGGGAGTTTGCAGAGACATTGAACAGGGAAGCCCAAGAACAGTTGTTAGACTTTGATCCGGAGAAAGCAATTCCCCTTGTTTCTTTGGCAAATTATATTGCTTACAGACAAAACTAGTGGAGACTATTAATGTCGTTGTTGGCGTTGTGTCAATGATATAATTGACACCTTTTCAGTCTATAATTTAAGAATCCCATAGCCCAAAAGGGCTTTCTCTCTGTCTGTCTCTCTCCTGTTTCAGAGTTAATGTTTAAACCTTAATTTTGCAAATGGAAGTGATACTGAAAACTTGTTTACTCTCCTTTCTCCATAAAATTAGTTCATATCACTCACTTGTAACTAGCATTATGTATAATCCATACCAAGCCTAAACTTAGTATGCTTTACACACAGGAGTGAAGATCACAATTACAACCTCAAAGAATGTTCTTAATGAACAACTTAATTATGAAAATCTACTACATGTATATTGACATCTGAAGGTTTTCTATTGCCCAGTGACAAACAGCAACAATGTCATCGAACAGGCAAGGCTTTATCCCAGTGTCTCATTCCTTTGAATTAGTAAAATAATTCAGTTCTTGGAAGTGAAGAGGTTCATTTCCCCACGATGTCCATCCAGCCGCCAACTCTCTTGCAAAGAGTTCGATGCACCTAGAAGGCTTTGGTCCGGGTACGTAATCCAACAGCACCTCTAGAAACATGTCAAGGAGAAAAAAGCTTGGAAATGTCAAGACATTGTGCGCTATAAAAGAGGCTTTATTAAATCTTGGTTTTCACCAAAGAACTAATACAAAAGTGGTTGTTAGGATACGCCCAATTGGCGGCTTCCTTGAATAATCCCCTGGGATGCTAATGATAACTTCATAATCTGGCAAAGGTCTCACTGTTGCCAAATCGTTAGCAGCCCCCTGCAAAGAATTGTACACCGCATCTGCTTAGCTCAGCTTTCCGAGAATGTAATATTCTGAAAAGGCTTAGGTATGGTATAACTGACCTCCCTCCAACAGTAGCCCACAAGTAAGCACTCATACGGTCTGTGGTGGAATAAATCTAACTCGCTGATCAATGACCCATCTGGTTTCACCTGCACAAAGTTTAAAAGACAAATCATGCTGTCACTAGAAGCACCCCATACTAACCCATTCTCCAGGAGATTAATCTTCCATGCTTATGGATGAGGCAATAATGTGTCGGCAATTCTTATTAGTGACACAAAAGCAGAAAGCTTTTTGTCATTCTTGTCAAATGCCTGAATCTGGAACTGCATTAACGTAAGAGGTAAATTTTCGATTACCTTTAACCAATAAAAGCAAGAAAAATTGGTGATACCCCATGCTGGAAAGAGTTCGTTCTCAACAAATACTCTCAACTTCTCCTTATTGGTCACCCACAGAGCCACCAGAGCTCCTTGTGCATGGGTTAGTCGTTTAACAGGAAGTGACAAAAAGTATCTATCTGGCAACGTTGGGTACCTGCAGAAAAAAAGCAAACAAAAGTCTGTGAACAGTAAATTATTACAAACATTTAGAAGCACAAATATATGTTATCAGAGGGATCTGTGGACTTACATACGTTTTTGTCTTGCACTTCCATTTTCCCAGGGTGGATCAATGACTATGAAGTTAAAGCCATTGTCTGACTGATCTGAATTAGTTACCAATCACAGCATCAGAAGATAGAAAGAGAATGAAGCTAACAGAATAGTTTAAAAGAGTCAATTTACAAACCTTACCTGGAACCAGATCGTGAATTCTTTTCATGTCAGACTTCATGCAATCAAAATCCGTGTGAAAAAATAACATGTGTCAGACAAACAACTTTGAGAAAACTTATTAGTTTTGGTGCACATCAGATTAATAGCTATGCATGGTAGAATTAGAGAGCTAAGAAAAGCTAAAGACAAGGAGGCTGTGGCAATGGAGACAGTGTATGACTGGCTTGTCATTTTATTCTTCAGAAAGAAAAGAACACTATCAAGAAAGATTCACCACTTTAACCAAAACTGCCTTAAACCAGAGACACTTAACAATAAAACGTACACAAACATTCAACAATATTTGGAGCGGTATGAGACAACAGTCATACCATGTGGAATGAACTCACTCTAGGCAGTATGTACACTTTCCCAAGAAATTCACCCTCAGCATCATCCTCGGTGTCATTGGAGACCAGATTATTAAATATCGGTACCTTCATCTCTTCACCACATTTAATTAACTGCAAATCTGTGAACCATGAAACTGTAGTTCATGCTCAAATAAGGCACAACAGCAACATAAAATCACTTTTTTCTCCTTGTAACTTCAACCACAAAAATCTAGAAAACTGGCTGATATGACAATGGAATATAAAAGTTGGTGTTGCCATTTGCAGCGCAAAAAAATTAAGAGCCGAGTTAAAAAGTTAACTAAACGTTCTACTAGTAAAAAATAGTCAAATGTACATAGGCCAACACGAAGAAACAATTTTTTAATAATAAGAGCCATTGCAACTCTACCATGAGTTAAATGTCTTTTAAATAAGAAGTACCTCTTTAATAACCAGAACACATTGAAAACCTGCCATGACTTTCAAGTGTTCAAAACTAGTTAGTCTAACTATTAAAACATCATAACCATGAACCATTATAAGCCTTAAACCCTTTCTAAATATTTGCAACTAAGTAGACTATCATTTCTCAGGGAAGCTGATCACATTGACAAGTCTTACCGTCACCTTTACCCAGCTTATCTTTCTCCAAGAAGCGAAGAGACATTTCATAAAAAGGAGCTTGCCAAACGCTTCCAAGGTCCACAAAAGATAGCTCATTGTCATCTTGCAATTGAGGCATGTTTTCGTTCCTGACTGGATAGGAACCATCTTTTTTTGAGTTGAAAACAAATGATAAAAGATTCTTACGCCCCAAGAAAGCTTCATATGCCTTCAACAAGATAGGCCGAGCTTCCTGCGAAAAATCATTAACCGCATCAGCACTGTGATATAGATCCAACAACAAGAAGCAACCAGTATAGGCAGCAGCAAAATGATGCATGTTACGTATGATATGAATGAAATAGGACGACTTAAACATATAAGAAGAGAATGAAAAGGTAATAGATTATGGCAGGCATGGCATTCTTAACCAACTGCACGACAGATATTTTGAAAATTTTTAGCTGTTCTTTAAAATCATCGAAAAACAGGAACAGAACAAACCACTTTCAGGAAAGTTATAGAACATCTACAGAACATCCAAATTTGTTTCATTTCGTTCAAGTAAAAGTCAATCGAAATTCTTCGATGGAATAAGGGAGAAGAAGTGAGGAGGCTCTCGAACCTGATGACGCTTTTCCGCACACAGTTCCCTCGCATTCAGTTGGCAATCACTTCTCTTACGTTTCTTTCTTCGCGTTCCAGCACAAACACTAGGACTTCCGTCCTCCACCGACTTGAGCAAGCGCGAGTAATACGTAGCGGGAGAAACCTTAAAACGAGTGTAGAAATCGTTGATGAGGCGGACTGGATCCACGAAAACAGCATTCGCACCTGCTAGTCTGCAAATTCCAGAATCCAGGAACGTGGAGAACTTGTCGATCATTTCCTCTTCGGCCATGGCGAGGATTATTTCCAGGGGAAGGAACGAGTAACTACGGAGAAGACGATGGCGCGCAGATGGGCTTCGCGGGAAAAATAATAAAGAGATAGATATCGAAGCGGGATACGCAATTTTTTCCAACTCTAACCTTGAAGTATAAAATTACAAACGAACCAAAAATTTAATTTTCACTATATATAGAATTTACAATTAATTAATTAATTATATATATATATATATATATATATATATATATATATATATATATATTTTAATATTGAAATTAAATAATGTAGCATAGTTTTCATCTATCGTCTCAATTTTAATAAATATCTTGTAATTTTTCATTAAAACCCCTTAATTTTAAATTCTCTTATTATGATTTTTATATATTAATCAGAATTATCAAAATCAAATCAAACTCGCACGTTAAACATAACATGGTTAATTACACCAAATTGAAACAACTCTTAATTGTTCACAAGTCAATTCTTGAACGGATAGGAATCAAGAAAATCACTTGTGGAAGCTTATACCATAAGAAATAGAATGATGTGTTAAGACTTGGTTACACATTCTTTTTTTTTTTTTTTTTTTTTTTTTTTTTTTTTTTTTTTAAAATTTTAAAATTTAAAATTTAAAATTTTTTTTTTTAAAAAAATTAATTTAAATTTTAAATTTTTTATTCTTTTTAAAAAAATTAAATTAAATTTTTTAATTTTATTTATTTATTTATTTTCTTATTTTTTATATTAAAACCGATTCTCCTTTACATTGTGAGAAACACAATAATAATATACTTGCAAGAACTCCACATTTCTTCTGTACATACTTTTGCATATAAATTACCCTTTTTTTTTTTTTGGCATACAATTCGTATTGATTCACATGATCAGATTCAGCCTTTAGTTTCAATAGACATACCAGAAAATGAGGCAAAATGCTGAACAGGGAAGGCAGGAACAGGCTGAAAATAGAAACAAGAGGAAGAACAGATGGAGAGCCATCCAGGTTCTGGTATTTTTTCATTGGAACAAGCAGATGCAGAAAAGACAACCACATGAGTCCCATTTTACTACTGTGTGAGCATACCTTTAATCCATCAGCAATGCCGCATTGTGTGCCAGAGAGGCTGGCAGAAGACCATAATCCGAAGGCCCAACCATCCCTCAATCCCTGAAAGGGATGTCAAATAAGAATTTGGAAGTCGTGCTGTGGAGCATGTTTGGGCAAATCCAGCACCCTCGGGTCCAAGTGCGATGGCAGCCGGAAGAATAGTTACTATTGCCTTACTAGGAAGACCGGTTCCTTCATTCTTTACTGTACCTGAGAACGCCCAAGGGTGAGTTCAGTAATGAAAAAAATTGCAGAAAATGGATGTATGCTGTTTCACAAAAACGACCAATAAAATAACATACCATCTGACTATGACCCTCTCCTTAGGTGCCTGGACGAGGACTCCCCTTTACAAGTCTTTCTTCTTCTTGTGAATAAGAAACTCTAGTTCTTGTTCTGGCATTACACTCGACTGTCATAGGTTCAAAGTCATCTTTGCAGGTTGTACTGTTTCTGTTGTCCATCTGAGTTTATTCAGAAATCCTGGAAGCAGAGAATCTCCTCTCAACAGTGGCATTCTCACAAACAACTTTTCTAAGGGCTTCATGAAGAGCAGTTAAAGCAACATTGTAACTACGCTGAGATAACGATCCCTCCTCAGCAAATTTAATGCATCTTTGGCATAGGTCATTGAAACGTTCGACCTTAGAAACCGGACAACAACCCCGATGCAATTCATGCTGGTTCTTAGCGTCTTTTGTCCACCGTTTCAAAATGTGACTAGCTGGGATCTCATAAATGCCAGATGCCATAAGGACTGCTAGCGAATGTCTGCAGAGAAAGCCTCTAAACTCAAACAAGCCACAGCTGCACGAGACTTTGCTCTCAGAACTATTCCATGTTGCTGTATAATCCTTTTTTGCTACCAAATCCTTGACTGTATAGATCAAGCTTCTCCCATCCTCTTGTACTTTGAGTGCATGACAAGCTGAATATCCAACAACCTCCTTCTGAAATATCTTGAATATTTCCCTGGTGTAAAGACGGGCTAACTGCTCTTCAAAAGGGGATGGTGTATTCAAGGAAGGTTCAGTGTGAAATGTTTCAAATTCAGCTAATGCTTCCATCACATGCCTATTCTGCAGAATTGCCTCATATTGTTCCACAAATTCTTTCCAAGTGGATTTGGAACTCATGGATGAGTCAAAGAAAGAGTTGATGCTCTCAAACGTTGACATACCTGCAAAACTAGTGTCCTTTAAAAACACCGGTACCCATTGTTGACGGTCTTCATACAACATTTGAAGCCATTTATTCCTTGTGAGGTCAAATTCATGAGTCAGTTCAGTCCATCTTCTCTCAAATTCACCAGCTGTCATAGACTCACAAATGCATTTCTCAAATTTCTCAATGAAATTCTCGTAATCTCGGCAGAAGGGTCCCACTTTCCTCGGTGCTCTTTTCAATATACTTCTCAAGCTAAAACAATGACAAGCCTTAGGGAACACCTCCCTAATTGCTGCTTTTACATTCCTATCATGATTTGTGATTATCACTGCAGGTGATCTACCAGACACGGCTGTAAGCCAAGTCTTGAAGGCCCAAGCAAATGAAGCAGGTGTGTCTTCCAAAATCAAGGAGCAACCAAGCAACACTGACTGCCCATGATGATTAACACCAATGAATGGTGCAAAAGGAAAAAGGTTTTTGTTTGACACAGAACTAGTATCAAAATAAACTATATCATCAAAATATGTGCAATCCATTCTAGTTTTGGCATCGGCCCAAAAAACATTTCTAACATGCTGTAGCCAGTCATGGTCCACTTCATATAAGAACATAGGATTTGAAAGCTGCAATTGTGCAAAATAATCATAAATTGACTGTATAACTTCCACTGTAAGAAAGTTCGGTTCTTTACCTATATTGTTATGCCATTCATCTCTCTTCAAAGCCTTCCTTCTCCTTCCAACTGATTGCCTGCTCAATATAGAGTATAGTTTGTTTGATCTTATATTTGAAGTGCATCTATTCCTTAGAGCATTTCGACCACCTGTTTGAATACCCTTATGTGACTGGAAAATTTGACCACTTTCTGAATTTGGACTAAGTTCATGGTTATGTTCCTTTATAAAATCAATTACAATCCATCTGCCTGAATCCAACTCTTTTACCTTCAACATGGCCTTGCATCCTATCCTTATGTTAGGACGTGGGAATTTTACATTTTCATTTGGCATTTTATAACCGTTCTTTGAACAGGTATATAACCCAGCAATCAATGTCTTGTCTATCTTTGAACGCCGTCTACTTTTGGTGATTATATTGAAACCCATAAACCTAGCATATTCACTGTAAAATGAGAAACCTGCATCTTCACACTCAAATTCCATACCTATGAAAGGTTCAGATTCTGCAACTTCAGTTGCGACAATTTCCCCGCTGCTCCCTTCTATTCCATCCCCTCTTACGGAGGGTTCAATATTCTCCATTGCAGCTAAATTCCTTACTCCAGGACTACCTTCGTCCTCATAAGTAAATGAATGTAAACGTACATTGGTTGGATCAAGTTCATGATTATGATCCTTAATAACTTCCAGTATAGTCCAAGTCCCAGTCTCCATCCTCTTTGCCTTAATCATTGCTTTGCAACCCGTCTTAAAGGTTGGACGAGGTTTATATTTTCTTTCACTAGGCTTTTTGAAGCCATATCTTGAACAAGCATATACCCCTGCAATTATGGTACTATTGGTCCTTGAGCGACGTCTACTAGATATAGTAATGCTGAAGCCCAATCGTATGGCATATTCCTGATAAAATGAAAACAATGCCTTCTCAGATTCAAATTTCATGCCCGTGCGTGGTTCAGACAGTGAATTGTCCTCCGGCACATCCCCAGTAACATAAAAAGCATCTAATACAGCCACAGTATCATTTACTGGAGAACTTACATCCTCCATAGGAGCACTTGCAGCACATTCTAGATCCATTGAACAGCAGCAGTCACTCCTCTCAATTGCCACGGGACTTTGAAACTCCAAAGTCCCACTATCCATGCTGTCAACCATCTGAACATGGCATTAACATGCCAATGACACCAATGGTATTAAATAGATCCTCTTCAAAGTCATGGATTTCTATTAAGCTAGCTTAGACAGTAAACAAGGCAAGTGCTGTACCTGTGGAACAAACACAACACCTATAAAAAAACTCTATATTTTATTTTGAAGCATTTTTCGAGACTGTACTCTTTGATGTCAGAGAAGTTTACAAGCAAGTGATTACTACAACTCAAAGAAACTACAGTTTCTGTAAAGGTGCCGCTGCTATTCCCAATAGTTTCGCATACTCAACTTGGGAAAAGCACTAGTGCGCAGTTAGCCTGAGGGACAGTCACAATTCGACTAATCTGCAATTCAAGAAATTGATCAATTTGAACGTCTACAAGTATCCACAGTCCAGTCTCAGAGGCAGACGTAAGCTCTCGAAAGCGACTAGGTGCTATTCAGCATATTGAATTACCAATAAGAAGACAATGAAGAATTGAAGAAGGATTGAAGAAGGGAAGAAGAAGAAGAAGAAGAAGAAGAAGAAGAAGAAGAAAGGATAAGTTCAAGGATTAAAAGTAACGAACTCCACTTACCCGCCAAAGTTAGCGGCAATTTGAAATTCTTCGCACACGCGGAGATTTTGGACGAAAAGAATGAAGATCGAACGGAGGGGAAGGAGAATGTAAAACCCTACCCAGTCGCGCGAAACATTGTTCGACCCACACCGCCACACGCCTGTCGTTTGTCGCGTCTCGCAGCATGCGACAATCGCCATTCGCGGGCTTTTCCAGCCCATAAATGTGGGCATGATCGTAATTACTTTTCCAGCCCATGAAGGTGGGCTTGATCGTAACTACTTTTCCAGCCCATGAAGGTGGGCTTGATCGTAACTACTTTTCCAGCCAACGAG
Organism: Aristolochia fimbriata; assembly: GCA_019845555.1. Lineage (NCBI taxonomy): Eukaryota > Viridiplantae > Streptophyta > Magnoliopsida > Piperales > Aristolochiaceae > Aristolochia > Aristolochia fimbriata. The sequence goes on along the minus strand of CM034084.1, from coordinate 21,827,360 downwards.
TGGGCTGGTGGACGAAAGCTCTTTATTCCTAGCTTGGAATGGAGTAAGACAATGGTAACACCAGCCAAACTTTGTCAGGACAAATCACTGCACGGCAAAGTTTCCTTTAGAGCGCTGATAAGCTTTCAGTTAGGATTTGGGATTGCTTTTGCTTGCTTTCTCTTTTCTTTGTTTTGCTTTCTTTGACTCTCTTGTCTTTATCCAAAAGAAAACCAGGTTCCCCCAAATCAGAGTAAGCTATCATATCTGAACTCTGATTGAAATCCCTCAAGACCCACCTGCTGCTTAATTAAGAAATTGTTCAAGAAGAGAAAAATCAAATGACCCACTAAAATCTAATCTCCATTGCACTTGGAGTCATTCATTCTTTTAAGGTTGTGAATTTAAATCATAATTCTAATGAATGGCCAATGTTCTTAAAGAGGACAGGAGTTCATCCTTTAAATCTTATATAAATGGTTTCTAAAGTACCCGAGTTTTCAGGTTAAGCAAATGCCAACCCTTTAGAGCACTGTCTCTTTTTCCAAATCTGCAGAGATGGGTCAGAAGGGAAGAGACTCAAGGACAAAAAGCTGTGAGAATGTGAAGAAAACAAAGAAGGAAAAGCAGAATACTCTTGGATCGTGAATGATTCCATTTTTCTACAACTGAAGACTGCTTTCAGTGTTGTTAGTACTTGAAAAAGAGAATATAAGCTTCGCTAGAAAGAGAGAGAGAGAGAGAGAGAGAGAGAGAGAGAGAGAGAGAGAGAGATGAGATAGTCAGAGTATAAGCATACCAAGTCATAAAATTGAACGGTTATTTGGAATGGAAACTGATTGAGACAAGCCTGTGACACAGACCCTGTCCATTATTAGGGTGTCACTGATTTTTGAAATTGATCCATTTTCCTAAATTGTAAAGACAAAAAAATTTCATGCTGAATGGAGGTAAGGAATCTTCCTTCCTCTTTAGTTCATATCTGTTTCCATTTCCTATCATTTCCAATTCAGATTTAAAAGTTAAACAAGTTGCAAGAAGGAATATGAGTCTGGGTTTAATGATTCCTGAGATCTAAAGCTTCTCTAAGTGCTCTGACAAAACGCATATTCATGATTAATTAAGCAGAAAATGTCCATGAAACTTCAGATAAAGTAGCAAGTTCCTTTGAGTTTTCCTTCTTTTTTGTTTTGAGAATAGAACTTTGATCTGATTCCTCCCCAGACATATAGACAAACAGAAGGGATAAGCAGTTAGGCATCATTTTCGTAGTTGCAGCTAAAGGTCCCCCACAAAATCCCACTAACTTCACAAATACAACATCCACTGAAGTGATCCATCAATCATGTCCCACTTAAAGGACTTTCCGCAAATGCTCAAATCAGAACTTCAGGGGAGCTACCCTGAAGCCAAAACTGCTGCAGAGATTAAAAGACTCCAGCTCCTGAAAAACCTGTAGAAGTCTTGCTTCTCTAGTGATATCTTAAGAATACTCTTATCACTCTGGGTTTGATGAAGAAGCATAAAAGGTAAAACTTTGCTCCCACTTTCATCCACTTCCACTTCACAAGCATTCAGTAAAAACACAATAAAGTTCCATATAGTTATGGGTGTCATTGGAAAAGTTAAAAAGCAATCCAGTCTCGGCTCATAAACATTCGGTCAAATCGCTAAAGATTATAATCAGTTCTGGATGCAAAGAGGGAAGTCCATTCACCAAGCTAACAGTTTCAGCATTTATTCCTAGCTTGGAATGGAGGAAGACAATGGTCACACCAGCCAAACTGTCAAGACAAATCATTGCATGGCAAAGTTTCCTTTAGAGCGCTGATAAGCTTTC